>CM044556.2:18230498-18265498 GCA_024416835.2 Perccottus glenii
GACTTTACCATTAAACTTCTAGCTCTAAGGTCAGCATCAGAACGATGTGATCCAACAATTATCTTCCCCTCACAAAACATTGCGTGAATGCATTGCAATAATTATCTGTGCTTCCCTTTTCTTTATGTTTTTCTTTCTTCTTCACTGTTTTGCTTTGTAAGCAGATTCTGAGACCAACTGGTAGGAGAGCTGAGCTTTATCTCTAGAGGGAGGAGTTTAACCTGAAACTAAACCTGATGGGACATAGCAGACCTCTCATCAAAAGTGTCCAAACAGCCATCTCTTTTAAAAGGGCTCAGTAGATGGCCATTTCCCAAGAAAAGGAGCTGCTGAATGTGGGCTCCACCTAATGATGATAAGTGATGATATGTGATTTCCTCGGGCAAGAGCCAGCACATACAGTGGAATGAAATGGCTCATGACTTCTGATATCAACTTGTGTTGCTTCTACGTTTGTGGTGAATCTACATGCACAAGGCGCTTGTGCCCAGTCTCATACTTCATTAATCTTTCCCAGCCTGATCTTTCTACAACCACTGATCTACTGGAAGAGAAAGTCTTTCAAATTATCACCACTTACCCACCCATCTGGTACTGTGATTTATAACCCAACACAGGAAAGGAAAAACACACAGGAATTGCTGCCATAGTTTAGTTTGACGACATCTGTTGACTTCAAGAGGAAATAACTACATCCCTCTATCAAACAGTAGTCAATAGTTGGAGACAATGATTTATTGAACAGGGTCAGCAGAGACTGAAACCAAATCCTCTCAGTTATTTTGTACCCCTACTTTAAACGGCACTGAGTATTCTTCCATATTTCCTCTGGATCACTCTTATCTGTCATTTTGATGAAAATTGCTTAAAAATATGGAGACAATCCCTTCCACAGAGTCAGGTTTTCACAAGGAGCCAAACATTGAGGTAATGCCTTTTCATTTTCACAATAAAAAGCAAAATGTTATTAATGTCACCAGTGTTAGTGCCATGGCTTTATTAAAAACACTGCTCCCACATGGGATTAATAACATAGAATTTGTTGAGTTGGCTTGGTTGTAAAATCACCACAGCATCCTACGCAGGATCCCCTGTGGCCCACCACAGACCACAAAATCCAAAGCAACTTTTCTCAAATCATAGCCTTTCTACAACATTTCTTGTCAACGTCTCAGCGGTGTTCTAATCACTAATGCTAAACTGATTCACGGGTCATAAGCAAGACAAAAAGTAAATGGACAGTGGTAGTTGAACTAGTAGAGTGGGAAAATATTCTTCTCATACTCTGTTTTAGCTCATTTGAATTTGAGGAGCATTGTCTGCCAGAAACCTGCATGTTATTTTGGAGCCAGAAACGTCAGGCTCAGGAAACTTTGCTGATGCATATGACCACCCTTTAATGCTTGCTTCAATTCACACCATCCATCTCATTTTACACTGACTGCTCATTCATCTTATGTTTGTCAACCTTTTCCCCCAGCCAAGCATAAAGCTTTGACCAAACCCTTTTCTTGGTGAACCTTGGATCTGCACGTACGCAGTGGTGGTTTATTGATGGTCTTGTTTTCAGATCAAGTCTCCGAACAAATTTTTAAAATGTGTTCAGTTGATTGTTATTATATTTTGACTGCATTTATAACATAGTTGCCAAAAGTATTCTTCTGCAATGGCTGTACTTAGACTGAGCTGGACATAGAGTGATTTACAATTAGTCCCAAAGAGAGAAACAGAGACTCTTAGGTCATGTTAATGTAGCAAATAAATTATGCATACATTTACAAAGAAGATCGAGTCCTAATGGAAAAAAGTTATTTCCTCTCACAACTGTGCTTGTGGTCTCTGAAGATGAACTAATTTTAATTTGATTTTTATGAAGATCCTTCTTTTTTATAATTACACATCTGTATGACATATTTTTATAGGAAACTTTATCTGTTTTATTTTACCAATTACATTTCAAATGCAGAAAGAACTGCCAAAAAAAGTCATTAGTGGAATTTATTCAGAAAGACATTCAAGACAGCTCATTTTCTAAAGCAGCCATGTCATGTGGAAAATGTGAAGCTCGTGTGCTGTGGCTGTGCCATCATATCCATTTTGCCATTGTAAGTGCTGCTCAGTGGCCTTAGGGAGCCTGGAGGCAAGCACGACTGCTCTGACTGCTCATTGCTGTACTTCAACACGCTACAGTTTTGCTGTACATTTAAAGAATGCAGGGTGTTGTGCCATGAGGTCGGATAAAAGTGATAAACATATCTGTTTCAGATGCTCTGGGAAGGGGCCATCATTTCTGATCTTGTTGTTGATTTGAATCCATTAATAACCGTAAAACAAACTCAAATGCTCAAATTTACTTCCTGCTTTTAATGATTTAAGTGGGCCTAATCCCTGTGGCTGTGAAAACAAATTTACATCTTTTTAAGTCAGAGAAAATGGGTAAATTATTTTTAAAGAAGGCCAGATATTATGAAATGAAAATGTAGAATGTCTCCAGACACCGTTAATTTACCCATGGCCTATTAATGTTATGTTGAACATGGGCACATCTTTGACATGCAAATTCCTTTTTTTTAAATATGAGAGGAAGAGATTGCTCCGGTTCTTTGCTTTTCCATTGGGATGGTGCTTTCACACTTGCCCTATTGAATTCTGTTTTTGGGGTTATCCATAAGCAATCTGTTACTGGACCTAGTCAGCGGTTTTTTCCCTCTGACTTACAAAATAAGCACAACACAATTAAACAAAATTAAGGGCCGTTACGTAGCTTGGTATGGCGCAACCGAGACCCCACCCTGGAGCCAGGCCCGAGGTTAAGGCTCGTATGCAAGCTCCTGGTGGCCAGGACCCGGCCGGGCTCAGCCCGAAGGAGCGACGCAGGGCCGACCTCCCGTGGGCACACCACCTGCAGGAGGAACTGTAAGGTGCCGGATTGGATTGGGTGGCAGTCAAAGGGGAGAGGCCTTGGCGGCCCAATCCTCGGACACAGAATCTGGTGCTAGGGACATGGAATGTCATCTCGCTGGCGGGTAAGCTGCGAGCTTGAGCTTGAGCTTGTGCGGGAGGTTGAAAGTTACCGACTAGAGATATTTGGTCTCACCTCCATGCACAGCTTGGGCTCTGGAACCCAACTCCTTCAGAGAGGCTGGACTCTCCACTACTCTGGAGTTGCCTGCAGTGAGTGACGGCGGGCTGGTGTGGGCTTGCTCATTGCTACCCGGCTCAGTCGCCGTGTGTCTCTCACTGTAGTTTGTGTTTACAGGCCAAATGGAAGTGAAGAGTACCTGGTGGTGCTGGAAAGTGAACCCCTCCCACCCAGATCTGAATCCGAGCGATATTTCGTTATTGGACTTCTGTGCTAGTCACAGTTTGTCCATAATGTTCAAGCATAAGGGTTTTCCATCTCCATTGTCAACGCGGCCACTCGGAGCTGTGGCCGCAAAGTCTCTGGTGCCTGTCGTGGCGGCAATCCCCAAACCTGGTGGTGGACTATCGGAATTAAAGGATGCCATCAAGCTGAAGAAGGAGACCTATCGAGCCTGGTTGGCTTGTGGGACTCCTGAGGCAGCTGATGGGTACCGGCAGGCCAAGCGAGCTGCAGCCCGGGTGGTTGTGGAGGCAAAAACTCGGGTCTGGGAGGAGTTTGGTGAGGCCATATAGAAGGACTATCTGTCAGCATTGAAGAAATTCTGGCAAACCGTCCGGTGCCTCAGGAGGGGGAAGCAGTGCCCTGCCAGCACTGTTTACAACTGGGGATATTGCTGGACGGTGGAAGGAATACTTCGAGGATCTCCTCAACCCCACCAACATGTCTTCACCTGAGGAAGCAGAGGCCGAAGGCTCGGAAGTGGACTCGTCCATCACCCAAGCCAAAGTCACTGAGGTAGTTGGGAAGCTCCTTGGTGGCCGGGGGGTGGATGAGATATGCCCTGAGTACCTCAAGTCTCTGGATGTTGTGGGGCTGTCTTGGCTGACACGCCTCTGCAACATCGAGTGGAGTTTGGGGACAGTACCTCTGGACTCGCAGACCGGCCTGGTGGTTTTCAAGAAAGGGGACCAGAGGGTGTGTTCCAACTACAGAGGGATCACACTCCTCAGCCTCCCCAGGAATGTCTATGGGTACTGGAGAGGAGAATTCAGCCGATAGTCGAGCATCGAATTCAGAAGGAACAATACGGTTTTCTTCCCAGTCGTGGAACACGGGACCAGCCCTATACACTCTCCAGGGTGCTGGAAGGTTTATGGGAGTTTGCCCAACCAGTCCACATGTGCTTTGTGGATCGGGAGAAGGCATTCAACTGTCCTGGGGTCCTGGGCGCTTTGCTGAAGGCTGTTCGGTCCCTGTACGACCAGAGCAGGAGCTTGGTTCGCATTGCCTCCCTAGGGAGGTGTTCTGGGCATGTCCCACTGGGAAGAGACCTCAGGGAAGACCTAGGACACAATGGAGGGACTATGTCTCTCGGCTGGCCTGGGAACGCCTCGGTATCCCTCCGGAAGAGCTGGAGGAAGTGTCTGGGGAGAGGAAAGCCTGGGTGTCTCTGCTTGACTGCTGACCCTGCTACCCTGCCCGGATAAGCGGTAGAAGATGGATGGACAATTAAACAAAAGAGAATATCCATTTATAGCAAGAAGATCAACAATGGGGTCAAAAAGGGGGACCAGTCTCTCTAGTCAGGTGCTGTTCAAGGCACCCAGGTACGTACATAGAAAATGCAGTTCAAGAGTGCCTTTACTCTTTCATATTAGTTGCCCATGTTTCATGTTATTCCACTGTTAAGACTATTTCAAAATTGGCTTCTTTAATTGACTCTGGTTAAATCAAGTTCATTTCCTTGTTCCTGAAAACTTATCTTCCCGCTTCTGTTTACTAACACAAGTATTCTTTCTTAGTTTACTGTGACCACAAATCATGATAAAAGAGAAATGGGATAAAATGCCCTTCTCTTCTGTATGTAAGAAGCACTCCACCCTTTGCTGCATGTAAGGAGGCTCATAGCACAGGAAGTTTATACTTGTCGCCTCATCCCTTCATCCCGTACTCTTCCTGCAGATCTTGACTGATTGCTGATGGCTGGGTGGGCCCATACGGAAAGCTAATGATGGGGAGATTTTACTGGTGTAAAATTTAAAGTTTTTTTGTGCACAGGTATACATTTATAGTAACACATAATTTAAAATTCCAAAAATATACATTCTTGTATTGGTTTAAGGACATGATTGGTAGAATCATGCACACGCAGACCTCTCCTGAATTGGCATGCTTTAGCAGCAAGCAAACACAGGGAGCAGAAATAAGCCACTACACAGGACCCTAGCAGAGTTGTATTTGTGCACTAATTTGGTGTTAGCTGTGTCATAGTACACAGTATCTGTAATCGCACAACCTGTTGCATACTTTTAACTACGTAATTATAGAAATAGTGCTGAGAATTACAAAAGCGTGTTGTGATGGAGATGTAACTACTCATGTTATATTAAAAGGTAACTATGCTAACATTCACCCGCTCAACTCAGTGTCACTTCTCAGTGCTGTTGACATAAAAGTTACCAACATGAAATAAAAAATAAAAAAACATCTCTGTTTTATCTATAGTGCTTGTCTTTGGATAAAAAGCCATGTTTACTCATAGTTTAATGACAAGTTGTATCTACTTTGGAGTTGCTAATACATTTTTTGTTACATGCTACCTTTTGGGGCCTTTTTGCAAATACGGTTACTACCAAAAACCCATCAATTGTGCAAGGTTTCATTAGATATTAATGTGAACACTAGTGTATGAATGTGTGAGACATGGCTGTTTGGTGATGGTCGGAGAGTCTGTAGGCGCAAAATGGCTGCCACATCTCATTCTGCCCCAGGGCAGCTTTGGCTACATATATAGCTTACCACCACCAGTGTGTGACTGTGGAGTGAATAAATAATGGATGTGTAAAGCGTCTTTGGGTATCTTGAAATGCGCTATATAAGTAATATGCATTATTATTATTATTATTATTATTATTATTATTGTATCTTTAAAGAATATCTACCAGAAATAGTCAACCAGAAAAGTACAGCCCCCATCCCAAGCCAGAAACAAAAACTACAGAAAGAATTGATTAAATTTTTGAAACATGTTGTTAGCAGCTGCCACAAGTTCCATCAGATAGCTTGATTTGTTTCCAAGCTCTTTGTCACCATAGCTGTCAACAGCAGTCATGGTCAGTGAACACCTGCTGCCACTGCAATCAGAAGACTATAATCCGCAAGCTGGCCTCATATTGTCTGTGGCTGACAGAAGCCCTGGCGGTCACAGTGGACCTGTGAGAACAAGCACGTCGCATGCATTGCTTTCTTTACAATTTATGTCAGGTTTATTGATGAATATGTTTTTGTAAAACCTACCTTCAATGCATTTAGTTTCTCAATATAAAGGTCCATGGGTAATTTTATCTTAGGACTTCTAGTATTTACATCTAATTTGAACACTCTTGAAAGCTCTACAGTATACTTTATATTGAAATAACACATTACCTCTGAGGGCTGCAAAACTTTAGCTTGTTTTGGCGAACGATGAGGCATTACAAGAAGCATACACTAAAGCCAAATTTAAAATGCAAAGCGGAAACTTGCTCTCAATTTTCTGCACTGTTACTTTCTGTGCAAATAGCAAATAGCTTAAAGAAGATGGAAAATCAAATGGAAAGGGGAGACACTCTAGAAAAAAAGATCCAACTAGTGTTAGACTCTTACATCTCACATAGAAGGTAAAACTGCTTGCAAGATAAGGGCTACAAGCTAAAGAAGACAGTGTGGAATGAGGTTGTGCTTTAGTTATGCATAAGGCATAGTTCAGAAATATGACCTGCTCCAGGTTGAGTTTAAACTGATCATTTTATTCCTCTAATGCATAGGGCTTTTTTTAAAGAGTCTGGTTGATCTCTAAAGTGCAGGATGTCTATAATGTCAGTGTTTGGACTATATGTGTGGAAAGCTTTACGCCTCTGACAAATGGCTGCAATAATTAAGGCTTGATCCTCTCCACTGCTGAATCGACCAGAAAGTCAAGACTGTTTGCTCAGGTATGTGATGATTGGCTTTCCCTTATACAGGGATGAGATCCAGATGTGTTTTATGTCTGCTACTTGGACAAAAGAGGGCAGACCAGATTTCATTTGCGGTCCTAATGTACATAAGATCCAGTGTAAATGACTTACTCTATAATAATAGTTAATGCCAAAACAAATTGGCAGATGGGCAGAAATCTGAAAGGCCTTTGTCCCAAAATCTTCTGAGATTTGTTTAAAAAAAGAAACCCCCATCTATCAGCAACTTGTAAGAGAAGTCCAGCTAGTTTGATGGAGATTGTGTGAATGCTGACATTTCTTTTTTTGACAGAAGCTTGGAAGCTGGCGTCGTGACAGTCTGTGGTAGGTATGGACATACAGTATATAACGTAAGTTAAACATTCAACTGTTTTGAACATCATGAACACGAGAAGTTCCTGAATATTGTATGAACAATGGCATATTTACACAGAAGGGAAATGCACACATCCTAATTGTGAAACTTTGTTGTGACAATTGCACAATTAACAATACTGGCTTTAACCTAATTTTAAGAGAAATAGTAAAAGGTCAAACACAAAAAGGCCATCTTGATGAGACTACTCGGAATTGAGCTAAGGTAAAGGTCACGCCATGTCATAAAGGCCTTGCTCGGGGCTGTAATTTCAAAGCAAAGCTTTGCTTCAAATACAGTAAATCTTGTCTGAATACCAGACAATGACATAATGCTGTTGTGGTTGAGAAAGTGACTAGTCCTGGCTGTTATTTATTTGTCTAAATCTATTAATTAAAAGTACTAGCGTTCAATATGTTAATAACTGTGCCTGTGTTTGATAACAGTGACACTTTAGAAAGTGTGGGACTGTTATGTAACTCAAAGGAGTACTGGGTAGAATTAGCACTTAGTCCAAATATGATTCAATACAAAATTAAACAAATTACATCACATAGTGCTCTGCTCAGATCACACACATTTGGCTGCATGGTTATACATACATACCTATGTGGCTTTCTGACCCTGCTTTTTATGTTATCTGCATTTAAAATTTGTGAGGATGTTTACACAAAATAAGAACAAAGTATGTTTACCATTTGCTTTTGGCTCAGCAAAGAGCAGTGTATTCTAAATGAACAGAGAGGAAAGAATGCATCAGAGCGTTGTCATTTATCACCAGAGGACTAACAACTCTGGAGTTCTAACTGCTTAATGGCCCAATTATTTTAGTAAAATGGTCCCCACATGTTTAACATTGTTGTATATGTTAGATCCAAACCATTAGATGTGCTTAAATAAAGATCCCACACTGTCAACAACAAACTAAGGACACATAAATCAAACACACAGTTTAGTCCAAAGTAATAAGCAGTAAACTACCAAAGTTGGTCTATAACCAAATGTATTCATTGCGGCAGCCATCTGTAGCCATTCAGTAATATGCAGTGCCCCCTATCGCATAGAACCGCACATTACGGAAAAATAAATAAATACTAGGGCCTACCCTTTGATTGTATATAATTAGGGCCTAGCATGTTTAGCTAAGTGTTATAAAATGTTGTGTTTGGTTTCTTTGATTAATAGTTGCTGTTTGATTGCTAGATAGTATATTACAATGCCATGCTTGTTTATTATTTCTGCGAGATATTGATGAACCCAAACTCATTAGGTCTAAAACTCATTGTTAAACACACTCGTCATCACAGCGGGGCAACAGTGACTATAAATTTAAGTACCTCATTAAGTGTAAGACAGCTTTAATTGTTTTGGGACAATTTAAGTATTTTAGCAAAGAGGGATTTTAGACCAGTCATGCGCATGAATACAGCGACAGGAAGTAGTTGTTTATCTGACCAATGAGTTGGTCTCGATGGAATCAGCAGAGAGGAGTTGGAGAAGAGAGGACTGACTGAGTCCATTGGTTGAGTTTGTAGCTGTATTAGCTTAGTTAACATGTTATTTGAAGATCCTTGATGTAGACCCTGGAAACAAAATACACGTTTTTTATTTTAGGACTCACGGGACCCAGATAACATTTCAGATGGAGGTGTATATTAAGCTGCATTGGACAGTGGGAACCTACCTGGCTGCCAGTTTTATCTGACAGCTGTCACCGTGTCTATAGCCGTTTAGCCGGTGTGCTAGGTGGCTAACACTGCTAACAAGTGTTGGTGCTAGCTACACTGGCTAATTCAGAACTGGTAGCAGATCATTCTGGATAGCGGCGACTTCTGGTTGGACATTACAAACTGAATATTTTCTCAACAATGTCTAAAACTATGTGTTAGGCGAGTCGTCCTCAAGGTATTTTGGACTAAAGTTAGTTAGCCACGTTTAGCTTAAAGATAGCTATCTTCGTTCATTCTATTACTTGACTGTTGTGCTATTTACACAGCAACCCAAAGTGGCGTTTACAAACTCGCCATAGTCACTTTAACGATATAAATATTTTCGAAACCTAACAGGATCTTTAAGTGAAACCATGAAGAAGTTTTTTGACTCTCGTCGGGAGCTGGGGAGCTCCGGGCCCGGTTCTGGAGCCGGTGGTGGAGGAAGCGCTGGATCCGGCGGATGCAGCAGCTTCATTGGACGAGTCTTTAACATTGGACGGTATCAGGTCACCATCGAGGAAATTATTGCAGAAGGTGAATTATGTTGTTTTTGAAGGAGTAGACGCGTCAAATCACTCTGGTGTGGACACAAATGAAAAATCAAATGTAGGCACTTTGTTATACTGAATATACAAAAGCTAACTATCACCTCTGGTTTCTACGAAAAGCAGCTGAGTGTCTTACGGTCACTTTTCACTAAATGTCCTGTTCCTGTTTGGGCGGACATGGTGAGCTTGCATATGATATTGTGTTGTTATTGCCCATGCTGAGTCACTTAGTTTGTATTTACACAGGGAGTGACAAATCACCTGTTAATCTGTGAATTTACTTCTGGTTGGATAGGTGATTCTTCTTAATCTTTGTAACACATTTTAAATAAAAATTGTATAACTGTTACAATAAGACACAGCGTTTATAAAGCCAATCATTTACATTGTTGTCTTTGAAGATCTAAAACTTTAAAGGAGGCTCAGCATCAAGGTAACAGGTTTCTCATGGTCATTTGCCTGTGCAGGACTCTGCTCTGTTGGATAGCAGTGGGTTTAGTTAAATAATATATGAAAGACAATGATTAATTCATCAAGACTATAGACAGGCACCATCTGTTTAGTTTCACAGTGGCTTTGTCAATTAAGTACACAACTTTAGTCCCTTTGGGGTAGGTTTGTTATTTGTTAGCTAATGTATACCTAAAAGTATGTTTCAATTTGAACCTAGATCTTGGCCTGAGACAAACATAGTTGTTAGACCTTTTTAAGAAGATTTTGTTCTTACGTGACAGTAAATTCAGACAAATTACAAATTGCTGTTGCTGTTTTTTTTACACGTCATATTTAATTGTCCCTGTTTTAGACTGGATGGAATGTGACTTCCCTAGCTTGGTTTGTCCTGTTTTTTCAGATAGTCAGAGTTTCTGTGATTACAGGTTGTTTCATTTAGACAGTGTAATATTATTTTTTTTATCTTGCCTGCAGTCTGCTTGATTATTGTTAGTCTCTGTTCCAAACCAGATTAACTGCTTATTCTTGTATTAGCTGAATGCTCTTGACATTCTATCAGTCTGTTGAGAGTATGCTTGAATGTGTTTGTCCTCATTTAAATGCCAGAGGGAGATTCTTCTTTTTCTATTAAACTACTATCTATTTCCATATAGAGTTACAGTTTGAAACAATTAGCTCCCCTAGGGCATGTCTAGTGCTTCATCAAAACAAACATTACACACTTGCACTTTTTGTATTTAGGCCTTCCCACAGCATATTAATAATAAATTAATATATTAACAATTGCATGTAGCTTCAACCAGTTTCCCCCTAGTAGTTTTTATTTGTGTTAATAGCAGAATAAGCCATTTGTAGGTTTGATGTAAGGATTATCTAAGATGTGTAAAGATGGGAAGATTAAGACTCTCTAATCCAATGGTGTGCTTTTTATAGCCCTGTCTAAAGGTGTTCTCTGTGTAGAATTCTATGTCTAGTATCTCCTTGACGTAACAGGGGAAGTCATTATTTGTAGAGGTACTACTTTGGTCACCCTCACTGCTTAGAGGAGAGTAGACTACTGCTAAATGCTGTTTAAGAAGGTGGCTAATCCTAACAATTAACAGGCATCTTAGATTAGACTATGGGGCATCAGGGATTCAGCTGTGTGAACTCTCTGGCATCACACATTGAGATCCATTGAGGAGTTACTTAAGGTTTGTGTTATGTTTCAGCATTGCATGAACCTTGTGAAAGATGTGACATAGCCTCTTATGTTTTTGTAGATTGTGACCAAAGTTGGAGTGAAGCTTTTTCTCATTTCCTGTGTCCTAAGTCAACCACTTTATTAGTCCCTTCCCTTCAGCACAACAACTGCTGACTCACAACAGGCTTTCTCAAGCCTCTCTTCTAGTGTGCCAAACAGCTCCTTTTTTATAATTACTGTACATGGAAAATTTGGCAGCAGATATCTGCATCAGGGTGATCTGATACTGAAACTGCCATTAATTAAAACAAAATTAACTTACCTGCTGAAAGAGACTTTCAACAAAAAGCATAAGATAAAGAGATGTTATTTTTCTCTAAGAATATCATTTTTTTTTACATTTTATACATTGAACATGCATACACAACATAGAATTTACTCCTATGTAATTATACAGTCGTGGAAAGTTATTTGTGTGACTAATTTAAAAAACATTTTTGATTTAGAAAGTAATTTTTATTTTTAAATATTTTTTTTATCTTTTCATACAGGAGGATTTGCTATTGTATTTTTGGTGCGCACTCATCAAGGTGTCCGCTGTGCACTAAAACGGATGTATGTCAACAACGAAGATGATCTGCAGGTTTGCAAACTTGAAATACAAATCATGGTGAGTATAATGGTCTAATAACTAACTGTTCATTTTTGTAAATAAAAATACTGCACCACTACAAATGGTCTCGTACTACAAATGTACATTTGTTTGACTGATGAGGCCAATACAATTTAGTGTATTGCTAACATTAGCAATTTAGTGTATTGCTAATGTTAGCAATACACTAAATTGGTGTATTGCTTACATTATGTAAAAGTCATTCCACACTATCTAAAATTTTGTTTGGAACTTTAATGTCCTTCATAGTCTTTACTGTAAATTACCCTTTCCTGGAACCACATCCACTGCCTGTCACTGGTTCTAGACCCATGGGTCAGAATCGGCCTGTAACCTTTCCATATTGAAATAATGGGTTTGTTTCACAAGGAAACTCACAATACTAATGTTTTTCCATTGTTGCAATAACTGTTTATAGAGGGACCTAGTTGGCCATAAAAACATAGTTGGTTTTCTGGACTCAAGCATAACAGCAGTTGGAGCCGGAGATGTGTGGGAAGTCTTAATCCTAATGGACTACTGTCGAGGTAAATCTAGTCTAGTGTTTCTTTATTAATTTCTGTAAACATTAATCAAGGGTTCAGAGATGGTTGTATGACACACACGTGTTATTTAGGAGGACAGGTGGTTAATTTAATGAACCAAAGGCTACAGACTGGCTTCTCTGAGGCAGAGGTCATACAGATCTTCTGTGACACATGTGAAGCTGTAGCACGTCTTCACCAGTGCAAGACGTCAATCATTCATCGCGACCTCAAGGCAAGACAAAAATAAAAAATAAACGTTTATATATATTTTTTGCATATGTAAATAGTTGACCATTTTTTATTGTCTTACTTTAATAGGTAGAAAATATTCTTCTCCATGATCGGGGCCACTATGTGCTCTGTGATTTTGGAAGTGCCACCAACTGTTTCCAAAACCCGCAAACAGAGGGAGTTGCAGCAGTTGAGGAGGAAATAAAGAAGTGGGTTTTGACTCAAGAACTTAGCCATTTCACCAATAAATATGCAGAGGAACTAATAAATTGTTTCCTGTATTCTACTATAGATACACTACACTATCCTATCGGGCCCCAGAGATGGTCAACCTCTATGGTGGAAAAGTCATTACAACAAAGGCTGACATTTGGGTAAAACTGACTTCCCTAACCTGAACGTTGGTACTAATTATAATAGCAGTATTTAATATGCTCATGTTTTTGTTGTCCGCTCAGGCCATGGGCTGCTTACTATATAAGCTCTGCTTCTTCACACTCCCTTTTGGAGAAAGCCAAGTGGCTATCTGTGACGGTAGTTTCACTATCCCAGACAATTCTCGCTACTCCCACGAAATGCACTGTCTCATCAGTGAGTAATCCTTTTTTTGAGTTGCTTATTTGTATTGTTGATTATTGATATTACATGTTTTGTGGTATTTCTTAGGGTACATGCTTGAACCTGAACCAGACAGGAGACCAGACATCTATCAAGTGTCCCACTTTGCCTTTAAACTGGCTCGGCGAGAAAGTCCAGTCCCAAATGCACATGTAAGTTAGAAAAGGAACTTAAGATACTGTATATTAAATAGTCTTGCTAATGTAATCATTCAAAACCTTATGATAGGGAACTATACTTTTTAGTCTGTGCCATATGCCCCCACTCACCCCCTTAAACACTAGGTTTCCATAGTGGCTCAGTATGTCATCTACTTATTCTGCCAAATGTAAACACAGACCACTAATTCTCTCTCAATGGGTAGCTGAAGTGTACCCCTGGAATTTGAGAATTTTATTTATTTTTATTTTTTTGAGTGTGTTTTTTCCTAAAAGTTGTCAAATCTTTATACTGTTGTAGAATTCACCCATTCCTGCAAAACTTCCTGAGCCTGTCAGAGCCAGTGAAGCTGTGGCCAAAAAGAGTCAAACCAAAGCAAGGTGAGTAAAAATGCCTAGGTATGCATTTTGCTTTTTCTTTTCTAAAAATGTATTAATCTGTACTCTTTTTGTCAGGCTAACGGACCCTATTCCCACCACCGAAACCTCAATTGCGCCTCGGCAACGACCCAAGGCAGGCCAGGCTCAGCCTCAGCCTATTTCAGGCATTCTTTCCATTCAGCCTGCAGTCACCCCACGCAAAAAAAGCAATGCTGCGCCAGGTAAAGATACTAAGGGATGTTTATGTTTAGGGATGTTTGTGTTTTGGGCATTTGTAATAAAAACATTGATATTGTGTTTTAATGAGGCCTTTAAATGGTCATTGACTACTTGCCGGAAAATTATTGTTTGATTAAATAATGTGCGGTTCTTTTAAAATAACTGTTTGTACCATGATACTTATTTTGTTTATCACCGACATTCTTTTTGTCCCCTTTAGGTGTTGGTATTGGGGTCTCATCTTCATCCACAGCTGCAATTCTGCCTGCATCTCAACCAGCTGCAGCACAGGCTGCTCCACTGTCGGTTCAAACTCCTAACTTGCAGCCACAAGCAACACCACAGCATCAGCAGCTCCTCATAAAGCAGCAGCAAGCCACAGCATTTTTAAGCCCACAGAGCAACCAGCAGGTAGGCAAATGCACTTGAGCATCTTAGGGCTTTTATGTCAAACCCCTATATGTTAACATGTTTACACTAGATACAAATAAATCATGAAAAGTGTGTAGATTTGTTATAAGTTTGAAACCGGGGCATTGCTCACTATTTATATATAGCATCCTCTGGTACAGCGCCTCCACCTCCACAAAAGTGCTTCTTTGGCATCTACTCTGCTGCAGTCCAAAGTTAAATCTGTTGTGTCCCAGCAACACCAAAAGCAGCATTCCACTCTCATTGGTTGTGCACATGAATCTGCGGCTCCCCACCTAACTCCAATCCCAGAGTCCGCCACCATTTCTTCTGGACCTGACGTTGAAGTTGTGGTAACATTATCCTGCTGCCGTCTGCTGCTCTTTGTACCAGGATTAATTATCAGCTTACTTCAAACAAATCATTTCAATTGTTTCTTTTCTTTCCTTCTTGGGATACAAAGTTGATGAGAGCAATGGGAAATGTTCTTTTAGTGCTGCTCTAAAACCATAATTGAAGCTTTTACTGATACACTCTGCACTATCCTCTTCTGTTTCCGATGATTCTTTAATATTTGGTTATTGGGTTAACGCTCCACTTCTCTCTGAGTTGTGCTGTGAAAATATTGCCCTCTGTTAATGGGACATGGTTACCTGTTTGTTTGTGTGTGCTGGTGTTTTTATATCTTATTTACCTGACAAAAACTTAAATTTTGCTTTACAGACAGCAAGCCGAGGCATGCACAGAGTGGGCTCATTAACACCCCCTTCGTCACCAAAAATGGCTCAAAAAAGTGGACACAGACGCATCGTGAGTGATGTCACTCACAGTGCTATTTTTGGGGTTCCTGTAAGCAAGTCCACCCAGCTTCTTCAAGCAGCGGCAGCTGAAGCCAGCCTCAACAAGTCCAAGTGAGTACAATGAGCCTCCTTCAGGGCTCTGAGGATGAGGGCTCTTTCTTGGCACTGATTAAGCTCAGAACAGACATAGACAGATCATTCAAATGATATAACCCCAAAATAGAATAAACAATCTTTTACATTTTGGAGAATACATCTTAAGAAAAGCCACTGACCCTGTTCCTCAGTCGTTGTCACTCATATTTGGGATATCATTAGCCACAGACCAAAACTAAATAATGATTTATTTTTTTTTCTTGTTCCCTTTCACATGTGCACTTTTGTGTATACTTCAGATCTGCTAGCACTACTCCCTCTGGTTCTCCCTGCTCATCCCAGCAAAGTGTGTATCATCAGTGTGACAGCGACACTGTAGCAGCCCATACTGCAAGCAACAATCAGCCCAGTTGGAACCCTTTTGGGGACGACAACTTCTCTAAACTTACAGCTGAAGAGCTTCTTAATAAAGACTTTGCAAAGCTTGCAGAGTGTAAGAGTCACCTGTGTAAAGTCAATTTATTTTATATTCTATAATTCTGTATGAAAGAAAGCAGCCTGACTACTATGTGTTTGTTTGTGCACAGCTGGTCTATCAGGGGAGAAGCTCACTGGCTCCAGTGAAAATGTGATTCCTATGCTCCAGGCTTTTCCAGGTACAGCATATTTGTTTAATGTATTTTTGTCTCATAGTCTCACACACATTAACAGAATCCAATAATTTGGGAGGCTAGGTGACTCCTAGTTGTGTGGTTGGGTAATAGGTGCTATCTTGTTTGGCAGAGCAGGCAGCCTCACAGTGGGTCCTTGTCAATTGCCATGAATAGTGAGCATAGCTGTGGCTAGATCACATCTCATTTGCAGATCTGTGCTTTGGCTGTTGCTTGGTAACACGAAGGACAACTTCTTCTTTGTTAATTGGATTGCCTTGCTGCTGAGGGCACCACCATACCATACCACTGTAAGATCGAGGTTAAAGTTAAAAAGATAAGCCAGTCTCTTAAGCCTACAGTTCTTGTGCATGTCTGAGCATTGAACCTTTTTTCTGTAGTGTCTGTTTAAGGTCTGACAGGATAAAATGAGACTGTTAATTAATCAGGGTGCTTTATCTCTACAAGCCTAAGTTATTTGTTTGACACTCATTACTGCGTCTCTCACAGTAATGATTGTGACATGAGAAAAGACATTTTCAGATTAATTAGGTTTTTAACATTGCAGGGATTTATAAAAAATATTTTCTTATTAGCATTGATATATTTCCTTTATTGAAAGGAGCAAAAGGTCACATCTGCTGTGCCATTTTCTGAGCCAACAAATTCCTCCTCTAAGACCCCACCTTATTTTTCCCCATAGCAGTTTCCTGTAAGTATAAGCTGAACCAAAATGCACTCAAATGTCTGTTATTACAGCATGGACCCTATGTCAGCCTATTTCAAAGTTATTTATGTACTAATATTTAATTTGGCTTACTGACGCTTAATATTTTTGACTCACAGCTCAAATTATTAATCCATAAACGAGTGTATGGCATTCGGCATGTACACTGTCAGTGTTGTGCCCTTTGAAATGTAAATGCTTAATGTTTTCAGTAAAATTGTATGCCTTGTCCTGTTTTTTTTTCTTCTTCAT
Organism: Perccottus glenii; assembly: GCA_024416835.2. Taxonomy (NCBI): domain Eukaryota; kingdom Metazoa; phylum Chordata; class Actinopteri; order Gobiiformes; family Odontobutidae; genus Perccottus; species Perccottus glenii. Next base: position 18,247,576 of record CM044556.2, read on the forward strand.
TGTCTACCTTTGAACTTGTGGCTTGGAGTGTTGTATGGCATAATTTATTCTAAAAGCAAATAAAACAGCTTAGCTAGACACAGTATTTAGAATCATGTGCTCAAATTCAGGTTTCTGCCTATAAGTTATAGGACATGTGGATGATTTAACCACACTTATTCTTGCAAACCTATTTAAATGTAATTTAATCAGATTTTATTGTTTCCAGTCTGATTTCTATGTGCTGTACAGATTTTTCCTTTCATTTGCTGTTTGACTGTCTTTCCCTCCTCCTATTTTTGCCTCACAGAAAAACTGATTGAGGGACTGAAGTCCCCTGAACCCTCCCTGGTGCTCCCTGACCTCCTAACCCTGGCTAATCCTTTAAAACTTCAACAGAGAGCAGCACTAATGGTATCTGCTTATGTTGATGGCTCAGTTCTGTCCTTACTGCCTTCTTTATCCGTTTCTGCCAAATTGTATTTAACAAAAAAACTTTCTTCAATTTGTCAATGTAGCAAAATCTGAGGTATCAGTGGACTCGTTGATTCCTGGTTTAGAAGCCCCCCAAGCTCAGCGTCAGCCAGAAATGAGCATCACCGGCATCCCAGGTTAACTTCTTGGACCACAGACTCAGAAATCCCTAATTGTAGATGATAAGAGTGGCTACATATTATTCACTTAGGCATATATTTTACTCTAAAGTTCTGCTTTCTTACTAACGTGTTGTTTGACCTCTCTGTCTTTCTGGCTTTGCCTCATGCTGTCACAGACCGTCTCACTGGTGATGGCTCTCTGCTGGGCTGCGATCTTGTTGTCTCACACTCCTACCCACAGAAAGCAGTGTGTTTCTGCTCTACCCTCCACCTGTTCTTCTCTTAACCTGGGCAGTGGATCTCGTTTGGACGAGCAGCAGACTGGTCAGACAGTTGCTGGTAAGCTCGCCTTTGTGTTTGGGTCAAAAGCCACCAAAAATACATGGCTTTGTCAAAACACTTGGACTACTAGCTTGCTTCTTTTTTTTGCTCTTTTCTTTCCGAGTTAATGTCTTTTCCTTTTTACTCCTTTGCATCTTCATCTCCTCACGGCAGATTCTGCTTTCCTCCTGTCATGTGGGCAGCAGGGCAATGATGTCGAGTTTGACCCTATTCCCGTGCTAATCACCAAAAATGCAAATGCAGGTAAGATTAATAGAAAGCAAAGGACCATGAGCCAACCTTTTCTGCTCACACCAGTCCTAATAACTCTCCCACTGGTGGATAGTGTACTAGTGTAGCTCTTGCTGCTCAGCTGAGAACGTCTTGCACACTGTCACATAAAGGCTTCACACACATCCCATCGGCCTCTCGCATTATTGAGCCAGCAATCCTCTTCCTGCAGGTGTTTGGCTCTTTGTAGTTTACCTTCATTTTATAATGGCTATCCCCTACTCTCCCTTTAATAATGCAGCTGTGTAAAGATAATCCCTGCTCACACTCTGCCTGTTTCTTTTTCTCTTTCTGCCCCCGTTCATGCATCCCTCTTCCATTATCATCCTCATCAACTCTTTTATTTTTCCATTTAATCTTTGTTAATATAACTTTTGCTTTCACACTCTCCCTCGGCTCCTCCATGTCCATCTCTGTCTCTTTGTTTGTTTTCTCTCTTTCTTTCTGGCACATTTCAGGTGGTCACTCGCGCAGCAACAGTGGCAGTACAGAGTCCAGCATCCCCAACTTGGCCCGCTCCCTTCTGCTGGTGGATCAGCTCATCGACCTCTAGAGGCGGTGGGAGAGGTCGAATGGGCAGAGTGCAGTTCTTAAAGTTGTAACAGGGTGGGGCAGGAGTAGAAATAAGGGAGCAGAGACATTTAATGTAGCACCTTAAACCAAGTGCAACCGCTTAAATTGGTCCAGACCTTTCTCTTGATGTGCCTCCTTGGCCTCAACTCTATCTCTAGCTGCCTAATAAGCTGGCTTCATATATCTCTGCTGGCCTTTTAACATTCCCACGCTAGTTAAACAATCTGTCATTAATGCCTGAACATATCGCCGGCTTCTGTTCATACTTTGCTCATACTTTTTGTTAATATCCCTCATTAAATGCACTGCCATTGTAAAGTCATCATATGCACATTTCAAACTGCTTCACAGCTGTTTACTTTGTGTACTCGTTCAAGGTTAAAGCTTTAGTTAAATGTACTTCTGTTGGGCCTAATTATTTCTGTCAAGGGCCTCAATAATGATGGAGATGTCTGTGGACCTACTAGATAATGCACTTTGATATAAACAGTTTTGAATGCAGAGCATACACGCTCTATACAGTGAATGACTGGGGCAGATAAAATATTTATAGTTTCCTTCATATAATGGTTGAGCAAAACAAATTGGTTGTGTCAAATCTTTGCAGTAGGAAAACATCTGATTGTAACTGAAGTTTGAATTGGTAGATACAGTTGGAGTGCATTGTTTTTTTGTCTCTTCATCTTGCATGGAGTATATTATTGTAATTTCTCATTTGACAACAGCTCATGTTTCAACTATACTATACTAATATCTTGAATACTCAAGACGCACAGCAGACACATAGTTTGACCTGTACTATGCCAAAGCTGAAGAATAGTGAGCAGCATTGACCAGCTGTAAGAATGGAGGCACACACTGATCTAACAAAGCTTTACTAAGAATTATTTTCCCCGAGTGCCTGTGTGGTACATATTCTCCCTCTCGCAGCAACACCTTTGTCCGCTCTTAGATGTAGTCACACCATTGCCTCCCCATATTGTTAGTCCAGTGTGACATTTATTTGAGGCTGAATAACTCCTATGTATAGAAAATTTACATTCTTATTTCTTATTCAGAATAAGTAGAATTTTCGTGTAATATACAGTATATATGGCATTTTCATTATCATAGCATGGAAAAATGTAGCTGATTGCTCTAGTGCTTTAGACTGAATGTATGAAGGAGAACCTCTGTGAAATCTAGGGACATTTAGCAAAAATTGGTATGAGTGCAAAGATGTAATGTTGAGACATTTCTATTATTAATTATCCACTTGTTTCGTGGTCATATAATGTAGTGCTTTATAGATGTCACATTGAGCTAAATTAAATTAAGTGCTTCTCACTAATGATTATTTTGAGTTTTAAGACACACAACTATCATCTTCAACTTATGACAGAGTTAAATTACTGATATCGCTACAGCACTGCTTTCCTCTGAGTGTTACCTAAGAACACTCAGTGTATTGAATAGAAATCTGCGGTGGACAGCTGCTTTCTTCATAATTCAAATACAGTATAAAAACACCAAGTGTTATCTCTGTATTTGCCTTTAGCCATGTTAAGGTCTATTTCACATTAGCACTCAGTCTGTCTTCTATAGATGTCCTAATCCTTGTTTGATGACATTGACATGTGCTCAGTTGCACAAAACCAAATAGTAAAAATGGATAGTTAAACACGTGCTATTGCAAAAGCATCTGGACTTGGTAAAATTAGTAAAATGCTAAAATGCTATGTAAAATCAAATGCACAAGTCTTCACAATACTGCTTTGCAGTTTTATGGCTAATCTATGCAATTTTTCCAATAATACTCAATGTTTTTATCAGGCAGCACAGTGCAGAATTTTGTTCAAGCCTTGGCTGTAAAGTCTTTTGTTGCAGTGTGAAACCATTTTCCTTATTGTGCTGATTGTGACGTGTAATATCTACCTTTTAATTAAATCCAAACCATCCGCTGCAGCAGATGTCAATCACTATTGAGCGTGTACGTCTATTTTTATGAATTCAGGCTTAAAGTGAATAAAGCTCATAAATGTGAATAGAACTTAAAAGTCTCATTGAGTCTTATCTTATTAGCATTAGTTTCAAGTTGGCAGCACTGACTACTATTTGCCATTGTTGCTTGTTTTGGGCATGTAACAACATTTGTAGCATAGCATTTTTGATACAAAGTGAGAAATGATAAAGTAGTGGCTAATAGCTGCAACTAACTCCTTCCCAAGAGATGGCTGTTAACTACTGCTCAAGACTGCTCAGGTAAGAATGATGTGTCTGATCATCTGTGCAAATCTGTCTGTCCAACTACTGCTCCCTTTGCTGTGTAAACTAGTTTCCTTGTTTCCACAGACTTACTAGTTCTATTTTCTTTTCTTTTTTATTTCCTCTAATAAATTTACCAAACTACTCCCTGATATTTCCAAACAATGCCAATGTTGCTCATTGATACCAATTTGTGGAAACAAGGATTTTGATGTTGTAATAGTAACGCTGACTAGTCTCATTGTGGTCAGAGGAGTATGTGTCTGTCTTGTTACTGTGCTGTATCTTCACTTTTGATATCTTGGTGCCATGATAGAAATAATTTGTGTAGTGTGTCCCTTTAACATTGAATGTCTAGTAGAGAACCCTGATCTCAAACAGTTAAGATTGAATTAGGCTGAAGCTTTAACATGGTTTGTTTATGCCTCGAATGTCTCTTTTTTTTCTGCACACAGATCTTCATGAAGAGAGTAATGGATACTTCATTCTTTCTGAGGGACAAGACAACAAACCTTCAGATTCTCAAACAAATGAAGGCTGTGTGCACTCCAGTGAAGATGACGATGACGAGCAGGCTTCCAAACAGGATTATGAGGAAGATGGCAGCGCCAATGAGAGTCAAGTAGCTACCCATGACAGCAGCGGGTCCAGACCACTGCTGCTAGACTCTGAGGAGGAAGAACCAGAAGAAACTTTAGCCCCACACTCAATAGCACAATGCAGCACATTACCAATAGAGCTTTCTTCGACGTACCATCAACCACAACCAAGCACCTTGGATCAGAATCATTGCCAGCACATTTATGTAGCTCCAACAGAGCAAAATGTAGCAACTGATGTCTTCTTAAAAGCCCCCTTTCGAATTGCACAAGAAGACACAAGTGATGTTTTTGCCAATGCTCCATTTCCTCGTCCGCCTGCTGCTGCACAGCAGCAGGATGTGTTTGCTCAGGCTCCCTTTTGGAAAAGAAAGGAGGCTACAGGAGTCATCACCATGCCTGTCCAGCCCAACACACTATACCCTCATGCAGCTGCAACCCCTGAACAAGAAATCTTAGGAAATGTTGCCCAACAACCATTCCGCCCACAAGCCCTGGCCAAATATTCCCGCCACTTTGAGGGGACTGTTCCCCATGAGCCAGTTACAGCTCATAGAGTAGTGTCCAATGTGAGCCAGCAGGCAGCTGTGGGATCTGTTCCTGTGGGACCTTTACACTCATGGACCTCAGAAATAAACACTGTAGACCCCTTTGTTTCTGCACCCTTTCACTTCAAAGCCCCACAAGAAAAACCTTAAATTTTACACTCAAAGTCAGGACAGGGGGCATCTGCCCCACTGAATTATGCAAACTCAGACATCCTGCATGCTGTCACCAGCACTGCAGCTGGCCTGCAGGCCTCATGGAGCATATCTTTGACTGGCCTATCTCACCTATGACACTGCAAGGTTATTTACATTGAAATAACAACTGACATTGACAGACTCGCTTTTATCATTGCAGCATTCATTCTTTTGGTACTTTTCATAAACACTAATCATGTGGTGGTTGAGCATGTGAGTATTATCTTGCCTACCTCACATTCTTCTTTGGTTAATGAATGAGGGAATTTCTATTCTCTACTAGTCAGTGAGGTGATAGTTCAGATAGTTTCCTTACATTTTGAGCTTTACTTAAAAGTTATTTGTTCTTTAATTGATGTATTATGTCTCCAAAGGCATGCTATGGTGAAATATGCTTCAGGGGAATTTGTGAAAGATTACATTACAGTAATATCTGACAGTATGTTTTAAGAAGTTGCTGGATAAAGATGTAGATGTATTTCCAGGATGACAACTACTTTCATGAATAATTTTGTGACTGTTAATGCATCGTTGTCTCTTGTCTATTTACATTTAATAGATTTGTTTCCATTGTTTGAGTTGCCTTATATTCTTTGTGCATTATATTTTTGCCCTCCAATGAACTGCTGCATTTATGTAATTTTATAGTAATTGCATTTAGCATCAAATTCTCTTTGCCTTTAGCATTTTTTTTATATATATTGTGACTCAAGCTGAAAAACAAATGGAGCAAAATGTGCACTACCACAGAGATCTGCTACAGTTAGCAGTCAGTGATTGTCAAATCTTAACCTTGAGATCATGAAATAGTGGCTTAATATGGCATTTGTGTCATTTTCTTTGTGCTTCTTAAAATCTTAGAGCAATTTTGTTTCTCACCACAGCACTTTTAAGAAAGGGGGTCAAACCTTTTTCAATCCAAAGTTTGTCTTTCTATGTTGCAATATAAGTAGTTTGTTCTGTTATCATTTGAATAGTACAATCTTAATGAAGTGTAAAAATGAAGGTTGACACAAAGTCAGAGCTCTTTTTAAGAATGTGTGACTTTAACACAGCTGTTATTTTGAGGTATTTTGACACATCTAGGAACTTCATAGAAAACACACCATTGCGGCAAAGTCTGCCTTTAAAAATACATGTTGTAAGAAGAAAAAAAACATTAAAAGAATGTAAATGTAACTTTTTTGTGTATGTGGAGTTTATTCTAAAAACACTTGAGATTTGACATGTACACCAACACTCGGCAGTGAATTTATTTCCACACAAATATTAGCAACATATACACTACACATTGGAGCTGGGTACAATATAGCCTACTGAAATGTGTTTTATTCCATTATTTTGTGCATTCAGTTTATAAAAAATAATTATACGATAAACCTTTTACATCGAAACTAATGTAAATAGGAGTTGATCATTTTCCGCTAGAGGGCAGTAAACATAAATCCAGCGGATTTGAGTCGTGTTCAAATTCAAGAAGAAGTGGCAAGGGATAATGGCGGCTCTGAGAAACTTTATAAAATCCGTACCGTTCTCTCCAGATTATGCATTAAATTGGATCATTTAAAAAATATATGTATATTTGTGCCCTTATATAGTTCAATACAAATAACGTTTTTGCTCCACGTGAATAAGTTTGCCCGTGTCGTTCTTACTAGCTACATGTTCCCTCGTAATGTCATGTGACTACTTCTGACTTCGATGCTCGTTTTTGTTGAAACTAAATACAGGGAACAGTCGCCGTAAGCTCTGTCCACTTTTGAACACAATGGCTACTCAGAGAGCCCTCCCTCAAAGCAAAGAAAGTCTACTGCAAAATTATAACAAGCGTCTGAAAGATGACATCAAGTCCATTCTTGATAATTTCACGGAAATCATCAAAACAGCCAAGGTACGATGCTGAGCTGCGTGTTCAGGCTGTAATGTATCAAACTATTTTATTACTCTTGAATAATTATTACGCCTTCTATGTGACTTTTTTTTTTCTGTCTGACCATTCATTTTAGTTTTGCCATGTCTCTTTTTTGAATCAGATTGAAGAGGAGACACAGGTTTCTCGTCCAACCCAAGCAGAGCAGGACCATTATGAGATGCATGTCAGGGCGGCCAATATTGTAAGTGAATAAAAAAACTATGTGCCTAACCTTTTCTGCCTAGTAATTCTGCCTTGTTTCTTACCCTTTCAATGTAAATGGTTATTTCCAAGCATTTGATTAATTTATTTATAACAGGTGCGTGCTGGTGAGTCCCTTATGAAGCTGGTGTCCGATCTGAAACAGTTCCTGATCCTGAATGACTTCCCTTCAGTGAATGATGCGATCAGCCTCCAGAACCAGCAGCTCCGCTCACTGCAAGATGAGTGCGACAAGAAGCTTACATCACTCCGGGATGAGATTGCCATTGACCTGTATGAGCTAGAGGAAGAATATTACTCCTCCAGGTACAAATAGGATCATTCTTGCCCCATCCACTGCCCCGTTGGTGTCCCATGCCCCCTTGCATAGCACCATATACTGTCTACTTTTACCTTCACCACAGAGCTTGAAGAAAAGATCATGTTTTCAGCTACAAATCTTTTTTTATTCAATCCAAAACTTTTCTGTTTAGTATAATGCATTGCCCATCATTGGGATACCATTTAGGTTTAAACTATATATGGATCTAATCCTGAGTAAATCCCACATACAACTTTCTCTGGTGAGGATATCAGAAGAATGACGTGCATATTTACAGCAGTGTAGTGCACAGGCAAGGCTGCTGACAGGAACATATTTACAATGTAACCGCAGCTTTTATAGTTTACCTTTTAAAAAATAAATAAATAAATAAAACTCTAAGCTAGAAATTTGAGGAAATTGAATATGTAAATTAACATTTCAAGAGGTGTAATAAAATAAAGCAGGATTAGGATTTTGTTTTTGAGATCTGAGATCTGAGATTTGGACATGCCTTAAACTACCAATTAAATTACTACCAATGAACTCTATAATCTAGATGAACAACAATTTTATAACTATAAATTTAATATATTTCTAAATATATACATAAAGATGAATAAGTAATCTAGTAGCAATAATAACTTTGACACAGTGGTTTTATTTATTTAAGGCTACTTGCAGTTTTTAGAGGCTGATAAATGTTTGGTCTAAAAATAATTGGATAGCATTCCTTAAAACCAGATGTGGCTCAAGCTGTATCTTTACAGTGTCCATTTAAGTTCAACCAATAAAAGAGACAAATCACTGTAGCAGTTTGTCTTTATTTTTTTTAACACTGAGGACTGTTTGTCCCTTTTGGAGCATGTTGAGTGTGGGCCCTTCTTCTTCACTCTATTCTTTCTGCTTCTTCTCCATCAGCAACTAACTATTAAGGCTCAACCTGCCCTTTTTGCTGACCTAAAATTCAAATCAAACAGCTTACTAGTTACTAATTACATTTGTGCATTGATCTAGAACTTCAGTGCTTTGCTTTCACGTCCTGTTAATTTTGTGAGTGTCTATAACTGCCTTTCCTGACCTATCGCTCTTGTCTGCTTCTCTTTCTTTGCTGGCTCTTTGCACCCTACTGGTTTTTGCTCTGCAAAGCTACAGTCTGTGGGACAACACAGATGTACCCCTCTGTGAGGCCTATCGTCGACTTGAAAGTTGGACATCCCCTGACAGTAGCTGTAGCTCTCCACCAGACGACAGAGAGGACATAGATGGGCCTCCTGCACCAGAAACAAACCTTCAGCACCACATCAATGGGCACAGCACCACCTCTATTGAAAAATAATGAAACTGTACAATAAATTTACATTAGTATGTGCTGTAAGTCCCATTAAAATAAGGTTGATTTGGACTTTAAAATACAACATGTCTTATTCTTACTGAGGTTTTGTTTATTAAGAGAACATTTAAGAAAATTAATCATACATTAGTTTTTTTTAGTTTTGTTTTTGTGTGTGACCCATTGCATTGCAATCTGCATTTTTACTTAAATACATGTAACTTATGTATTGTTTTTAATAAAATCTGTATTTGGAAAAAAAAAGTAGGATCCACAACATTATTCTTTTAACATTACATAGTAAATGTAATTCAACTAATGGAATGTAAGGTACAGTATTTACAAGTTAAACTACTGGACATACTGTTATCACTGTAGCAAGTAAATACATAAGTAGAAAAATCAGCAGGAAAATTAAAAATACTTTCAGCTGATCAATATCGTCGATTCATTTTCTTAAATTTCTCATAGTGGTAGTCATCTGTGGCTTTTTCGTTGTTTGGACGTTTGCGGAAGTTGGGCGGTGATGGTGCTGGTGAAGATATAGATTAAATACACATTTAGATATTTTATATAATTGAAAACAAATGCAGACAATGTTATACAGAATTTATTGGAATATAAACAATTAAAATTACCCTCTAGGCCTGGTTTTTCTGTGTCACCGACCCGCAGAGGCCTTGCTTTGGGTTCCTCTTTGTGCCTGTTGTGTCTTTGTGGTGCATTTACATCCTCATGATAGACTAAGAGAAAACATAAATATGATTAACAAACATTTGGACTTCGGAGTTTAAATACTTTCAATTAATGAGTGTGTTTAATTATTATTCACTTACAGCGATTGTGCTGGACGTAATTGACAGCAATGTTGGTGGGAACAAATGATGTGCCGTTATCTTTTTTCTTGTTTCTTTGTTCTGCCAACAACCTGGCTTTTGCCTCTTCTGTATAAATAATGTTCTTGATCTTAGCACTGAAAGGAAAATCGTTAATATTACCTTTGTTTTAGGAAACATGCTAAAATGTAACTATGATGTCTGCGCATACTCAATGCCCAGATCAACTTCAGGAATCCCACTCAGCATCTGATTGGATAACATCTCCTCTGTTTTCTTGGCAGAATTGACTCTGATATTTTCTGGAAGCTCATACAGATGATCCTCTGCATTCTTCACCTTCACTTTCTGTTCCTCATCCTCCCTCACGCCCTTCTTCTTTTTCAACTCTGTCTCAATGTATTTCATCCTTTGAGGATAGAACAGTAATTAACAGATAAACACAGACTGTATACTGTCAATAATTAAGTGCCTTTTATGTAAGTCTATGGAGACCTATCTAATAGTGTTTTGAATTTGTCACTATTGTTCTACTTACATATCTGCATCCTCATCTCTTCTATTAGTCTCAGCGGAGAAAGAAGTACCAAGATTGAGATCTGTCTCCTCTTCTGTCCTGCAGGTCCACCAAGTAATTCAAAGTCATTTAAAGTTAATTAAAAAAAAAAAAAAAATGGAATTGGTAATGGTTCACACTTACATGTCCCTGTTCCTGTCTTTGACTTTCTTCATATCTACAACACCTCCAGATTTCAGCTTAAATGGATCATTCTGTTTAAAACAGGGAGAACAAACAGTTAACACAATGACTCTCTAGCCCAGTAAATAATTGTTAAAACATGGTGACTTACATCAATTTCATCCTCTGGTGGCAGTTTTTCTCCAACCAACAGGGCAGTAACACTGATGATACAAGTGTTACAATTATTTAATTATTTCACACACTTTCAGACACAATATAATCCATTAAAAGGACCGCTATTTATTTTTTTCACCTCACTCCAGTTTGTCTCCTACGCAGGCTCTGAAGCTCTTTTGCTTCTTCCAGTTTTGATCTTTGAAAGACACATAAATATATGTGAAGTGCACCGAATTTTGTGTCTGGCTACAACAAAACAAAAAACAACCAAATACAACACAAAGTAAATCAGTGATTATTGACACAGCACTAGCTAGCTAACGCTAATTTAAAGAGCTGGGTAACATAACAAAAAAAAGCTTTACCTGACTTCTTTAGTTGTCTCATCCTCCTCTGACGAGTCCGACGAGTCCTTTCTCCTCCTAAAATTTTTGCCAGATGGCATTATTTTAGCAGTATCCCAACAAAAAAGGAGACGTAGAAATGCGCAGACAACGGGGAACAAATTTATCAAACGTACGATAATATCTCGTCACTTCCGGTGTATACGATTTCCGGTCTGTTGAGATAACCATAACAAATATGGCGACTTACAGATATGTTGGAAGGTTTTTGAGTATTTCTACAAGAATTGCACGAGCGTAAGTTTGTACATATAGTTTGACTGTAATAATTGTCCTACGCCTACATGTTGTGCGTCCGCTGTCATCGACTGTTAGCGTTAGATAACTTGTTAGATGGTTAAGGTGAATGTAGGGCGCAGAGTGACTAGTCAAAGCAACGTGACAGAGCAGTGCGTGGAGATTAATGTAGCCTGCACACACTTCTGATAGGCCAGTTACACAAGAAAAAGGTTAATGCACCATAATAATAATAATTTAACAACACTTAACAATATAGAACGACTCCCATCTGCAAAATGTATTATGAAAGGAATAAACCCTTCATTCCGTCTGTTGGCATTAAAATACTGTTACGTTTGTGGAAATATGTGGAGAGTAATGTAATTTATTTTAAGCCTACTAATTATCGTTCTTGTGCTGTATCAGTTTTGCTGAAAATGGACATCAAAAAGCCAGATTTCACTGGCCTTCAAATAATGCAGGAATCACACGCCATGGGACACAAAAACCTCACTGGATTATTCCTGGTTTGTATTCCTGCGAAAACATTGTAGCCTTTTGCTTTGCTAAGGATGCATTGTAAATGTGTTTACTGTTTTAGGAAGAACAATGTTTGTGCAGACACAGGACACACCAAATCCAAACAGCCTAAAGTTTCTCCCTGGTTGCACCATTCTTGACTCAGGAACCATGAATTTTGCAGGCCCTCGTGATGCATACTGCTCACCTTTAGCCAGGTAAACTTTACATATGGACTTAAAGGCTACTGTACTCAACCTTTATAAAATTATGTCTAGACTAGGTGTCATGAAAAAGGTTGCAAATATTTTTATTGCAGTATTAGTCTTGCAGTATTTATAAAGTCACATTTACATATTGCCTTTATTATAAAATTAAAAGAATCAATAATTTGTTTTGCAAAACGTTTATGTCATGCTTCATATAGTTATAATTTTGGCTTGGACTTGGAAAAGTATGCTGTATAACAAAGAAATGACACTTAAATGATTATGTATAATGCAAATGTATTGTTCCTAGCCCTAGACAGCACAGAACTTTTTATTCTTGGATTTTTATCTGTTTCAGGCAGCTTTTTAGAATAGATGGTGTAAAGAGTGTCTTCTTTGGTCCAGATTTTATCACTATAACAAAGGTACTGTCAAATACAGTAAAAAAACTAAAAAAATAATGTCATGTCTCTTGACATAGTGGCATTCTATCCCAAAATTTTCTTTCTTCCTACTTTAAAGGCTAATGTTGAAATGGAATGGAAAGTCATAAAGCCTGATGTGTTTGCTACCATTATGGATTTTTTCACATCAGGGCTACCTGTAGTTAATGAAGACAGTAAACCAAATGCAGATACAGGTAAAAAGTACTACTTAAGCAATGTTGACATTTTATATGAAAAGCTCAAACACATTCAACTTTTTTTTTTTTCAGAGCCATCAGATGACGATGATGAAGTTGTTTCTATGATCAAAGAGCTGCTGGATACTAGAATAAGGTAACTCTATTATTGTTGTGGTTTAATTAATAACTGAAAGGCCTGTACCCCATAATTGATTATGCTTTCATTCTTAAGGCCAACCGTGCAGGAGGACGGAGGTGATGTTATATATCGGGGATTTGAGGATGGCGTAGTTAAACTGAAACTGCAAGGCTCCTGCACCAGTTGTCCCAGTTCTATTGTTACTTTAAAGAGCGGCATACAAAACATGCTACAGTTTTATATTCCAGAGGTTGAGTCCGTTGAACAGGTTTTTCTACTCTACTGCAAAGATGATTTTAGTTACATTTAAAGTAATAGTATTGTACAATATAAAAAGGTAAATTATGCACATTCTTTTTCCACAGGTAAAAGACGAAGAGGAGGAGGCTGCTCAAGTTTAAATCACTTATGTATAATAGCACACTCCTCTGTCCCTGGAGTATTTAAATGCCAGGCATTGTTGTGAAACAATGACCTGCATAATAGTTTTGTAAGTGACAAGTGAACAAAAATATCCTACACACTTTGTATGGTATGTTCTCTGACGCAGACGTATAGTGACTTAAAAGCATGGCTGTAGAAGTAAAATGTAACTTTATTATTCATGAATTGACACATTTATTTATCTTTAAAACACAAACTGTTTGTATATGAATTAATTGTAATTAAACATTTCTAAAAAAAAAAGGGATTTTGTATCATATTGTATGTGTTTCAGAAACAATTAATTTAATCTAAAATGTGTCATGGTCATTACAATGTTTAAAAAAAACTAAAACCAAACAGACAGGAACCAGGGACAAAGGGAAGGGTGTAGTTATCCCTTATGTGTCTGATTTATCAGAAAAACTTAAAAGATTTTTTTATAAACACTGCCGTCCACTTTAAACCAGGATACACTCTGTATCAAAAACTGGTCCATCCTAAAGACAAGATCCCCTCGCACAAACAGAGTAATGTTGTTTGTTCAGTTCAGTGAAGAATGCAGTGACAGTAATGTTGGAGAAACAATACAATAGCTTCACAAGAAAATGATATATCTTTATTGAACACTGCACCCCGCTGATCCCTTTGCTCCTCATTCACTGCTACCCCACCCCCCTCACTGCACACACCCTTCACGGTGTCATTCTCACTACCACACTGTCTATACATAACATTTATATTTAATTGTTGCTCATTTGCACTGCGAACTGTTCATGTACAGTACCAACTGTTCACATATGCATCTTTCACTACTGCACCTTACAAAAATATGCAATAATCTCTACTGCACTACTGTTACACAGACAACTTCTGTTCATAATTTAGTTGCAATATATTCATTGCACTACTGCTCACCATAGCCTTACCTATCATATAATTGTATATATCCATCCATACAATTCTGTTTATAGTAATTGCCATTTGTATTTATTGTTCATAGTACATATCCACCTAAAAATTACTTCTATAATATTATCTATTTCTTACTTTTGTTTATAGCTCACCATAGCCTTGTCTATCATTATATATACCCATTTTAAAATGTATGTTTATTGTAATAAGCCATCTGTATATCATGTACATATCCATCTGCAAATTAATTTTACAATACCAACTTATTTGTTTGTATGTAAATACTGGATATCCTGCACTTGCTGCTATTGCACTTCTGGTTAGACCTAAACTGCATTTTGTTGCATTGTACTTGTAGACGTGTAATGACAATAAAGTTGAATCTAATCTAATCTAATCTAATCAGCACAGAAGAGCCAACCCTGGTGGAACTGAGTATGTGGTCCACCTCAAAGAGAAAGAGCATTCCTTTAAGGACAGCAATGTCTGAATTTTGGCCAGATGGTGTGATGGAAGACATTTTTGTTCAAATGGAAAATACCTCTCTGAACAGAGGAGGAGGCCTCAGATTCATGCTGCCTAGTATAAACAACAGTGTTCTGAAACCTAAATCAAAACAGTTTCACTTTAGAACAACAACAACACCTGAATGGAACAATGACACGGTGTCAAAAAAAATATATAGCTTTTGCGTCTCTTTTTAATGGGGACATTTCAAACTCCCAGTAAAAATAATTGTTAAGTGATACAATGACTAGACTTTTTGGAAAGATTAAAGAATGAACCTTTAAATAACTTGAACATTTTATAATGTACGTAATATATATGAGCATAGACTCATGAAACAGAAGGGATGCTATACTGAACAACATGGACCACCCCATGCACTCACCTTTTCAACAACAGATTAAGACACTACAATCAGTCAGTCTATGGCAGTTAGCTGAAGTCAATCCCAATTCATTTGCTTTTCAATTTATTTTAAAGAGAGCTTACAACTAAATTTCCCCTTAATTAATGGGGATTAATGGGATTCAATGCTTGGCCCAACTGGATATGATCAAAATGATCTTTTTTTTTTGGCATACAATCTGAGGTATAATTTTGAATGTTTTGATGTAGAAACTGATTCTACTTATTTTCTACTTATTTGGCTGTTACTTTCTTCTCTTTGAGATCTCCTCCAGAACAACTCATGACTAACTTACAATTTCCTTTCCATGAGCAACAGAAAAAATAGCTTCAAAATGAGAAGCTGCACTTATTGCCAGATCAAACCATGTAAACTTTTGGCGTAACATATTTATAAAAAATAAAAACAAAAAGCACTGAAAAGCACTTCTTTACATTATGTTACGCCCATAATAAACTTCTTTTAAAAAACACCATGTAAAAGTGTTTGGATTTTCTTCCTCTTTGGGAGATTTATTCATTTATTCATTTATTCATTCATTTAGCAGACGCTTTTATCCAAAGCGACTTACATTACATTACCAGTGTTACAGTCACTGGAGGCAAGGTGGGTTAAGTGTCTTGCCCAAGGACACAACGACAGTATGAACTGTGGGGCGAGCGGGAATCGATCCTACTACCTTCCGGTTGAAGGACGGCCGCTCTACCACTGAGCTACTGTGAGTGTGCTTCACAGACCACAATCTGAGATTTGTTGGACCTTGTTAATTTCCTGGAGAAGAGGAAGACTTGGTCAGATAGTTATTACATATAAAAGAAACATTCAGTGTTAATATTATGGACTCACCTCAAGAAGAGCTTCCTTTAAGTTTCTGTAGGTGTCATCCAAATTTTCATTTATAATTACAACATCAAAAATACCAGGTTCTTTACCTGAAACACATTAATAAATTATTATTACATTACATTATACATTTGCGTTTCAGTGAAAGTCAATAATTAGAATCGTTTATTAAAAAATTTAAGTCACATTTGGTGCTGTTTTGGTCACATTATTGTTTTGTGTCATTTGGAATATTCTTAGCATTCTTAGTGTCCCTTTAACTGACCTCTCTCAAAAAAGTTTTTTTTTTTTTTCTTCCATTAAATGCCTATGGACTGAAGTTTTGAGAAATTATTGGTGACCTACTTTTGGGTCCTCACCCACTGTTTGGGAACCACTGTTCTAAAAGATACATCCTTGCTATTCTCTTGCTTTATATTCTTACTTCTACAACGTACAACATTTTGTACAGTGTACCTTCTTCTTTTAGTTTAGTTTATTATTTATTTGACAGGGACCATGTGCAAACACAAAACTCTAACAAAATAAAAGATGCTTTACACCAGATTTAGCTAAAGCTAATTTCCATCTGCAGTCCCTGGGCAGATAAAACATTATTCATTCATTCATTTTCTACCGCTTTGTCCCGTTAGGGGTCGCGGGTGACTGGAGCCTATCCCAGCAGCTTTGGGCCTGAGGCGGGGTACACCCTAGACAGTGGCCAGTTAGTCGCAGGGCTTACATTTAGACATAGACAGTGACAAACAACCATTCACTCTCACATTCATTCAGTAGGGACACTTTAGAGTTGCCAATTGATCTATACACTTGGACAAAATTGTATAGATCAATTGGCAACTCTAAAGTGTCCCTACTGTGAGTTTTTCTTTCATTGACGGAAGGGTACCAACAATTTTGTCCACGTGTGTATCTATTATTAGTTTAACTGTATCACTGCTCTGTGGTTAAAGTAAGAATATTCAGATTTACAGTGTTTTGTAAATGAGCCCAATGCTTTCCTGAGGCAGCACCAAACAAGAATGTAGTGATGTCATCGTAGAATGGTCCGTATGTGACATCAGGAGGCTACAGAAGCTTTGAGTGGAAGACAGATCTGATAAATCACACAACTTGAGACGGCGACTGACCAAGACACACGGATATTTACTGAGCATTTTTGAGAAGCAAAGACTGAAGAAAGAAAGAATGATGAAAGAGACGATGGAGGACATGGAGCGGAAGTGGCTAGAGAAGGAGAAAGCCTACAAAGAAAAGGAAGAGCAACTAATGGCTAAACTGCAATCAACTGAGAAAGCCTTCCTAGAGCGTGAGAAGCAAATGCTTTCTAAACACCATCTTTATAAGAAGCTACTTCTTAGACATAAAAAGGAAATTGAGGAGACTTTGGCGAATTGGGACGGTTTAAAAAGAGGATGAAGAAAAGGAGGTCAACAATGAGACCCAAGGAGAGAAGATCACAACAGCTGAACCTGGGTGTCAAAGTGAACCTGCCAAGAGTCAGGTAGCAGACCACATTGATTTTGAGATGGACAGCGCAGCCCAACCCGAACCAGAGGAAACACAGTCGGAGCCCACAGAGGCCCAGGACAAGGCCACAGAGTCTGAAGGTGAAACTCTGATACATGACAATGAGACTGTCACCCCATCGCCAATCCAGATCAACAAAAAAGATCAAGAATCTGAACACCAGGACAAGGCCACAGAGTCTGAAGGTGAAACTCTGGTACATGACAATGAGACTGTCACCCCATCGCCAATCCAGATCAACAAAAAAGATCAAGAATCTGAACACCAGGACAAGGCCACAGAGTCTGAAGGTGAAACTCTGGTACATGACAATGAGACTGTCACCCCATCGCCAATCCAGATCAACAAAAAGATCAAGAATCTGACAGCCCTAGAAGA
>CM044556.2:18270498-18680498 GCA_024416835.2 Perccottus glenii
CATCAGTTTCCCAAGGGGCCAATTCAAGTTGTCTGTTTCTTTTCTCCACTGCATAGGAATTTTTGCCTATCTTAACTACCATGTGCCAAGGACTCGCAAAGAGATCCTTGAGATTCTTCTCAAAGGCCTACGACGTCTGGAGTATCGGGGATATGACTCTGCTGGTAAGAAAATAGAAAAAGGCCACGGTTATGCTTCGTTGTTTATCTGGCCATTTATCTTTGCTTTCAAGTTGTCAGCTTAAAAAAATAAAAATTCAAATAATAACCCTCTTAAACATTTATCAATTTGTAGAAAGAAACAGATAAATTATATTAATAATTGAGCAGGCATTATGTTGCTGGTTTTACTGAAAACCACCCTAAGGAAGCCAATGTACTCTGTTGTACTTGGTGGTTGTTTTAATATGCAGAAACCTTTTGTGGTTACTATTTTCTACTTGCAGAATTATTATTTTTTTGTTCTTGTTAGGTGTGGGAATCGATGCAGGGAATGGCAAAGATTGGGAATCAAATGCAAAATCTATCCAGCTCATCAAGCAACGTGGAAAAGTAAAGGCTCTGGATGAAGAAATCCACAGTAAGTATTTTTCAACTGCCACACATTTTTGATCTCAATACTAATGTGTGTGCTGATTGTGCATTGATCTTGTATATGTGTGTTTGTCTGTGATCTATAGAACAACAGAATCTAGATATGGACATTGAGTTTGATGTTCATCTTGGCATTGCACACACTCGCTGGGCCACCCATGGTGAGCCAAGCCCAGTTAACAGTCATCCACACAGATCTGACAAGAACAATGGTAAGCTTTTAATGAGGAGATGTAGTTTTCCCCATCAAAAAATACTTTATATGCATTGTATATCATTCTTATTATTATTTATTTTTAAAGAGTTTATAGTCATTCACAATGGAATTATCACCAACTACAAAGACCTGAAGAAATTCCTGGTAAGTGTTGATTGGATTGGTGTGTGAATTGGATAGGTACTCAGAAAATAGAACATGACTTCTCATCTTATTTCCACAGGAAAGCAAAGGCTATGTGTTTGAGTCAGAGACTGATACAGAGACCATTGCAAAGCTGGTGAAGTACTTGTATGATAACAAAGAGAGTGACGACATCAGTTTTGCAACTCTTGTGGAGCAGGTGATCCAGCAGCTGGTAAGCCCACTTCTGTCTCTGGGATTACCAATCAACAAGAAGCTGGTCTAATGTATTTGTTTTCTGCCTGCCAGGAAGGATCTTTTGCTTTGGTCTTTAAGAGTGTCCATTACCCAGGAGAGGCGGTTGGCACAAGGTACTTAGGACTGATACTTAGGATGTTAAACTGTTTTGATCTATGGTTCAAAATACTGTACATCTTATTCTTTATTTATTCAATCCAAAAATAAGTTTCCTGAAACAATAGTTTATTGTAACTATTTCATTTTCAGGAGGGGAAGTCCTTTGTTGATGGGAGTGAGAAGTGATCACAAGCTGTCTACAGATCATATTCCAGTGTTGTACCGGTCATGTATGTTAAAAATGCATTATTAGTGTTAATGGCACTTTTTTTCCCCCATATCTGAACAGTGTATTATATTTTGTTTCATAGCTGCTAAAGATAAGAAGACCTGCGCTCTACCAAGGATTGACCAGGACACCTGCCTGTTTCCTGTGGATGAGAAAGCCGTGGAGTACTACTTTGCTTCTGATGCCAGGTAAGCATCTTGTTTTCTTTACAACTGGAATTTTTATTATTATTTTCTCTACTTTTCTATAAGATTTTAATATTATCAACTTTGTTATGGTAGTGCAGTGATTGAGCACACAAATCAGGTGATCTTCTTGGAGGATGATGACGTGGCTGCTGTAATGGAAGGGCGACTGTCCATTCATAGGATAAAGCGTACAGCAGGAGACTACCCAGCCCGCGCCATCCAGACCCTGCAGATGGAGCTTCAGCAGATCATGAAGGGTGAGTTGGAGGTTACACTTAAGTCACCATAAATCACCCCACCTTTTACATTTATTTTTTTTTTCATTCTTGAACCCTGTCATTACTTTGTGATTCTCAAACGGTAATTATCTGGCTGTAAACCTGTAGCCTTCAGGCAACCTTTTGTTCCTAAGTAACTATTTTGTTGGATTCCCTACACCCTGAGGCAATGCCCTGACTTAAAAAAATGTGTCTTGTGTCTTGTCCTCCAGTGCCTTTTATCCTTTTATTTATTATGTGCCATTCACATCATCCTTTTTCACTTTCACTTTCTTGGCAATCCAGCAGATGGCAGTGATAAACCGATGTTGTGGGTGGCTGACTGTGGTTACTTTCCTGGAACCATTCTGTTCAGTAACCTAATTTGCATTACTCATGTGCTGTCATGGAATGGGTGTAAAACTGTATATTTTACTGTCAAGGGAGTAAAGTGTCTTGTTGCCAAATGTGTGGGTAAAAAAGTTAAACTATCAACTCAGTGAATAGCTTATCTCTTTGGAAAAAGTCCTTGCTTTTGTGTATTTTCAGGAGCTTATGTGTGTCAACCAAACCTCTTCAGACACCTTGTTTATTCTTCTTTTAAGTGGCATTCTATTGTAATCTTCTGTTTGTTGCTTCATCAACTACAGGAAACTTCAGTTCCTTCATGCAGAAAGAAATCTTTGAGCAGCCGGAGTCTGTGGTCAACACAATGAGAGGAAGAGTCAATTTTGAAAATAACACAGGTAAAAATATATATATATATATATATATATATTTTAGGCACACAAAGGTAATTTAAATTGTGCACTTTTTGGTGCTTGTAAATATAATTAATTGATTCAAATATATTTAAGTTGCATAATAAATATAAAATCTGCCGCACTTTTCTGTGATTTTATGTATCATGTCAAAACATCTTTAAGGAAAGGCTTTGTTTCCTTTTTTGCAGTGATACTAGGTGGACTAAAAGATCACATCAAAGAGATCCAAAGATGCCGGCGCCTTATCCTTATTGCTTGTGGCACCAGCTACCATGCTGGTGTAGCGGTGAGTGGAAATACATCTGGTTTGCCATACTCATTGAATCCATCAGAGTAGTTGAAAATGTGTTGTCTGAGTGAGTTTACCGTGGACACAAGTGTGAAAATTGTGCACTGACTCAATTCATTTTGATGGCTGTGTTTAATTCATTGACGCTGAGCAGTGCTCTGTTTATGTTCCAGACTCGCCAAGTTCTTGAGGAGCTGACTGAGCTACCTGTGATGGTGGAGCTGGCCAGTGACTTCCTGGACAGAAACACACCAGTTTTCAGAGATGACGTCTGCTTCTTTATCAGCCAGTCAGGTGGAGACCATTGTGACCCTAATCCAATAAGCACATTCCCCACATATTCTCCAAATCATAAGCAATCTGTATGCACTAATTAACACTTTTGATTACCTTAGGGGAGACAGCTGACAGCCTCATGGCGCTGCGCTATTGTAAGGAGAGAGGGGCTTTGACTGTGGGCATTACTAACACTGTGGGCAGCTCCATTTCCAGAGAAACGGACTGTGGAGTCCACATAAATGCAGGTCCTGAGGTTGGAGTAGCCAGCACTAAGGTAAGCACACCTTTCTCTAGTGAGTTTGTTATAGTTAACACATAAAGTCTTAACAAGACTTCACAAGACCACAAGTGAACTTTATTGTGGCTTGGTAAAATTTGACTTTTCAGTTTGCTTACTGTAAGGTGGCCCTATCATTCTGAGCTGGATACCTCTCAACAGTTGCATCATCTCAATAAATGAACTTGACGCCCACTGACACTAAACTCGGACCAGATGATTGTTTATCTGTTCTACTTCTTGAAAGCTTGGATTTTGTTTTGCTCTGAGCCCATGGGAAGTAGATAAAGCATGATCTCTCCATAATCCCGGCCATCCTCTCCCCTTATTTTTAAACAAAAGGATAAAAAATATTTCCCAGCCAGGTCCCAGAAAGTCTGCACAGAAAGGGAAGAGAGCAGGTCCCTTCTTGGCCTAGCACTAGTCTTGGCTCAGGTTCTCGTGTGTTGCTCCAAAGTCCCAGCACACGCCTCAGAGACGCCATCATTTACTGCCTGACTGGCTGCGCCACACACCCAAACTCAGCTCCAGTAAATGATGGTGTTAGCACCACCTGATGACTCCAAATAATTTCTAAATGATCATATCCCCTGGCTTTCCTCTTTCATGATCAAAATCATCATTACAGGGAAATAACTTTATTTTCAAACGATTAAGTTAAATATTCAAACTTTATATTGCACTACAATATATGGCATGTTCTACTTGTAAAAAACTTTATACTAATAACCAGGAAAACTAAAGTCATCTATTTTTGCTTTAGTTTGTTGCTTTGTGTATTTAGCACTGTCATGACTAATAAAAACTGTTTAGCATTTTTACAATATTCTTGGCTACAGTCATTTCTGAGACTAGAGGGTCCTGTGAAATGACTTCCCTTGAACACTGATTAAAAGAGGATGCACAGTTTAGTCTCATTTGTGCCGTTGCTATCTGTTGTGACATTTGCTTTCTGATTGGATGTTGTTTTCCTGGAAGGGCAGTTGTTAAGCTCATCTATTTAATGCTGCTGTACCTGCCAACAAACATTTAATGCTGCTTGGCGTATAATAAAGCCCCAGTCTTCTTCTGTCTCATTTGCAGAACATTATTAGCTTGAAACAAACCAACCTGCTTTGTTTTAAATTTTATGTTGGATAAAAGGAGAGCACCAAACCTGGAATGCTCTTTTTATTTTTTTGTCCTGTTTATATTTGATGCTTATCTAAAAAGACAAAATTACCTAAATGTGTAAGTTTCTTGTGGTAATCTTAAACAGACTGTGTACCTACTTACCATCTTCTCAGTTAAGTGCTGACATTAACTAAATGCATGCTTGTCTGTCGTCAGGCCTACACCAGCCAGTTTGTGGCCCTGGTTATGTTTGCCCTATTGATGTGTGACGACAGGATTTCAATGCAGCCAAGACGTCGAGAGATAATCCAGGGTCTGAGAGTGCTTCCAGGTAAAATGGAGATTGTGAGAATTGTTATGCCGCCAAGTCATATGCTCTAATCTAAAATATATTCACAAATCTTTGCTATCAAAAAAAAGATCAAGTGTGTGTTACGTTTGTTATTTAAGTCTGTTTGTAAGTGATGAGATAAATCTTGAAAACGTAAGCGTGGCGTAGAGAGAAGGTGGTTTATTGTCTGTTGGCCCTCGCATGCTGCTCGAAATCTGAAGCATATGGTGGCATGTTCTTAATGTTAATGAGAAATGTCTGGACAGTCATCTGCACCCTGCCCAAAATTATGAGGTTATACAGTGCAGCTATGAGTTTGTGACAATAACTGATTATTCACTCAACCTGTTAACATGCAAAAACACTTAAATGTCTTTTTTTTTTTTTTTTTTTTTCCTACAAAAGATCTGATTAAGGAGGTTTTGAGTTTGGATGATGAGATCCAGAAGTTGGCCACAGAGCTTTACGAACAGAAGAGTGTACTGATCATGGGCCGGGGGTACCATTATGCTACCTGCCTTGAAGGAGCACTGGTACAAGAAAAAGTCACACTGACATAATGTAATTCTACACAAAATATTAAATCTTTTAAATAACATTCAGACCTTTTCATTGTTTTGTAGAAAATTAAGGAAATCACGTACATGCACTCAGAGGGCATTCTGGCTGGAGAGCTGAAACATGGTCCTCTGGCTCTGGTGGATAAACTTATGCCTGTTATTATGATTATCATGAAAGATCACACCTACATCAAATGTCAGAATGCCCTTCAACAGGTTGTTGCCCGCCAGGTAAGAGCCATTTTAAAAACATCACATTTTAAGATTATTATTTTAAGACAGACATGTAAGTGTATTAGGGTTTAACACAAGGTCCACCAACAAGATCTGAATGTTGGGTCAATGAGCATAATCCTGTCTGTACCACACCTTGGATCCCTTGTTGCAGTAAATAAGAAGGTGGGGTCTGTGCAGTGTGAGATCATTGCTGCAGCAGATGTGCATTTAAGAAGTGTGAAATGAACTGACGTGAAAAATATGCCTTTTTTTTTTTAGATTTAGGTCTTGGTGACCCATAATTATGTCAAGGCTCATGTTGACAGTTCATGTACATGGCTAAGGCTTTTTGTTGGTTTACAGGGCCGCCCAATTGTCATATGTGACAAAGATGATTATGAGACCGCCAAGAATTCCAGCCGCACCATCAAAGTGCCTCAATGTGTTGACTGCCTGCAGGGCATCCTGAGTGTCATCCCACTGCAGCTGCTGTCCTTCCACCTGGCTGTCCTCCGAGGTTATGATGTGAGTTACTCAGCTTTTATTTTAAACACTTGCACTCGTTATACACTTTCTTACTCTACATTTTATAATTAAAGGATAATCCGTTTTTTCCATGTCACTTTAAATCATTTTAACAGCTGACGATTGTGTAAAAGCTACACAGAGTTTGTAATTTCAGGTGGACTGTCCAAGAAACCTGGCCAAGTCTGTGACAGTGGAGTAATGCCACAATCACCCTACCCCTGGCAGGCATGTAGTCAAACGCGTGTACCAACAACGGAGTGCAAAAGAATGAAGATAAAACAGAAGGCAATGTCTTGTCTGTGTCTAATGTCTCTTACTTAATTGTTTCTTGTTGTGTGTCTCATCTCAGTCTGCATATTATCTGTATCTCAATGTCTAATTTGTCTATAGGACTATCTTTGTCATATTGTTAAAACAATACTCTGCAGTGGCAAGGTCTGGGCTGACACTAAGACTGTACATTCACAAAACTGACAGAACTATATTGACCTAAGGTTGCTTTAAGATGAGTAAACTGTTACCTTATCACTGGACGCTTATTTGAGCAGGTTGAGTTACATTTTAAAGGCTTATGTTGGTAAGTGCAATGATCTGTAGATTACATATTTTTCCTTGGCAGCTAATTCTGTAAGAGGGTCTTTACTCCACAACTGAAGTAAATGACAGATTTGAATCATTCCATGTCACAGAGCTGCTGTTCTCAGAACAGCGTCACTGTTTTCTTTTCTCTTGTTTTTTGTAGTGAATTTACCGTAAGATCCAACAAAGGTGATCTAGAGATTGTAGCGAAGCTTGTGAATACTTCACACTTTCTTGAATGTTGCCTTTGAGTATCTTTTCTCACTGTATCAAAAGTGTCAATATGCAATCTCTTCACATTTTATAACCGCATTTTGTTACATTTAAAGCTTCCTGCTTTTATAGTTTTTTTTTTTTTTTGTATAATCAACCTTTCATAAACGTGATGTGTATTTGTCTTTTGCCTGTGATGCTTCAAGAAAGACACATTATTGGAATGTCTTAATGGCAATGAAGTACCTTTTTTTTTTTTTTTTTTTATTATTATTAAAAACTAGAAGTTGATGCAATTTGTCAGCCCACACCTTGCCAGTATGGCTACTGCTTTGGCAACATTGGGACCATTTCTTTCTATTTTTAGTATGTTTTTTTTTTTTTAATTAAACTTTTTTTATTGAATTTGTTTATTAGAAATGTGTATATTACATTCTTTAAGTTGTCAATTGCTAAACCAAAAGTTTTTTGCAAATTTAGTAAACCAAAATATGCATCCTTTACTTTGTAGCCAATTTGTACTGATATAATGAAGTCCCCTCAAGCCTAAGGTGTTTACTTGGCAAGTCAGGCACCAGCTGTGCGTGTGTGTGACTTGTGAAATTGTCCTTTCTTTCTTTCTTAAAGGAAATGAAAACTGTCAAATACAAGTGTGTAGTGATAAGGTATAGCTGCTCTA
The DNA here is from genome assembly GCA_024416835.2 of Perccottus glenii. Lineage (NCBI taxonomy): Eukaryota > Metazoa > Chordata > Actinopteri > Gobiiformes > Odontobutidae > Perccottus > Perccottus glenii. The sequence goes on from CM044556.2 coordinate 18,278,291, forward strand.
ATTTACTAAATAATAATAAAAATAAAAGGTAATTGTATTTTCTTTTTTTCCATTCTCTTCCCGGCCTGTCTTAGGCCAGTCAAACATGTTACAGGCAGTTTTGAACTGTTGGATTTGGAGTATCGTAACGGCTGCTGCACTCAGCTTTGAAACCTTTTAGGCTGTTGTTGTGATACTGATTAAGAGCACTGATGCAATTAAGTGTCACTACTTCTCTCTGGACCTGTCTGTCTTGTTTGGCCTGAACAACTACAAAATCATCCAGCAATTTTAATATAAAGTCTTCAAAGGAAATTCTATTAGTCAATTAAACTGACTTAATGCCATTCACTTTATTATGATATAATCTTGAAAGAATACTTCTGTATTTATTAAAAATTAAACATTTAGAGGCAAACTGGACCCTCAGACATTGTGCAGAAATGTCTTAGAGGCTGGAGACAGATCCTAAATGGAGGGAAGTGTTTGAGCTGGGAAACTAGTAATAGCCCAAGCTTTGGCCAAATACTCCACATCATCAAGTCCCGGTGCCAGTGCAAAAACGGTCTACTGTGTCTGTTCAGTGTTTACAAGATCCATAGCAGCATAAGATTATTATTCAAACACACTGAATATAACATGCAGCAGTATTGACCTCCTTACACTTGTCCCTCCTCCACATCAGAGATGGCCAATGCAGACCAAGACCTTTGTCCAGTCTCTTATGTGGAGGCAGGTTGAGCACAACTGCCATCTTTAATAGGAGGAATGCATTTGCTTTGCGCATGGCTGAAATGCACAAAGCTAAACAATTTGTGAGAGTGAGTGCAACTTGAGAATTTCATTACTTTGGGTAATCCAACAACTATGTGACATGCTGCATTACAGTAATAACAAAAGGTTAAAGACATTTGAAGAGAATAACTGACTTCTATGATTAGCTGTTTATAGTTGTATATGCTAGACAACTGTGCTGTACCTGGCATAAAAGATAACAGTATAAAAGGTTTTCTTTGCATAGTATCAATCTCAAGTGAGAAATAAATCTTATGTCTAAAAACAATGATGCCTAATAAAGCAGTAACTGATATTTCCACTGTCCCTGAATGAGCCCGGCAGCACACAGTTTCTGCAACCTTGTCTAATATTTTCCAAGATAAATTCAGTTCATTTGTGTATGTGACATAATTCAACATCTGGAAGTAGTTAGCCACAGTCTACATACTACATATTCTCATTTCTGTAGCTCATGCAGTGAGTGTGTTAGTCACAGTTCTAACAGAATCTCCATTCTTTTGTCATGGTGTGATTATATTTACTGTCAAAAAGAAAAAAGAAGATGATATTGTTGGCTGTGTGAATAAACAAGAGGAATTGTTTTTTTGTTTTAAATAAAAACAAAGAGCCGTTGTTGAGCAATTTAAATCAGATTATCAACATTTTGTATTCAACAATCAAACATAGAAACTCCAGACCAATAACATGCAACTTTTTTGAGTACAAAAACAACATGCCTCATCATCAGTTTGTGTTAAAGACATAATAATGTGCATTTCTGTCAAATAAAAAAAAAATAAAATAAAAATCATATTTTATTTTTTTCAGTACACATTAGTTTGCACTATGCTGCTGTTCCCAAGTGTTCAGTGGGGCTCACAGAGGAACCTGCAGCAGCCCTAGGACAATGAAGACAAATGTTTCTCACTCAGTTCCGCTTCCTTTATCTAGTAAATGTCTTTGAAATTCAGCATCAGAGCAATTGCACAATTAGGCTAGATGTATACAAAAGTCACTGTAGACAAATAGCTGAAAATCCTGTCCGGATTGCTTCACCGCACGCCACAGTGATCCATGTCCAAACAAGCACAGTCAAGGATGGTTGTATTCATGGTGCCCCCCTCTCCCTACAGTGCAGGGCGTGGCGGTGGGCGGGATGGGGGCGGCACTCGTCGAGCCGGTGGTCCTTGAGGAGGAGGGGGCAGGGTGCTGGTTGGGGAGGCTGGGGGTGGCAAGTTTGTGAGGGGCGCAGGTATGTACAGACTTGGTGATGGAGTGTAGGGGGGAGGTGTCACAGGTGGGGAGTGGAGGGTGGAGCAAGGAGGAGGGCCAATGGGAGTCGGAGGAAGGGTGCTCTGTGGAGCAGGTGGGCTTATGCTGGGCGGGCTGTAGATGGGACATGGCGGCTGATTGTAGTTTGAATAGCGAGGAGGTGGGGACTTGATTCGGGTAAAGTTTATGCACCTTCCCTGAAACAAAGTAATAATGCAATGTTTTCACAAACACCAGACAGGATTGTGTGACAATGAGTATCAAGTACAAGTCACTCATGATAGGTCACTTATTATTTTAGTAAAAAAAAACTTTTTAAGAGGACATAGCAGTAACTATACTCTTACAAGTGATCTTCACCAAGTGAACTAGTACAGTTTGTATAAAACTTCTATCCCCTCCCACCTCTCTGTTCATGTACAGAAGGCTATAAAAGCAACTCTTTCAACAAGAGACTTACTATAATTGGAAACAGAACAAGGATGTTTACTGTTGTTGATCAAGGCTTTCCACTACTTTAGTAAGAAATTCCTTTCTATGAATTAGATTTAAGCTATAAAGTACTTTTAGTATTGAAAAGTAATACATTCAAAGAGTAATCACAAAAGGGACCACTGCACTTGACCCACTGGAGCTGCAAATGAGCTGACACTTGAGACGATTGCATCATCTTCTTGGATTGACTGTATATTTTAGTAAGTCAATTGGATGTCAACACAGCCAGCAGGTCCTGTACCAAAACTGAAAGCATAAGTACAAAAGTATAGAAGTTTACGCGGCCATTTTTTTATTATCGTGAGCATAGGGCTTTTGATATTGTACCCATTGTATTATGTTTTCCCAGTTCTCTTGTTTCCAACAGACCTTGTAATTCGGCTGCCAACATCGGCAGAGCAGCTGGCCATTGAGGAATTGCGTTTGCCTTTGTTATAATAACTTCTCCAGATGTCTTCACACTGCAGTTCACTATAGCCAGACACTGTACTCTAAATCTCAACTTGCCTTTCCCATATGACTGTCACTAATAACAACCCTGGTCCATTTTCCCACTTTCAGGTACACAAAACCTGCCACTTGCACATGTACACTATTATATCAAGTCAATAGTCTAGTAAACGCTGAATAAATATCTTACCTTGTCACCTGGATGAGGCCTCATTACAGACACACGATCATAGCCTTTTTTTAGAAGTACCCACAATGCATCCAGCTTGCTCTGTGAAAAAAACTCAAACTATAAACCGCTGTCAGAATGATCTTATGATACACGAAATACATTTGTCCAGTGATTAGTTGGTCTAAGTAACCAACTCAGAGTGCTTTTATTATTTGTGTTTGTAAAGACACATTTGTTGTAATCACTACAAAGAGAAAAAAAGAAGCTGTTTTACTTTTCCAAAGAGCTGGCAATATGGGAGATGAGTCTGGCTTCTATTAGTGATCCCCTGCTGACTGGTAAAGTTTAAAGACCTCTTTAACCCTATACTGGCTCGAGGAAGAGACTGTGTACCAGTGGTTGATCAAGTGCTACAACATGTCCAATGAAACTGCAGCATTTTAGTGCTCACAGGTCTTGTAGGATGCCATTGTAACAGATAAGTATGTCAAGTAAGTGTAAGGTGATATGTTACAACTCGAGACTTTCTTGAAATGCTAAAAATCTGTCTAATGCTGTCCTACTTGTTTTTAGTTTGACTAAAGTGAAAGCTTTAGTCAGGGGTGAAAGCTTTAGTCAAACTAAAAACTATCCTTCTGTCAGCTCCCTTTTATTTTTGTGTTACCTGGATCGGTGAATACCACTTCCTGGGCCCGGGTGGTCGGTGCATGCCATTGTTAAGGACTCGTGTGGGAGCAGGATGCTCATACTCCTGCTCAGGCACCTTTACTTTGGCATTTTTGGCCTTTTCCAGCTTGGCTCCTTCCTCTGTGGAGCCTTTCTCCCCCCAACGAACCTAAACACAAAGACGTGACGCTTACTCATGTGACACGTTTTGATTAAATACGAAATATTTAATTAAATACAAATGCTCTTGAGAACACATTACAAAGGGTTAACCTCCATCCTTTTGATTCCTCCAACTCCTCTTCCTCCATAATAAGAGGCATCCACTGTTGGCCATTTTTTCTTTGGTGTGTCAAAGTCTTCATCCTCCTATTGCAGACAAGAGGAAGTCTTTTTTTTACAAAACTAGAAATGTCTTTACACAACACATGCATAGACTACTAATGACGTGTTGTCCTTTGAACTGACAACACAGACAAACAGACTGACTGGTGATGTGTCTGGCAAATGGGGAGCCAGATTGAAGCCTGGAAAAAGTTTTAGAGATAATTATTATGTTGTGAATTATTACTCAATATGGGAATTATAAACTTTAGTCTCTATTGTGACATACATAGGAATTGACATGGTATAAACTTGTTTTGTACTTTGGGTATAAATGAAAACCATAACATTGATATTAAAACAAGAGTCTCTCACATTGCATCAAACTGTCTTCCTTTTAGTCTAGCTTTTCTATGAATATATACTGAAGAACATTTTAAACATAACACTCTTGAACTCTCTTAAAGAAAGATTAATATTCAATTCACGGGCAAAAGCTCTGGTGGACATTCCTGCAGTCAGCAGGCCAATTGCATGTTCCCTCAAAACCTGCGACACCTGTGGCATTGTGCTGTGTGATAAAACCGCATATTACAGAGTGGCCTTTTATTGTGGCCAGCCTAAGGCACACCTGTGCAATAATCATGCTCTACTCAGCATCTTGATGTGCCACACCTGTGAGGTGGACTATCTCGGCCAAGGGGAAGTGAGAAATAGGCTTTTTGTGTTCATAGAAAAGGTCTTAGATCTTTGAGTTCAGTTCATGAAAAATGGGGGCAAAAACAAAAGTGTTGCTATAAAACTTTTGTTCAGTATAATTATCTAAGTAAAACTAACTAAGCATATTATTACATTTAGTAAACACGTTATTTTATAGCACATCATAGAGATTTTTTGTTTGTTAAGTTAGTCTATAGTGTTCTTTACCGAGCTCTCTTCAGCAGGTGGGGGTGGGGGCTCATGGATGATCTGTGGGACAAAACACAACATGAGACTTTGAAAAGTTGTTTGGAAAGATGTTCAACATCTGCAGAAAAGAGGAAGCCAAATACACATGTAGGACAAAGTTATTGTCTTTTCTGTGTGACATAGTTTCACAAGGTTTTCTTTCTCTCATAAGAGCACGACACTGACCTACAAATCTGCTCACCAGATTTTTGGACTCAAGTTATCAATTAAAAGCAGAGTGAAGTTACATAAAGCACAAAACTTTTAGCCTTATCCTCAGAAATGCCAAATTTGTGGCAACAGCTGCAACATGAAATCATCGTTCATAGAGTTTGTTAAATGCCTTTTTCACACAATAAATACTTTTTCTGTGCTGTTATCTGAGCTATATCTACATATAACTAATGTCTAAAGTTAAGTAATTTTGAAATTTTCCTCAATGGAAAATAAATAATAACCCTAACAACCCAGCAAGACTCTACTAAACATACAAAAATCTAAATGGATGAGAACAGAGAAGTAGAGGCACAGCCACGTTGTAAACATGTTTCCTGGCACCTGTCAGCGGCACAATCTGCAGCAGTGGAAACTCTGGAGCACATTTAGTAGACCAACCATGCTCTTTGTTTTAAAAAAGGAATACAGATTTTGCAGCGATGGGCTCAGGACCACACTGCAGTGCTGCGCTGCTGGCAGACTGACCACCAGTAAATGATGGTATGGAAGTGTTTCCCAAGTGCATTTCCTTTCTTTGCTGTATTCAGCAAAGTTATTGTGCTTTTACAAGCTTCGAAAAATATTTATTCTAGGTGACTCTTATTTTCTGTGTATTCCTCCAGTTATTAAAGGGGGGTCGGATTGGGCAATGCCTTACCTGCTATGACTTTTGGAAATTCAAATGATTTCAACAGCAATAAAATTACTAAAACAGACACATGTCCAGGCCCCTTGACCTTTGGGGTGAGGACTTTAGATTTAGTAGCAGATAGGCAGTATACTGAGCCCTTCACATTATGTAAGTGTTGTTCAGGTTAATAAGATGGCTTGAGGGCTGGTAGCCAGACAGTTCAGTAAACTCACCACAGTGCAGCACAGAGGCCAGAACCACCAGAGAAGGGCCAAAATGACCAGTAGCATCAAGATGAGCAGCGCTATGGCCAGTAGGGTCCCATCAGACTGTGACAGAGAGACCAAAAACATTTCTGAGACGTGAACAAGTACAAAAGCTACTTATTCAGTCTTAATTGTACATTTATAATTTTATTGTTCATAAGTGACCATCAGTTCAAAACCATATGACACATCTCTGTGGAAATGTTTGTTGTCCTGGATCAGGGGTGCCCAAACTGGGGCTCGGGGACCAAAATTGGCCTACCAAGGGGTTTAATTTGGTCCTCCAGGGGTCTTCACGTTTTGTGACTGATATTGCAAACTGAGTACTGTTTCATTCATTTCAGTGATGGTCGAGCACATTTATTGGTAAGGTCAGTTTTATTGAAGAGGAGCCAGTGGGTGTATATACCCCACAAACAGCTCACTGCTCTGAACAAAGAAAACTAAACTATAAGACAGTTCAGGTAGGTTTGTGCAGATTATCATAAGTAACAAGTCCTATTCTGGTGGATTTCTGTGTCAAACAGCAGAAGTTCACGGGCTTCCAATTAAATGCTATCTCATCGAAACAAAATGGAGCAGCATAGACAGTAACACACAGACAAAAGGCATTTTAAATAAACCTTGGAGGAAGAGTATTTCTTTTCATTATATGTTGGGTACCTCTGTCCTTGATTAAAAGTCATTGTTATTGTCTATATGCATCTAAAGAAACATTGAATTACTTATATCAAATTGTATTTGAGCTTAGATTAGTGTTTTAACCACAATGAGATGTTATCTCCATATTATTCTGTGAGAATATTAACATAAACGTAGGTCCTATGTGTCTTTTCTTGTTTATTTGCTTGTTTGTTGGTTATGTTATTGTAAGTTATGTTGGTTAGTGTTATTTCTGTCTTGTGATCACTGCATGTTGGAAGATTGTGTACATGTGTTGTGTGAGGAGCATGTTGGACAGACTCCAGGAAGAGCTGTACTAGAGTTACAGCTAATGAAGATCTAAATGAATACAAATACAAACACATGGCACTCACACAGCCCACAGTTGTGATGGTAACTGAGCTGGAGATAAAACTGAGCCCTTCATTCATACTGACATATAGGTTTGCAGCCCTGGAAAAAGGACAAACCTGTCACATATTGATCCTTTGCATTGATTTGTAATGTTCAAAAGAGTCCGTTGACTTACATTCCCTCATCTTGGAGTATTGGTGCAGGACAGAGCAGATAAGTATCTTCCACAACCAGAGGCTTCACCGCTATTGAGAAAAGAAAAAGGTTTCGTTAATGCACATTTAATGCACATTTATCTTGACTGAATCTGGTTCGAAAATGTGACAACCCGTTTCTTAGAGGCAGTTGTTTTGTTGTAATGTATTGAGAGTTACTTACATGCACATTTATCAGAAACCATGAGCACAAAATTAATGTAGGCGCTTTCTTTGTCTGGCTGCATTTGAAAAAAAAAAGCTCCAATAAGCTTCGTTACCCAAAGCAGACTATTTATACTGGCAGCAGGAGAGCATACCCAACAAGTGAGGACATCTACGTAAGAACTGCAAGGGTTATAGCTGTCCATTTTTAAAATGAAGATAGAGTAGATAGATCTTGACAGATGCAGCAAAATATGGGTTAACCTCATACATGAAATGGACCTTTTATTGATAAAAGTCTGATAAAGCGACTTCAAGACATACTGCATTCCACCTAAATCCCTAAAGTACAAAAAGTCTGGCAAATTTCCTGACTTCATGTCAGGATGTTTTATTGGACTGTTTACTCCCCGAGCGTAGAAAGAGGTCAACTTTTACTGTGAGGTGCAGATAAGTGCAAGGGACATAACTTAAAATTGTTAAATTATTAAGAAATATTACTTTAAATTTAAATCCATTGGTCTATAAATCAAAAATGAGCATGGAAGTACAAAAGACTTCTGTTTTCTTTGGGGGGCTTTTTTATTGTCAAAATTGCCACATGTGTCACTAAAGCATTGACATGGCCAGGCAGTCTCTGCCCAACATTTGCAAAGTATGTAGTAACTATGAATACAAAGGGGAGTTAAGATTGATCATATATTAAATGTGGTTGTTGTTGTTATTCAATTATTTACATTTACAGTGTCTCTTTGGGCAAACTGTGGCCTAATTATTTTCATTCCCTGGTCACCCCTGATGTGAAGTAAATAGGTTCCAGAGACTTATGTGTAAACACTATGAACGGAGCTTGAATATACTTGTATAGACATAAGGAGATAATTGTTACTCCCGTCTGCAGGAGAAACTGAACACGTGACAAGATGTTTTTGCTGAATGTTGAGAGCATTACAAATCATAAAAAACTCAACCAGAATAAACATTAATAGACCGGCTGATCAAAATAAACTTAAAAAAGGGCTAATGGGAGCTTTCTTTTAAGTATATATTCACATTACATCAATGTATGTGCCATATAAAGCATGTACACACTGTAATTGTATGTAAAACCATCTCATTTACAGCAGCTTGTTTGTGCCCAAATACTTTGTGTGCATGGATGGAAGAGGTTTTAACCTTTACAGCTTTTACAGTAATACTGCTCTTCCTGCCTCAAACTATTTAAAACTATAAAACCTCACAATAAGTGAGCAGCTTATTAACAGGATGGCTAGTCATAGAGAAGCTCAGTCAGGTGTAATTCATTTAACAATGGTCTAAACAGTTATTTAATTATACCATGCTGCTTTACTGTAAACTAACTCTGTGGTAAGCTTTGATCGGACAACATCAGTGTGTTTGAGGTGACTGAGTTGGTGTTACTCACTCTTAGTCAGGGTGTCATTTATGCGAAAGCTGCATAGCACTTTTTCCACGTTGCGGGCATGCAGGAATCCATTTCCTCGCACCACCACCTGGAAAGACTCTAAGAAAGAGAAGGCACTTTACATTATAATTTATGAACTTATAAAGAGTCTAGTAAGAGAAAAGACCTCACTATGACTAGAGACATGCTTTGCTATTTGACTATTTAGTGGTGACTACGTTCAAACATTTGAGCAGAAAATACAATAAATGAGCATAAGGACATTTAAAACCTTATGCAATAAATAATGATAAAGTAATAACAAGGTTCGGATGGCTAGCCACTACACAAAAAAGGGTTTGGTGTGCAGCAACCTCTACTGTTGCCATGAGAAGCTGAATAATGTGTGTTGTACAAACAGATGAGCCGGAGGAGTCTGTGCTTTCTGTAAACAGACCTACCTCCTGCACATATACTGGAAGGCTCTGCTGCCAGAATCTCAATGCAGGACTTTTTCAAGATCTGAGAGAATAAAATGAAAAACATTCATTAAAGAACTGTGTCAACCTGTAGTCAATAAGTTATTATTTGGTGTTCTTCAAGTGTCAGCCAGCTCATCTCTAGGCACATCGGCTTTTACCTGATTTACAGCCCAGTGTTGGCTCAAGTGAGTACAGAAAAGCATGTTTCTTCTAATGTGCTCCAGATATCCTCTGCCCTAAAAAATCCTTAAACCCAGTGGCAACCTACTTCACAGCATCATGACCAATCCGATACGAGTGACATGAAGTCAATACACACTTCATTTGTGTCTGACCAGATGTGAAAAGCTAAAATCACAGTCACAGCAGCTTTTCACAAGAATTAATGTTTCTGAATCTGCCGATTGGAAAAGATCCATTTGTAATGTTTCGTTGTTTGATCGTGTTTACAGAAGATGCAAACATTTGAAAGATTTTTATGAAATCTGTTAACACAAGATCATTTTTTCCAGGACTCCTACATGTTAAATGTTACAACAGATAAAGGCATAATCAATGTGGACATGTGGTAAATGCTTACAGAATCAATGACCCCCTGCAGGGCCTCAAATCCATCATTCACAGGGAAGACGTTGTCCTTACTGTCAGCAATCTTTGCCAGCTGTGGAAAGTTCAAACACATGTTTACATGTGTGCATCAGTGACTGTCTACTCAAGCGTACAACACAGAACTCATTAAAGATCATTGGGTTTAAAAGATTGGACTGCCTATTTAAAGTATTGAATGACATTAGATCTTGGTATTTTCCCAATCCCCATTTCCAGTGAAGTAGGGATATTGTAAAAATAAAGACTTTAACAAAAAATTTAAAATGATAATGAATGCAATGCAAATACAGTTAGCAGTTAAAATCCAGCTCATTTCTTAAATGCCCCAACAAATTTTTAAATGACTAAAAATTTATATGCACATATCTTTATTTAAATTTATTTTTTTGACTGTACCAACTTTATTGTAACTAGGCATTGGTAGGCCTATATAATATAATGCATACTAGTTGGTAGTAGATATGTGTTAACTTAATAACAGCTAAACCTAATGCATCATGGGGCATTAAGGTAGCCAGCGGAGCCAGTGAAAAACACACCTGCGTCTCATTGAAGTCCTTCACCCCCACGCAGTAAACGGAGGCACCCAGGCTTCGGGAGCGGTCGGCCTGTCAGGTTTGCACAAATTCACAACAAAATCAGGAGGAAGTTCAACACCTGCTCAAATGGCACTTTTACATTTTACCAGCATCCAAAACACAAACACACTAACAACTGACTCTGGAGGAAGCAATGGCTTGGTATATACAGGATGTGTGCAGTGGCATATATATTTCACCTGATTATTCTCTAACTGGCCAGAGCTCCCTGTCTGTCTCTCACCTCTCTTTCTGCATAGTAAAACAGATCCTCATGCAACTCTCCGTCTGTTAGAGCAATGATGACGCTGGCAGTGCGGTAACCTGGAACACAGACACACCCACTGAAAGACACCATGGGCAAGTGGGCTGATGGGACATTTGTTATTTTACGCATGTACAGTATGTGACTTTACTCAACCTACCTTCAGTGTTTCCATAGTAAATCTGCTCACTAGCCTGCAACAAAATAATGAGGCAGCAGAGCTTTAATAATATGCTGAGATACAGTACATTTTAGACAGACTGACCCTCACCCTGAGTATTCCCTCGTGCATAAATGTGTCTCCTCCAGGAAGCACCCCCTGCAGCTCCTCTAGTCCTTTGCGAATGTGCTCCCTGTGGTCAAACACATGTAATCCAAATGAATCTTCATTTTGTAATTTGTGAAAAAGACTAAACACAAATTATTTTTTTTCCATACGGGAAAGAAAACGCCAGCAATGTGTACCAGATGAAGGAGCATGTATGAGTTTGATAGTAAAAAGCTCTTTTGTGGAATAAGATATGGACAAAGCAGCTCTATGTAGCATTCATCTTAAGGATTAAGAGCTCTTTTTGGAGGGGATATGCACGCACCTGTCTTCTGTCAGGCTCATTAAAATACTCCCCTCGGTGGAGAACACAATAAACGACATCCGCAACTGTGGGCTGATACAGAAAGAGAAAAAAACACTTCTAGTGAGATATTAAAGGCTACTATGGACAAACATAAACAATGCTTGCAGAAAGGAGCGCCTGGTACCTTATGAATTTATAAGCTAGGTGTTCGACAAAGTGGTAGATCTCCATCCAGTGGTTCTGCACACTCCCAGACCTAACAGTTGAAATATAATAATAAACATTTTTAAATGAGCAATAATCTGTATTTTATACAAAACCAGTGATGAATAACAACTATTCTCTGCTTCAAATGAATGCACTTCTTAATACATTTTGAAGCCATTTTCACAGTTTAAATGGTTCATAACCTGAAGGCCAGTGTCTGATTTGGTGGATTACCAGCTTTTAGTTACATTGCTGACACCTATTCACAAATGCTAATTTCTACTATGTTTTTATAAGCCTTGGACATTTTTACAAACACCTATTTTTCCAGCCATGATACAAGTCCCAGCACAAAAAGTTAGGCCAAAAAGCAAAGACATGATGAGAACATCTGGAGCTCATGGAGAATAAGGAGACAGACCAGATGCATATATAGAGGACAGTGGACAGAGTACTAGCATTCTACTGTTTAAATATAAATGCCAATTCATTCAAATTCATAAAACTGTAAAATAAACTGATGACTCCCTTTAACAATCCCTCCATATTACACACCGTTCTTTAAAGTGGTGCCTAAAGTTGGCATAAACTGTAGGAAAAGTGGAAAGTACATCCATTCAAAACTAAAAACCACACAGTAAAAAAAGGAAAAAATGGTACACTTAGTGTTAAACTTACTTTTTAATCTTCACAATAAGAAAAAAAAGATCATACGTTTCTTGTTGACCTAGTTGGCACAGATTTTGGGTCATGACTGGACAGAAAGTAAGCCCAGAGTCTTTCTGAGAGAAGCATTTAATATCAATGGAGAAGGGTCAAAGAAGACTTGTAGGATTTGTACTATTTACCTTTTATTTAATAAAACAAATAGCCTAATTTTAAGTTTAATACATTTGCATGTAGACCCTGCAGCCCTGTTGTATTTGGACTTTTCTCATTAAACTGTACACAAAGCATAAAAAACAATGACCTATCTTTGAAAATTGTTAAAGATGGCTTTGATAACTTGGTTAAAATGTTATTTTGTGATCGGAGAATCAGTCTTTCAGTGCAGAAGTCGCAGCCTTTACATGGGTTGCTTTTAAAGAAGACAATAAAAAAAGAACTGTTAAGCCAAACACAATTATATCATTGTGCTTCGGCTTGAAAAACACTTGCTTTATGTAATGAAAATGCAGCTGATAAATGACACTACTAACTAATTATCTCCACATGTAAGCAGCCTCCTAGAGCAGACTTCCAACAAAAATACCAACAATTGTGGAAACAACTTTTTTTTGGTGCTGGATGTAAAAAATGTAAATACGTGTGAAGTTAACTCACTTGTCGAGGACAAAGTAAAGATCAAAGCCACCAAAGCATGTTGATGAGCCAGGCTGCCCTCTGCCCCGGTCCGGTCCTGCATTACCAGCAGTGAAAACAACAAGCACAACAAACACCCCTACCATCCAGAAAGCTCTGCTCCGGCAAAAATACATTACTCTAAATGAAAAAGTCAGATACAAGAAAAACTTGATGTCCTACTTCTGCTCAGTTCTTCTCCAAGAATCCAAGAATACAATCCAGGTGCAGCAGTGAGGAGGAAGCATGAGTGGAGGGGGACACTCACATCACTTGGTCCAATATGTAGTCTACATGAGAGGGACACCTACCATCACCAGATCTTAATCATTACTACCCCATGCAAGAGCGACAGAGACAGAGACTGTCAGACCCCAGACCTATGACTTTCTAAAACTCTTCTTCTTTGCATCCCTCTCTCCTTCTTCACAGAAAGCTCCAACAACCCTGTGGAAAAAAAAGTCCTCTGGGTTTGACTCGCCCCCTAGTGGCGAGAATTGTTTGCTGACCAGAAAATGATGGTCTAAACATGTCAACATTTGTCTTTTAATTGTAGCTAGTTTATCATTTCTTTAATTCATTTTGAGTAACCAATAGAAAGCCACATAAACTCAATCCCAATTCAAAAGATGCTTCATGGGAGTGCCCCAGTAGTCTATTTAAGGACCTGTGCTTTTTAGTAAATTACCTCCCATCTGTGTGTAAAGATCTGTTTGATAATGTACGTCAATGATACCGAGCTTCATGGAAAAAACATAAAAGACGAAGCTATGAAAATGATAAATAAATGCAAAGGGTTGCCGAATGGCTGCAAAAATCTGTCTTACCCTAAATTATTTCTATGTTTTTAACAAATAGGTGCAAATTTAAAAACTGTCCTGAAATTTTTGTAAATGGGCAAAAGAAATCTAAAATGTGGATGAATTTAAATATTTAGAAAAATAGAAAAAAAATTAGACATGTTAGAGACTGTTGAGGCATCAAATACATAATTAAATGCTGTGATTTTATTGTATTGTATAACAAGTTGATCTCTGGCGTGTAAAACATCTGTGAAACCTTCTTTGAATTTCAAAAGCTATATGCACACAAAAATTTGGTTAGTGTTTAAAATAATTGACATGCAGTAGCTCCCCCTTTAAGACAATTTAGGCTCACTGCAGAAACAACATCTAGAACTACTCGGTCGACTGCCAGGGGAGGGTGCATTGTTCCTAAATAGTTTTACCTATAGAATTAACAACATGCACAAACTTCCATTATTTTTAACACCAGACCAAACTTTGGATATTATGACCACAAACCTGTCCACATTTATAAACTAATGTGTGAGTGTGTGAATGCAAGTGTGAGGACGTTAGTGTTTTTGATCAATTTATCGTTTTATTGTTGTTGTGAACATTTAGTGTATCATGTAGCCAAACTGTTATCATGTGCCCCATTTTCCCTGTATTTTTTTTTTCATTATATTATAACTCTATTTTGCAACAGGCTTCTGACTGGGAGTGTGGACCTGAAGAGGAAGCTTGTCTTCCCACAAGAGGTGGCAGTGACCACTCTCCGTCCAGATATGGTCCTATTATCTAAGAGCACAAAAACCATCATAATTGCTGAGCTCACGGTGCCCTGGGAAGAGAGGCTAGCCACGTCTCACCAACTGAAAAAAGCCAAGTACCAAGGCCTGGTCGATGAAGCAGTTCTAAAAGGTTGGTACGCAACCAGCTATCCCATTGAACTCGGCTGCCGCGGGTTCCCAGCAAAATCAGTGCTTTCTCCAGAGGGTGGGCCTGGAGCCTAAACAGCTGAAGAAAGCCACCAGGGACATAGCTGCAGCAGCCGAGTCCAGTTCAAGATGGCTGTGGCTGAAGAGAGTCCACAGTTGGAACCCTTCTGCAGGTGAAGGCTAATCAGTCTTCGCTGCCCCACTCAGGCGAGGTGTTCAGGTTAAGGGGCGAAACACCTGAGACCCTGAGATCCCTGCTGACGATGCGGAAGGGTCCCAACAATGTGGATGCTCCAAGGAATACCATCTCGGAAGATGATCTGCATCACCATAGTTAGTGTAGTTCTTACAGTTTCAGCTTGTGGCAAAGCATTTCTAATGTTTACTTCACCACATCTACTTGTCCAGGGACTACAGGTGGAAATTAGCAACTGAGCTGAAACCTGGCACAACACATATTTCTTTTGTATGAGGTTAATGTTTAATTGTGCACTGTAACTGTTAATTATGATAATTCATATATTTATTAAAACGATAGTAAATGGTAATGCATGGCTTAAAAAGGAGTAGGAAACTTATGAACACCTAGCCCCCTTTTCCACTTATTCCACTTTTGTTTTTAACATTCTTTCATATTTCAAATTCATTTATATATTTTTTACCAACTATTATCTATCTATCTATTAAATATAAAAATCTATAAAATGTGTTATTGTGTAATTCTAAATACCCAGTTTTTGCAAGACTATCATTAATGGCTAACAACCTGGACACACAAGTTTGAGCCAACAACTACACTGCCAAACACGCTGGCAGAGCATACTGACATGTGCTTTCATGAATAAGCAACATCAAGTATGTCTATTTCCAATTTTTAATGTGTTTGTATTGTTCTATACTTTTTAACAAGAACAACAACATTTATTTGGTTCCTTGTTAATATACTTAAAAAGGAAGGCTCATTTCACATTCACACTGGGTGTATTATTTTCCTGTGGCAGCAAAAATGGGGCAGAGCTCGGCTGGGTTGCCCCTCTTGTGTACAATGTATTGGCAAGCTTCAGAGTCAAACACCGACACACAATCTTCTGGGAATGATTTGGGGATAGAATACCTGTAGAGCAAACACACATTTTCACATAAGAGATAAATAGCCTAATGCTACAGCAAATCAGTTAATCGTTTTAGTGTGACCTGTTACTTACATTGAACAACATTCGTCACAAGTGCAACGCATACATTTGCTGTTTTTCCATGTGGAGCCTACAGCATGCCATGTATTATCGACGTCATCCTTACATTGAGTCATGTCTGTGGTAGATATAAAAAACATGTTGAGCTTTAGTTACGTTTAAATTTTAGTATAAATAGAACTGTGATTATTAATATTTTTGATAAACAGACGTGTTTACCCGATGTTACAAGCTTGGGATAACAAAAAGCGTTCGACATAGCTGTCACAGCACAAAGCAGCAAAGCCACTATGAAGTACTTCTTCAAAAAACAAAAGAAGTAAATATTTAATTTTGTAACACTCAGCAATAGGACAAATGCTATGCATATTAAATTACTTTGAAAAGGTCATATTAAAATAAGGTGTGTTTAAAAAGTAGGCTTTTCTGGAATTTAAAAATCACAAATAGGCCTAATATATAACTACTGTAACTAATAAACAATAAGACTACTTGGGAATGTTTGGAAATGTCTAACCAGAGTAACCAGATCAATAAGAAAATGTTTTAACTTACCATGATTGTCAGAAAGAATGGGGTGAGAATGGTACATTTGACTGCAGTTAGGGTACTTTAAACAGTGTGTCCAGGGACCTTTGGAATTGGGGAGGGGTTGTTGTATAATGTGGCTTGCTACCTATAAACAAACAAACAAAAAAAAAACTTATCTTGTAGTGTAGTAACATCTTTTCCTGTAATTGTAAGTTTTTCATTATTAGAAAAGATGTTGGAATTCCGAGATAAGACTTGTTTTATACTCCTGCTGTTAATAATGCGCTACATAGACTAATAAGCATTTGATATAAACAATAAATTAATTCACAATTTTAAAAGTACTCACATACTCCCATATTATTATTACACTCGGTAAAAGTATTTAGCACTTTTTCTTTTCTATCTCCTCCTAGGGTGGACGCAAACCTCTGACCTGCTGGGTGATGTGTACCCCCTTCCATCCCCCTGGACTCTGCTCCAGTATGAGGACCACCAATCTTTGTAAAGATATGTTTTCAACTGTCCTGGACACATTCCTGCACGGCCTGTCCGTCCTGGGAGTTTTTTTTTTAGTTTTTACTTAACCTGATGGAGGTCTAAGGACAGGGGATGTTGTCTAGTGCAGTCAACATTTGAGGCGGCTGTTGTTGTGACATAAATAAATGTCTTGTCTGTCTTGTCTTATGGCAAAACACAACCACAAAATGAATAAATCAGAGTTTTATGACCACAAACCTGTCCATATTTATAAATTGATGTGTGAGTGTGTGAATGCAAGTGTGAGGACGTTAGTGTTTTTTATCAATTTATTGTTTTATTGTTGTTGTGAACGTTTAGTGTATCATGTAGACAAACTGTTATCATGTGCCCCATTTTCCCTGTATTTTTTTCATCATATTATAACATCTACCTGTCCAGGGACTACAGGTGGAAATTAGCAACTGAGCTGAAACCTGGCACAACACATATTTCTTTTGTATGAGGTTAATGTTTAATTGTGCACTGTAACTGTTAATTATGATAATTCATATATTTATTAAAACGATAGTAAATGGTAATGCATGGCTTAAAAAGGAGTAGGAAACTTGTGAACACCTAGCCCCCTTTTCCACTTATTCCACTTTTGTTTTTAACATTCTTTCATATTTCAAATTCATTTATATATTTTTTACCAACTATGTAATAAAACAAGAACATTTGAAATAACCAGAGAGCCTGTTTCTAATACAGACTAAGATGATGCTAAAAGACTTGATCTGCAGTATTTGAACAATTATTTTAAGTGTCAATAAAGCTGTTACTATTCCATTGATTTGAAACACAAAACATCTTATTTGCCCAATTTTTATTCTTTTATCCTAAATATCTATAAAATGTGTTATTGTGTAATTCTAAACACCCAGTTTTTGCAAGACTATCATTATTGGCTAACAACCTGGACACACAAGTTTGAGCCAACAACTACACTGCCAAACACGCTGGCAGAGCATACTGACATGTGCTTTCATGAATAAGCAACATCAAGTATGTCTATTTCCAATTTTTAATGTGTTTGTATTGTTCTATACTTTTTAACAAGAACAACAACATTTATTTGGTTCCTTGTTAATATACTTAAAAAGGAAGGCTCATTTCACATTCACACTGGGTGTATTATTTTCCTGTGGCAGCAAAAATGGGGCAGAGCTCGGCTGGGTTGCCCCTCTTGTGTACAATGTATTGGCAAGCTTCAGAGTCAAACACTGACACACAATCTTCTGGGAATGATTTGGGGGTAGAATACCTGTAGAGCAAACACACATTTTCACATAAGAGATAAATAGCCTAATGCTACAGCAAATCAGTTAATCGTTTTAGTGTGACCTGTTACTTACGTTGAACAACATTCGTCACAAGTGCAACGCATACATTTGCTGTTTTTCCATGTGGAGCCTACAGCATGCCATGTATCATCGACGTCATCCTTACATTGAGTCATGTCTGTGGTAGTAATAAAAACATGTTGAGCTCTAGTTACTTTTAAATTTAGTATAAATAGAACTGTGATTATTAATATTTTTGATAAACAGACGTGTTTACCCGATGTTACAAGCTTGCGATAACAAAAAGCGTTTGACATAGCTGTCACAGCACAAAGCAGCAAAGCCACGGTGATGTACTTCTTCAAAAAACAAAAGAAGTAAATATTTAATTTTGTAACACTCAGCAATAGGACAAATGCTATGCATATTAAATTACTTTGAAAAGGTCATATTAAAATAAGGTGTGTTTAAAAAGTAGGCTTTTCTGGAATTTAAAAATCACAAATAGGCCTAATATATAACTACTGTAACTAATAAACAATAAGACTACTTGGGAATGTTTGGAAATGTCTAACCAGAGTAACCAGATCAATAAGAAAATGTTTTAACTTACCATGATTGTCAGAAAGAATGGGGTGAGAATGGTACATTTGACTGCAGTTAGGGTACTTTAAACAGTGTGTCCAGGGACCTTTGGAATTGGGGAGGGGTTTTTGTATAATGTGGCTTGCTATCTAAAAACAAACAAACAAAAAAAAACTTATCTTGTAGTGTAGTAACATCTTTTCCTGTAATTGTAAGTTTTTCATTATTACGAGAAAAGATGTTGGAATTCCGAGATAAGACTTGTTTTATACTCCTGCTGTTAATAATGCGCTACATAGACTAATAAGCATTTGATATAAACAATAAATTAATTCACAATTTTAAAAGTACTCACATACTCCCATATTATTATTACACTCGGTAAAAGTATTTAGCACTTTTTCTTTTCTATCTCCTCCTAGGGTGGACGCAAACCTCTGACCTGCTGGGTGATGTGTACCCCCTTCCATCCCCCTGGACTCTGCTCCAGTATGAGGACCACCAATCTTTGTAAAGATATGTTTTCAACTGTCCTGGACACATTCCTGCACGGCCTGTCCGTCCTGGGAGTTTTTTTTTTAGTTTTTACTTAACCTGATGGAGGTCTAAGGACAGGGGATGTTGTCTAGTGCAGTCAACATTTGAGGCGGCTGTTGTTGTGACATAAATAAATGTCTTGTCTGTCTTGTCGTGTCTTATGGCAAAACACAACCACAAAATGAATAAATCAGAGTTCCAATTTGATTTCCACAAAAACAACATTTGGGTTAAGTTCTAAAAATGTATATTTTCTAATTCAATGGTTGCATAATTCAGTGATGCGCTGCAAAGTGGATTGCCAGTTTGGTCAAAAATCCGTTTGTTTTAAACATAAGCTCGAAATGGGGGATGCGGAAAAAACATGGCAACCTACCATACAACAAAAGGAAGTGCCCGACGTAGCAGACGTAAGCAGCTTCCTTTGGCTCTTTTCAGAAAATATGGTTAAATCGAAACAGGTTAGTATGGTTTCAGTTTATTTTAAATGTTTTAATTTGATTTCCCATACACAGCTGATAAAAGATTAGGGTAGTAGGGTTGTTTAAAGGGTGAGTAACAGAATAATGTCTACTAGTTAGCCATTAGCTTGTTATGCTATTGCAAGGCCAGTCTGGTTCTTTTACGACCCGCGTATATTTTATTTTGCACAAATTATATTTTTATATACTTGGCATTTATTGGAAAATTTACATGCACCTGAATTGAAGTATTTGATATGTGTATGAAACGACACGACCGCCATGATGTGTTTTATTGGGTGCTTTGGGTGGTGCAGTCTGTACGTTAAATGTGAAACCGTTTAATCTATTTAGCTTTCATGATCTCATTCTATTGATGGTAATCTGTTTAGTTTCATACTTGTTTTCTTTATACATTAGTAGATTGTTGTACATTGCAACATTAGTAAGGGGATCTAAGAGGTTTTGCTGGAATTTCTGTATATTATTATGTTTTCTAATACGCTCTTGTTTTTCCATCCAGTGTTATCTGAAGGTTGTTAAACCCATCTCGGGGCCTTTTGGGGCCTAAGACAAGTATGCATCGTGGTGCAGATAAAGACTTTCAAATATCAGCAAGAAAGATGGGCACGTCTTTGCTCTTCCATTTATCGGCTCATGACAGAGAATTAGATTTAGTATTTTTGGACCACAGCTATGCTAAACCATGGAATGCACACCCTGATGCCAGCAGTGCCAGGCCCACACGGACACTGTTTGTCACTCCTCGTCGCCAGCCTGAAACCTCAACGTAAGTCTATCAACAAGTTGCATTCAGTAATGGGTCTATGTTTGTTACCTAATTGTACTGTTTGTGTCTGCAGAGATTCTGACTCTTTAATTGATGTGGAGACAGTCACACCTATACCTGTTCCCTTGTATGATAATCAGAAAGCTCTAAGTGTTATGAAGGAGTGTGAGCGTCATGTCTTGTTTGCTCGAACCATTGCTGACAGCCCCCCAGCACCTGATGACTGGGAAGAACATGTAAACAAGTAATCGACCATTATTTCACTGCCTCATAATGTAATGTCTAAGCATTTCCGCTATATGAATAATTTTTGTGACTTTTTGTTTCAGAACTGGCTGGTCAGTGAATCAAAACAAATTGTTTAACAAAGTCCTCAAAGTTTTACAAGCTGAACGACTAGCCCGTCTGGCCAATGAAAATGTGAGTTTTGTTAATTTCACCTTAATGTACAATGAGCTTCTGACCAATTTGGGTTTGAATGTTAAAAATAACTTTTTTTTATTTTTAGGCTCCAAATGAGCCAATTTTGCGCAGAATAGCTGTAAGCAAGTGTGCCAGGAAGGTGCGGCATGCATTAGCGAGTGTGAACTGGGACATCAAACTGACACAGTGGTTACACACCACTCTCACTGAATCTTTGAGTCTTACTATGCTTGCTGCTTACCTAGATGTGCTACAGACTCTCAAAAGCAAAGTATGTGTGACTAAATAAATTATTTCTGCATAAGTTGGTTGATTGATTTTTATAGTTTTTTTTTTTTTCTGAGTTTTTAAAAAAAAAATGTTTTTGGCAGTTACCCTTGCTGATTGATAGGATGTTACAACCTACAACCAAGACTGGAACTCCTACTGCAGAAGCGCTGTCATTGTTACTGAAACGTCCCTGGGACCCAGCTGTTGGAGTATTGTCTCAAAACAAGCCGGTAAAGCTATTTTCACCACTGTTCTGTAAATTCTTGATATTCAAATCATGGGTTTATGACACGATTTGTAATTTTTGTTCCCCATAATGTTTCAGGGCAAGCTTCCTGGATCTCCTCTTATTCTAATCGCACCCTCAAGCCCCACTAATCCTGCCCTCTCTACTTCACGAAGAATGAGGTTTTGGCAATCCCAGCTGTCTTGCTTGGGAAAGGTTAAAAACATCTGGTACATGCCTTGTTTCCTTTTCACAAAACTGTGCCTATAATAGCCTTTCTTTGTCAGGTCATTCCAATACATACCCATGTGAACAGTGGAGCCAATATTGGTATCACCCAGTGTCTGGAGCACATGTTAGGCACAGTTAGGGCCAAGGTTATGGAGGTAAGACTTATTCAACAGATAATTAAGACATTTAGTGAGAGATCCAACGTATAAATAAGGATGTATAGTTTTAATGTGCGAATGTGAATTTATTGTCCAGGTTCATAGTCATTTCCCTCACAAACCTATTATCCTGGTTGGCTGGAATGCTGGTGCTCTCATTGCTTGTCATGTAAGACTTTTAAAACAAAACGGATCAAAATGTTTTTTTTTTTCTTTTATGATGCACAGTCTACTAATATTGAATGCTTGTAGGTATCTCTCATGGAGTACCTGACTGCTGTAGTGTGTCTTGGCTTCCCACTGCTAACAGTTAATGGACCGAGAGGGGTAAGCTTCTCTCATAATTAAATCGTCACTTATACAAGTTGGCACCAAATGTTTTTTTTTTTTTTTTTATTATTTAAAATAATTTTGTTTTAAATACTTACAGGATGTAGATGACCCACTTCTAGACATGAAAACACCAGTGTTATTTGTACTCGGCCAAAACGCTCTGCAGTGCAGCATTGAAAGCATGGAAGAGTTCAGAGAGAAGCTGAGAGCAGACAACAGTATGGTTGTAGTTGGAGAGGCTGATGATAATCTCAGGTTATTTGCAGCTGTCTGTTTTAGAAGAATTTGGTTCTTTTAATAGATTATCTTTAATTTATATTATTGTCTCTTGTTAGAATTAACTCGGCAAAGATGAGGTGTGATGGACTGACGCAGACCATGGTGGACAGATGTATTCAGGTCGGTCTTTGTTTCTCAAAACACAGGCAACAAGGATGTTTTACAGTGTATTCAATTCACAACTAACAAAGATGGTCACTTTTATTTCTCACTATTGCAGGATGAGATTGCTGACTTCTTGACAGGTGTCCTTACACGGGCAGAGGGCCATGGCCATGGCTCTGGTGAAATGAGAGACATGGATACAGAGAAAAAAAAGAGGCCTCGGAGGGAACTTCCTTTTGATGTGGAGAGAGGAAGACCTTCCTCCCCTGCTCTAAGGGTTCCCATATCCCCATCAGGGTCAGAGGTGAGTTAAGGTGATATGGCAGAGCAAGACTATCTGAATTTTAACTCATGAACGTCTTTTCAATGTATCTTCAGGATCTGTCTAGTGTTTGCAGCAGTCCTACGTCAAGTCCAAAACCCAAGACATCTAGTCTGTCTCCAGCACAGAAATCTAGTCTGATCACAGCCACCCAGCTTCTCAAGACGCACATGCAGCGTTCCGGGGCAGTACTTACCCATAAACAAGCCCAAGGTTAGTTAATCTGAAAACTTGGGACCCAGAGAAAGCTGCTCTGTCATTTGCCCACATGTGGGTGGTGTTTTTGGATGTCTTTGTATACACAGCTTTCACATTTTGCTTCTCGTTTATATAAACTTAGTAGAATGAGTTATTCCTTCATTGTTCATCTAAAAAAGCTTTACCAAGCTTTAACCAGACATGGTGGTATGTGAATATCTGATTTTAAATAGAAGCATAAGATTATCACGTCACGACATCTGGCGGGGCAAGATAGTGCGTGCCTTCTCTTCCTATGACTTTTGTTTTCTGTCTTTTTCCGATTAATTCCAGCTCAGTTTGCTGCTTTTATGAAACAAAACATGCTTGTGAGGAAAAATCTTCCTCCTGGCTCTTCTCCTTGTATATTTGGTAAGTGTCTATCACTCTTCTTTCCTCAACTCTACTTTCTTTCTTTTCTTGTTTTTATTCACTTTACATACAACTATAATGTACTGTCTCTTCACTAAACTCATTTTAGTGAAAATCAGAGTTTCTTTAATTGACATTGCACAGTAGTGTGGTTGCAGACAATTATTCCAGGTGCAGGTTTATGTTTATTATAGTAATTGTGTCTGTGTGTTTTTCATTTGGGGCAGTCCCAGTGACTAATGACCAGGCGGACAGTCTGGACAGAGATGATGTGAGGCCTCATGGCAAAAGAAAACAAACACCTAGTCCAATACCAGGCAAAGCCTCCAAGAGAGCTAAGATTAAGGTCACCATTGTTTCCCAAAGCGAGTCAGCTAGTGGTGCCAACAGTCCTACTGCACAAGACGGTAAATGTGGGTAATAATAAACATTATGGTTGGTCCTTTTTTTGTAAGACAAGATTAGTTTAGACTTGAATAATTATCTGTTGGCTGTTACAACATTTATGTGTTGTATGTAGTTTACATTTGAGCTTTTAGTTTATTTTCCTATAGACTACTTACATGCCAATTAGGACCGAACACCCTATTCTTAAAGGGATTACATTTGTAAGGCACCTTTGCCTACTTATGGTTTCTGTTCCTGCCATTTGCCCTCTATCTAGTTTCTGGAAAGCCCCTTACTGTGACTATGGGACAGACTATAGCTGGAGCCAAGGAACTGTCTGGACTTCTTACAGGCCAGCGGTAAGTTGCTTGTCTGTGCTACTCATTCACTACACTCCCACCCAGATCCTACTGGGCAAGAGTGTGTTTGGAGCAGAGAGATTGATGAATGGTGTACTCAGTGTTTGGGAGCCACAGATAAATTTGGGGTAGCTCCTCAGTTAGATGGGTGGTTATGTGTGTTGCTGCAGGTCGAGTAGTCTCTCAGAGGTGTCTGGTGCCCTGTCCCCAGGCTGCAGTTCATTCGGCAGCGTGCAGCATTGCATGGTGTCAGGGTCTTCCACACCAGTCCTGGCGCAAGCTCCGGCTTCTGCCCAAGGTATCTTTGTCCTGTCTTGCCCTGCACGCCTGTTTGTGCTCTCAGATGTGTGGCTAACCTCTGTTCAGCATTATTACACACACCACAGTTCTTAGTGCTTTGCCAAGTTTAAAGTTTTAAAAACACTGACTGTGGACAGATTGTTAGGAAACATTTAGACAAACATTATCATTGATCACCTTGCGCCATTGCTCTCTGTCACTGTTCCAAACCTTACCCATTGGACGTTTCAGTTGCTGTGATAGTGTTTGTCCATCTAGTTTGAATAGGGGGAGGGGGCGGGGGGGTTGTGCTTTCATTGACTTTTCTGAATTTCTTTTACAGCTCCTTCCGCCAGCAGTCTGCTACAAGGCCTAAGTTTCAGTCTTCAGGAGATTGTCACCAAAGCTCCTAGCTTATCTTCCACAGTATGCAATGCACTACCCACTCAGGTAAATAACTATAAAAAGAAAAAAATGGATAAAGTTTGTTTAGTATGTAAAAATAAGGTGTAAACATAACTTAACTAGTGTTTCTTCAAAATATCTGTTATAAGAGATCTGTAATGTTACAAACATGATTTTATTTATTATTAATTAATATTGATTTCTCTTCTTCAGGCTGTGTGTGGCAAACCGCAGGGTCAAGTCCTGAACTCTATTAGCACTAGCAGCAGTTCTCTGCTCCGGGCGGTGCCTTTGGTCTCCACAGGGGGAGTGGCTAAAACCACTGCTATCCACCAGCTCCTCACCAATGGCGGTCTTGCCAAACTTGCCAGCAGTTTGCCTGGCTTGGCCAACATCACCAGTCAGACTGCTGGTATGTCTCACAATGCCAAAACACGGCGGCCCCGTTGAATATGTAGGGTCTGTTCAGGCTTTGTTTTAAGACAAATGTTCAGAATGTCTGTAGGCAACAGAGGAATAACTACTAAAAATCTGTTGTAGAGGGCCGTGTTCTAGACGTATATGTAGCTCAAGGTTTCAAGAGGAACTCGACTGAGTTCAAGAGTGAAAACAAATCAATGCTATACAAACTTCCTGTAATAAAAAAGTGTTTAGAGACAGAGAAAATTGATTGTCAGAGTTTTGAGTTCTCCCATCCTGTTTTATATTTTCTTTGGTTGCAATTAATTCTAATCTATGAAGCTAATGGCATAGGCAATAATGTGAAAAAGGGTAGAATAAACATTCAAAAGTGGTCTTAAAAATCCAAACTTTTCTAGTTTTTTTTTTATTTATTTCTTGTTCCATTATGTTACTTTACACTCATAATTTGACTGGATATGTATTAAACAACAGAAATGTTCTCACATGGCAATCCCCTATGCTTTGATCTTGTTATTTTAATAAAGACTGGTATGGAACCCATGCTTTCACTTCTCCTGGTTTCATTGTTTTGTTTTATTTTAGATGAGAAGCAAAACCTCGTACACCATAATGTATGTTCATTACCCAGCACTTTGGTTCGTTATAGTCTAAAGAGCCCCATCACACCACATTTAGGATGTTTTCCAGTGCGCAGTGTCCATACTGTACATGTATTAATTAGTCTAGTATTGAGCACTCTTGTTTGTGTGTTGCTTGTAGTGCAGAAATTGCCCACTTCTATAACAGTGACTCTTCGAGGTGGACACCCCAGACATGTCGGAGCAAACCAGGCTGGTGAGACTTCTGCCAAAGATTCCAAGGTGTGTCTATTAAACCAATGTATTTGATAATAGATGTTTAAGGTATACAGAGAGGCAATTTGGTGAATGTATAACTCATTAAGGTTAATTTATTTATGTTACAGCTGTAGATATCAATTGTCTAGGCATCTGATGGAAGGGAGGTGCTGTTCCAGATCCTTTGGAAACGAGCTGTCTGATTAAACTAAACACTCACTGCAAGGACTTAGTGGTAGAGTGGTCATCCTTCAACCGGAAGGTAGGCGGTTCGATTCCCGCTGTCGTTGTGTCCTTGGGCAAGATACTTAACCCACCTTATCCACCTCCAGTGGTGCTCCAGCTGTAACACTGGTGAATAGAAGCTAAATGTAAATCGCTTTGAATAAAAGCGTCTGCTAAATGAATAAATGTAGAAGGCCCTGGAGGAAGCCCTGGTTAGGAAGCCAACAGCTGTGACTGTATCACTACCTTAGCCCACAGAGAAGAAAACTTTGTGCTTTCAACCAAAATAGATTGTGAGTGATTGCTTTTTGTTCTGTCATTGTTGCACCTAAAGTAAAATAAAGGTCTTCATTTTACTCTGAGCTATTGTCTTCTTTTCTTATCTTGCGATATTTAAAAAAGAAATCTACATGGTCCTTTCAGAGAATATAAAAAATAAATAACTATAAAAAGTTACATAATTGATTTCTTTTTAATAATATAACTACAAATCTTATCAACTTAAACCTGATAAAAAGAAAACAAAAAAACGAATCTATTAGTAAACATTGTTCAATCCTGACTTTTTTATGCCATCTATAATAGGCCATAAAGGCCTCCAGGTGCAGTTGTGAAAGAGAACATCTAAGCCTGTTTTTGATTCATTTTACGGTGATGAAAAAGCTTCTTTTACAAGCTTTCTGTGTGAGCAAAAAGATGTATGCAAGCCCTATGATTCTGTATGCATCTGCAATGGCACTAGCAGGAATGTTTTTCCTGTTTGAGACACTGTTTTATTGAAGTGGGTTTGAGAAGCCAAACTAACAGGAGCACAGCAACGGCCCAACAAAAAATCACAATAAGCTCTCTTATAAGAGCCAGGGCTTAATAGACATGGACAACATGCTAGAGTTTTTTTCTGAACTCTGCTGCTCTCTGCTTTTTTTGAACACACCCCTTTCAAGTGAGCATATCATGAACGCAGGGTCTTGTTTGTTTTCCGAGAATCTACTGCACGTACTGGTAACTTGTTTGCATTTAGCAATAATAAATATACACAAAAACCTGGATTATTCTGGTAAGTCACATTGTACTGCTATTATTTTGAACATTACCGTAAAGGTTGCAACAGGATGAGATAAACAATGTGTCTACTTGCTTATATAAGCCACGGTTTGTGAGTATTAAACACATCATCACTGTTGTCAGTCACAACAAACAGCAAGTGAGTCCTGTGGATGGAGTTCCCTGTTGGCACACCATCTATTTTCTTAGGAGTCTAGTGTTAAAAAGAGTCCTCTGACAATTTATGCGAATATAAACATAAGATAAGCACAAACTAAAGTAAAGACGCTGTGGAGATAAAATATTCAATTTATTTTATTAACCATTATCTCTGATATCTTGTACGTTTTACGCTCATTTATTTGTGCACATTTTGTCTAATCACAGAAAAACATAAACTTCATGTATACACTATGTTGTGAAGGAGACCAGACCCATGGGCCAGTGTTATTGACTGCACAAATCAATATGTTTGAAGAAATCTCATGTACAAATTTACTTTTTACCTTTCTACTATTGCCAAGTGGTTGCATAAGTCAATGTTTCTGAACCCCATATACAAGTTTATTTAAATAAATCTTGTTTAGAGCAATAAATCTCATCTCATATACAGACGCAAACCATTGGCCCTAGTGCAAATTATTATGAAGACATGCCTGAATTAATTTAATTTAAATGTTGGATGCAGCCTACTTTAGACTATGTTTTCTGTGTGTTTATTTAAAGTCCATTATTGTTTCTAATGTTTTTTGTTTGGTTATTTTTAAAAGTCTGTTAAAGTAACCTATATTTCTTTCTCGGGGCCCCTTTTAATCTGCATCGTTACGCCCTTGTCCATAATTGTATTGTTGCATCTCTGAGTCGTTTTACATTTTCACAGCAGGTGGCGCTAAGGTCAATCTTATTCATTGGGGACTTCTTCAGAGTTTGGTGAGCGAAGCCTATTGGATGAAGGTCAAGCCCTGTGTGAGTGCGGGGGTGCATCGACTCCAGTTTACGCACGTGTCAATGATTGTGTGCCTTGCGCAAAACTCAATAAAAAAAAGGAAAATGAGTCAGGAGCCTATTTAACATGGTAAATGGATTTAAATTAAAAAGATATGCTATTTTCTCGCGATGCTTGGAGAGAAAAAAAGAATTTTATTACTGTGAAAGACTTTTAACAGCGTGTCGTGTCCAAGTATTTTTATCCCCATTGGTTTAATCTTTTATTCAGTCTGAACAACACATTATCAAAGACACGGTGAGTTAGTTGTGAGTAGTTATTTCAAGGCCCAATTCCCGTGGACAGAGCGCAAAAACATGAACAAGCGGGCACCATCGCAGAAAACCGTGACGATGTGCCGCCCATCGGGAGCTGCCATATCATCAAAGTTTCTCAAGCAGCAGCTTCTCAGCACAGGCTCAGAGCTCCGGCTGCAAGACAAGAGCCAAGAAGACACCGGAGAGAGGCTGGATTTAAACCCGCCCTCCGGAGGGATCGTTTCCCCCCAAAACCTCCCATTTTCTCTCACTCACTCTTCTCTGGCTCTCTTTCCTCTGCCCCTCTCTTCCTATACCT
The DNA here is from genome assembly GCA_024416835.2 of Perccottus glenii. Classification (NCBI taxonomy): domain Eukaryota; kingdom Metazoa; phylum Chordata; class Actinopteri; order Gobiiformes; family Odontobutidae; genus Perccottus; species Perccottus glenii. The sequence continues at coordinate 18,307,425 of CM044556.2, forward strand.
TTATCCCTCGCCTTTCGCCGTGTCCCCAACCACAATCATGGATCTCACGGCGAGATGTTTGTTTCTTCTGCCCTGTCTCGGCGTGATACTGGCGATTGATTTGGAAGCGATTGACCCAGGCTACTATGAGGAGCACACTGCCACATCAGAGGCTATCGACTATAAAGATCCCTGTAAAGCTGGTGAGTATATCCCCCTCTTCTTTGTAGCGCAGCGTAATTCACCTTATTTATTTGAGTGTGGAAACATGCCACGCATCTTGCAGCCAAGAGCCCGCTTCAGGCGAGATGACAGTAGTAGATGTAGTTTATAAAGGCATAAAAGAACACAGTATGCGTGTATTTTGTACCGAGTGTATAGTTTCTGCAGTTTAAAGCACTTTAAACAAGCACCGTGTCGCTTGAAACCCTGTTCACATTGAAAGCGTGGCTACAAAAAGGGCGAAAGAATGGAACTAAGAGGGATGTTTAAATACATTTCTCGACATATGAAAAGTTTTCATGCTAGTGGAAAAAGTTAGCCTGTCGTTTGCAGCAATGCGATAAACAATACATAGATCTATACAAGATGCCACAGACTGGCTTTTTATTTGGGAGATTAAAAAAGAAAGCAATTGCACTTTTTATTTGAAGACTCCTGCTCTATTTCTGATCGTTTCTTGTCACTGCACATTTTTCTTTTCCACCGGCTGTTCTCACGGCCACTAAAACAAAGTGGAGGAGGGGAGCAATGTACAGTGAAGCTTAGAATTATGCACACATCACTGTGATCTGAACTGTCCACTGACTATGAACACACCGACCTTAATTTAACTGTAGCCTGCACGGTTTCAGCTGTTTATTTGGCACATCTCACTTGAGATTGTTATAATCGGTGTACTATGGACTCACCAAATCCCTTTGGGAAATATGGACAGATTGTGTTTTCCATCTGGTGAAAGTATTCAGGTTGCAGATAAAGTGTAATGGCTTCAGTCAAGATGACCTTTAAAGTCCTGGAGTGCAGATTGATTTGGCATTTGACCAATTTTTAATATGTCAATTGACTTTAAGACTCTTTACTACACCAACCCTGAAATACTTGACTATCTCGTCTACATCTTTTCTGCCTGTAAGTAACTGCTGTCAGTAGATAGTGCAGGTTTACATAAACAAGCCTTCACATGAACCATGTATACAATACTGTCACACAAATCCTCGTTTGTTTTTTGTGGACAAAAACATTTCAACACTAACATGGTATTAGTCATTGAAGTGGTCATAGCATATTGTTTTTGCTATGATTTCCTGTTTTGATTTCTTGTTAAGAGATCGGAAATGTATCAGCAGGGACACTCATATTGCCAAGACCATCTTTGGTGTTTGTCTTTTGAAGAGGGTGTTATTAGTCATCTATTTAAGTGCTAGCGTGTACTTTAGTTCCTTTTTAAATTTTTGTAGATGAGTGGTTGGGAATTAGTCACAATTACAAACTTCCCCTCTTGTAACTCTTGTTTCAATGAATTCAAGATTTCATATGTCGTGAAGAGTAGTTAGCGCTCCTGCTTCGCAGCAAGAAGGTTGTGAGTTCAAACCTCGGCCGACTCGAACATTCTCGGCCGTGTTACCGTGGGTTTTCTCCAGGTACTCCGGTTTCCCCCCACCGCCCAAAGACATGCATGTACTGTATAGGTCAAATGACGTGTCTCTAGTGAGAGTAAATTATTGTCTGTCTATGTCTAAATGATAACCCAGCGACTAACTGGCCATTGTCCAGGGTGTACCCCGCTTTAAGCCCAAAGCTGCTTTTATAGGCTCCAGTCACCCACGACCCGTAACAGGACCAAGCGGTAGAAAAGTAATTTAAAATGAATGAAGATTTCATGTCGTCTTTTTACACATTACTCTTCCTGACTCTGATCTTAATGGCCTTATCTGGACTTATCTGGATCGGTGTGAAGTTGTCGTTTTGTCTTTACCTTATTATAAACACATCTCCACTCCGCAACTGTGGCCTCTGGCTCAGCATTTTGTCATGAGGAAAATGCCAACTTCTGTTTGTAGTAGTAAGTAGGTAATGAGAAGTGCATTCACGCTTGTCCCTGTCCTGGCCAAACATTGTTCTTGAATATTAAGATAGTTGGTGACTGAACGTGGGGCGGTCGTCGTTGTTTAATGAATGACAATGGTAATTAAGATTACAATGCGAATACTGTAGTACTCCAGAGGTGTGAAACCTTACCTGTGATGGTTTGTCAAATGGCTAATTAACCAAGATCTGATCCCTTCCTCTCCTTTTCCCTCAAATATTATTGAAGTGTTGAGTAAATACTTGCTTTAGTCATGTATAGCTTTTCCTTCTTTACATCAAAGCATTTATCTTTAATGTCACTAAAAGTAATTCCCACTGACAAAGGAAATCAAGCCACTACCGGTTCAATAACACTGAAGTAATGGCATCTATTTAGGAAGGAACCAGTGGAAAATTCCTTACTCTGCAAAACTCCAAACTTGGCAGCATTCCAGGAAGTCATTTAAGACGGTAACAATCCACTGAGATTAGATCTGTTCATTTTGAAAATGAAAAATAGATGAGAAGCAGGAACGCTCATTGCCTTCTCAGCTTAAAAAAACTATTAAAACCAAAGACTGGTTTGATACGTTAATAAGCGTTAATTTATTGTAAAGACTGGTTAACAGTTTGCCTGTCTGTGCAGCTTGCTGTGCAAGTTGAAGCTTTAAAGACTGTTTAGCTTTTCCTGTTGTACTGTAGCCTTAGCTGCAGACGGGACAACCTGAACATCCCCCTCTTCTCCTTTACTCTCTTATGTGTGTGGTTTTCTCGTCTCCCTGGGCCCCAGCCTTCCCTGGGCTGACTCAAACATACTCAATGACTGTAGGTCATTCACCTCATGCCAAGGGAAAGCACGCCTGAAAGGTGGAGGCTGGGTTAGCCACAGTTAGTGCCACAACAACCCAGGTGAGGAGAGTGCAGGCCATTCATTGTAGGCTTGGTTTGTCAATTTATGCTCACACAGTTGGACCAATGACTGTGTCTACATGTGTCTCTTTTTTTTATTACACGCTCACACAATCCTTTTAACTTTAATGCTAACTTATTCTCTAATGTACAAGCACACTTGTTGGGGCAACACTTAGGCAAATGCTAGTCTTTTATTATGGAATGTAGGCCAATCCCACACTGGGTGTTGTTTTTTTTTTTTTTTTTACATGGTAGGACCCCTGCTACTCCTCTCTCCACAGGGTTTAGGTGATTAAGGGAACAATCTATTGTAATGATCTCGATGCATTAGTCATAACAGTTTGTTTTTGTCAGAGCTAAATAATAAATAATATCGTTAAATAGAGCTAAATAATAACGGGCGGCAGTAGCTCAGTGGGTAGAGTGGTCGTCTTTCAACTGGAAGGTAGTAGGTTCGATTCCCGCTCTCCCCACAGTTCATACTGTCGTTGTGTCCTTGGGCAAGACACTTAACCCACCTTGCCTCCAGTGACTGTAACACTGGTAATTACATTAGGACAATGTAAGTCGCTTTGGATAAAAGCGTCAGCTAAATGAATAAATGTAAATGTAAATGTAACTCATCTTTTGTAATATTAAGGATCCCCATGACCGACAAATGCTTTGAGAGAGCTCATTTAAATGATTCAAGCGATATCTAATCAGCTCACAGTAGTGAGCAGTCACCATTCACAGTTTACATGTTTTTGTATTTGTGGAAATGACTTTATTTTGTTCATATTTTAAGCAAGTTTCTCCTGTAAACTTTTGTTTGGCATCTACTAAAACAGTCTAGAAAAGGTTTATTAGAGGTGAAATCCTGCAGCGCTGTGTTAGGTATTAACCTCAGTACGTCTCAAAAACTGTGTATCATAGAGATCAAAAAGAGACAACGGTCTTGTGAACTGAAAAGTGATTAGGGGGGTTCAACTGACAGAGGGTATATCAGTAATCAGTGGCACGGATGAGCTGGGAAATCCAATCTGCTAATGGGCTTGATGGAGTGTGAAATGTTAAAGGGGAGCTTGCTTCTTGCTGCGTGCCCTTTAGAGCTGATGTCGCTCTCATTTTGTCAATAGATTAAAGCTACAATATGATAACAACAACTGTCTTAATTTTACTGATTACATGACAGTCTTTAATTCAATGGGACTTCACCAGAACAAGCATTATGAAATGTCAAGGTATATCATCAGCAATACAAATCAAGTGGAACTTGTCGTTACAGGGAAAAAATAGTTTCATACAGAGAAATCATAGTTTTAATATAGTTTTAGTATAGTTTTAAAAATGTAATCATATTATGTTGAGTGGACTGTTTGGGACTCTGCACAGCATTTCTTTGGCAAAATGGACAGGCACATAATGAAACTTGAAAAGTGCTACACTGTTATCAAATGCTAATCATCCTAATGCAATACACTGTTGGCCTCTTTTAATATTCAAATGCAGTGGTTGTTACAACACTTCTTGCACAGAAGTGGTGCCAAGCTATTGTGATGCACTCCTGGCTTATATATACTGGCTGGGTCTTCTTGTATCTCATTATGGGGTAGTTTTTGAAAGGACTACCTAAATGTCTCTATAAGCTCACAAAGAAATATAACATGCTTTCAGACCAGAGCCTGGCTTCTAAATATAGGCTGGTGTTAGTGACTGCATAGGCTTAGTATTGATGTTTGTGCAGGTTTCAGTGGCAGATGTCGCGGTCTGGCATTCACGGAAAGAGATTTATGGGAATAGTCCTGGAGTATCTGACACCACAAAGGTTGAGGCAAGGGCATTACATGAATCAATGGGATTATTTTGATTGAAATCTCAAGTGTAATCTCTTACTGAATACTCTGACTGATGGAGGCAGTCCCAGATAAGAAGGATTATGATTATGGTTAAGATTACCTAAAATAATAGGGGGAGGGGGATTTGTCACACCATTAAATAACAAAAAATAAATAAATAAATAAATAACCCCAGTTAATAAGTCAAATGTATTGTTTATTTTCAGATAATAAGCATTGTTTTTGAAAGAGTGTACTCTATAATGACCACTTATCATCTGTCATTTCAGTGTGCATCACACTGCTTGTTCCCCGTGTCTGAGTTGATCATCTTTCCCTATTGCATGTCCTCAGACACAGGGTTGTGTACAAAAGAGTCGTTAACCATGTGTCTGTGGATAATTAAAACCAGGAGACATAGGGATTAATTGACAATCCCTGCAAGTCCTTCCATAAACCTTGAACGGCGTCTCCAGGACGACTGCTGTGCCCAAGGGAAATGAGTCCTATTGCTGGCTGCTGCGCATTTGCTCACTTCTATCTGAGAACAATGACACTCCGGATTAAGCGGCGTGTCTCCAGCACAGTGGTGGATGATTAGGACTCAGCCATGGGCAAAGAGCATGGCCTCTGTGAACCTCACAAGCCAAGCCTTAAACCTCATTATGTGGTCCTAGACTGCTCACAGTACTGCTAATAAAGTGATACAACATACAGAGAAAATATGTCAAGGGGGTTTCATTGATTTGTCTGCACAATTGCACAATCTTTTATGACGCCAACTTGGAAATTAATTGCCCAAGAACTGTCTGTTCTTTTCAGTGTGCAGCCACTTCTGAGAATCAAATTAAAAATGTGGGATGAAAGGGAAAAACTGTTTTCAGTCGGCCTGTTTATAGTATATTGGACAATATCTGGTTGCCTCCTTTTATCAGTGACTGCTGGTACAAAAACTGTTGCAGGGCTGTTTACTATCGCATAGATAAGGCTCAAATGAATTAGTGTTTTTGTGAGCACAAATGAGAGGATCCTTTTGACCTCTGGTATGTGGACCTGTTTCTGCTTGCTTGTCCTGTCTCGCTAGAGCTCATCTACACCTTTCTTATTGCTGTCATTAGCCTCTAAACCCCCAAAACATGTGCATCCTCCCCAGCCTTCAAAGTTAAAAGCTGCCTTGTGCCTAGTAAACTCCATATTGTTTCAATATTGCTGCTCTGTTGAAAAAGGACATGAGCCAATGTTTTTTTTTTTCTCTCTCTTTGTTTCTATTGTGCTTTTGTGCTTTTCCTTTTAGGTCCAACTTCTGACAAACTCTTATATAAATGCATAGATAAAAAGCCGGTCTAGTAGAAGCATTTGTGAAATGACAAAATGAAACAAAAAATATAATGCATTTTTGCGTTGTTGCGTTATTGGTATTTTGAAATATTTCTGATTCATAGGTTTTTTCCACTAGACACACATGCTGTAAATCCCCACCATCAGCTCTGCTGTCTTTGGGTTTTAGCCCTGAGGGTCTTGTCTCCCCTCCACCTTACCACCCTCTACATACACGGAACTGTCATTTTAATGCCACTTCACATCTACCTTTCCCAGTTCAGTTCTGCAGTGTGTTCAAAGGGGTAAGGCCTCCCTTCTTTACATCTTGTCCCCTCACATCTATTTCTGTGTTAAAATAACTTGCAGTAGCATGATGCATCCTTTTGTAGAGACTGCCCCACAGTTTCACCCAAAACCCCAATCACCTCAAACATCCCCTCACCCACCCCACTGAATACAAGCAAGCCATAAATTCTGAAAGCGTGCTGGTGTTAAAGGCCTGTAAAACTGAGCACACAGTCTTTGCCTAAAGGACTTCTACCTTACGTTGCAGAAATGGGGCATTTACCAAAGAATCCCATGAAGCGCATTCCTCATAAACTGGGGCTGTTTGGTTATTTTCCCTATCCTTGGCCTCATTAAAACCTATTACTTTTTCAAGGTGACCTATAATGCTCCGTTGAGGCACTGTTAGTGTCTTGAGTGTATGATATCTGGCACCAATCATTAACTATTGGACATATTTTGCTTTAGTTTCTGATAGTTTCATAGTTTGGGTGAGTAATTCATGTTAATGGTCAGTGAGATTGCAGAGTCTGTGTCTGTTTCATGAAACATGTGCAACATCTTGCTGACTTTGCTATTCTTTAATTTGACTCTGAGGCAAAGCAGGCTTCTTGTTATCCAAACAAGTATGTTGCTGTTTCACAAGTTTCAATGAAAATGTAAACATTAGACAAAAGGGATGAAACTTATCTTTGTTACGTGCACCCAAAATAATTAGGCATTAATGCAACCTGCTCAGTCTGACTATTAGGAAAAGCTTGTGGATTTATAAAACCATGCTGCAGTTGTCTTACAATTGTCTAACATGTGCCATTCTTGTTCTATTTCAGCTGCCTTTTTGGGAGACATTGCTTTGGACGAGGAGGACTTGAGATCATTTAAAGTGGACAGAATTATAGATTTGGCTCAGAGAACTGTGCAGACTTTTAACCATACAGGTAAACTCCTTTTCTTAATGATCATTCTTGTGTAAATGTCTAATGGACATGGAATAGAAAATACAGTAATTAAATATTAAATTGAATATTAGCCAAATGCTTTGTAAGTATGAATGAAGGGCATCTAATCACATTTGTAATTAACACATCTCCCACAAGATTTGTCAGCACTCCTTATCGCTTAAACAAGCAGATTGGGGTGTTATCAGACTTTTCCTCAACACATGCAAAAGTGAAGTGCTAATTGATCTTGTCAGGCTCCTAAGATTTACCCTCAGAGCTTACGCAACATAACATAGTGCTACAGCAAATTAATGAACTTGCAGTGAACTCTGCCTGTGTACTAATCCAATTCTGTTAGTATTTTATTATGTTGTTGTACATTGAAAACTCTGTGCACGTAATAAAAGCTTGTGCTAGTATTTACAGTATGCTGAATACTTTGCTATATGCGCTGCTCTTTTGGTTTTATTTTGTTTATTCACAGTTAGTTTGCCTTGCTCTGTCACCATGGTTACTCTTCTTTTATCTGGCTTCGACTGACAGTACATTGCAAAGTTAATTAAAATGGTATTAAAAACAAAATAATAAAATGTTAAAGAAAATCGATTAAAGCTGTGAATGAAATCTTTGGTTTTAGGGTAGATACAGATTATTGCTTTATATACTTCTAAACAGCACAACACAAATTCATGACACATCTTTCACTTCTCATTGTCTTATTATTTTGCTATCTTTAGGAGCAACCAATCAAAGTAGTCCAAATAGGCATGGTTCTCGTCGCAGAAAAAGAGCTGCCACCTCGAGACCTGAACGAGTTTGGCCTGAAGGTGTTATTCCGTACGTCATCAGTGGTAACTTTACTGGTAAGTGATGCTAATTCACTTTGATTAAAAATGGTTCAATGTCATAAAGTTTTTACGGTTTTCAAAATGTGTTGTTAATGTTTAGTTTTATATGTTAAAATGTTTGTGCTTTAAAGTTTTGAAGCCTGCCTTTCAAATTTCATTTAATACTGTTTGTTTTTCTATAAAAGGCTGGTATTTGCTCAACTCACTATGTGTCATATATTCAGGCAGTCAGCGGGCTATATTCCGCCAAGCCATGCGGCACTGGGAAAAACACACCTGTGTGACCTTTATTGAAAGGATGCAGGAGGAGAGCTACATTGTCTTCACCTACAGACCCTGTGGGTAAGTCTGTGGGGAATTGAGCTCCACATGGAGAAGCTGAACAATGGTCAGCCTCTGCTGAGCTTTCTTTATCTACTGCTAATTATTGAACACCTAAGTAGTTTTTCTTGCCTTCTGCTCAGCAGTCTTTTGCCATTGTTCATTCTCTCTGTTTGCAGTCTGTGTGAGAGTTGTTATTTCAACCCCCTACTGTTTCTGAAAGAGACGGCCATTCACGGGCCAGGAATGTTTCCTGTGCCTCATCTTTACACTCCATCAGTCACTGAGCACTTGTGTAGTACATGGTCTTTATGCTCTCTAGAGAAAGACATCCTTAGCCTTTCCATAACCCTGTTTACCCCACATCACTGAAGCTAGGCTCAATGTCAACACATTTCTCCCTAAACTATTGTTGCATTAACACTTTAAATTAAATCTGAGGGACAAAACATGAACTTGTGGGACATATTAAACAGAACAAACCTGTTAGAGAAAGAGTTCATAGGAAATTTTAATTTATTTCATTATTATACATAATACATCTCTGTCACTGATATGTACAATTTAACAGAAAGAAGAAGCAGTTCCTCAAAGTGCACCTTTTACAGACAACTTTTGATTTCAATTTTTAGCCTGGTTACTGCCACAGGGATGACATTAGCCACATAGGCGGCAGTGGTTAACAGTAGGTATGTTTGACTCTGCTGCATACTCTGAGGCTCCCATCTGTCCTGTGCAAAGTTCAAGGCGTGTCTCAGGAGAGCCTGACTGGGCTGGCAGTAATTAGAGAGCGGCTGTCTGGCCCACAGGACCATGAGTGTGTGCGCCCATGCTCCATACTTCCACTGAACCTTTCATGTGATGCTGAGATGCAGCAGTTGTATTGGCAAATAAATAAATGCATTTTACAGATGAAAGGTAACTTCCAACTCTCCTGTGAAACACACACTGGGACAGTGTGACTCACATGTAGGTTTTGTTACAAAATGGCTACTAACCTTTTTTCCCCTTTTTTATTGTCAGCTGTTTATTATTTTATCCCACAAAGATTTAATTATAAATTAAACCATTTTTGCACTTGTTAATTTATCTTCTGTTTATCTGTGACTCCTCATTTATAGATGCTGCTCTTATGTTGGACGCCGTGGAGGAGGACCCCAGGCTATATCTATAGGCAAAAACTGTGACAAGTTTGGCATTGTGGTCCATGAACTGGGCCATGTGATTGGCTTCTGGCATGAACACACTCGTCCTGACAGGGATGAACATGTCAGCATTATCAAGGACAACATTCAACCAGGTAGGCAAAATGATCAATGTAGTCCCATAACAAAACTGTTGTGAAAGAACAGCCATAAGAAAGTATTTCTCAACAGTTTATTTGGTATATTGTTTGATGAACGAATGTCCAACAGTATAAAACGGTTAACCTTTGGCGCACATATTTTGCAGGACAGGAGTATAACTTTTTAAAAATGGAGCCAGCGGAGGTGGACTCTTTAGGAGAAGTTTATGATTTTGACAGCATCATGCACTATGCCAGGAATACCTTCTCAAGGTAGGAGACCAGCCAAGATCTCCTCCACGCATTCCAGACATAAAAACAACTCCTAGAAAATTAAAGGTGGAGCAATTTCTGGTTTGACGCAATATTAAACCCATCATCTTTGTTTTCAATTCCTGCTCAGAATTTTATGACTATATAGCTAGACACTGCAGTAAATTTCATCTAATTAAATTCTAAGGTTAGAAAACTCTCTTAACTTTCTTTTTTTTTTTTAGGTAATTTAGGGGGGTGCCTTGGTGGCTCACTGGGTAGAGCACATACTACAGTATATGCTCAGGAGACCCGGGTTTGATTCCCGCTTGGGTCATTTGCCCAATGTTGTCTCCCTCTCTCCCACCCTATTTCCTGTCTGTCTACTATCCTATAAAATAAAGGCGAAAAAGGACCAAAAAAAAAAAATCTTAAACAACAACCAAAAAAAAAGAATATAGTGGGGAAAAAAAGACATGAAAACCAGGATCATTTATTTTTTGGTGGTTTTTGATGCATTTCTTTATTTCAGGCCTGTATTGCATGGGGCTTATGGGAGATTTTGTACGTGTTAAATGGATTTAATATTTGGACCAGTAGCATCAAAACAAATAACTAACTGAAGACTGTATCTTTTTGAATTATACACAAGTTAAGTGTGAAGGAGGCTGACACAAAATTGCTTTGTAGATTAGTATTAGTATGTGCCTGTGAATTCTGTGAGTACTAGTAGTGGTAGAAAGAATATGATACAGTGTCTAGTGTAGATGCAGATGCATTCATGTAGATAAAACCATTGTCCCTATAACTGTCATAGAAACAGCCATACTGTTGTGAGTCGTAAAGAACATGTGTTTTTGTTTCTGTGTGTTTTTTCATCCCTTTATCCACTCAAATCCATTGTCTGTAGCCGCATCACTGCCACTGTGCCTTTTGTGATTTTGCATTTGTTTTCTTTGCATTGAGGAGCAGGTTTATTTCATTTTAGTTTGTTCTGCATGGTGGAAAAGTCATGTTTCTATAATAATACTGATTATATCTATTAATTACACATTTAAATTGTTCCATTGTCAAAACATATTACAATGATCTTAATGGGAGAACATTTTATAACTTTTTTGAAATGATAACGGTCAGGTTGTAAATTTAATGAATTTAATATTTGTGTCTTTGTAGCTATAGTGAAAGTGTTTGGCTGGGAAACACCAGACTGTACCCACAGCCTGTTCAAACGAAGGTCTCCCCCCTTTGTCCCGCTGCCTGAGTATCAGCAGCAGTGATGGAAAAGAAGTTTGGTCTTGGGGCTGAGATAGCTCACTCAAGGCAATGTAAAGCTTCTTGTTAACGTTGTGTTTTCATACCACAAAACACCTCATTACGCTGCTTAGCTCCTTTGATCAGTGGAATTACAACCTCCATAAGCTTGTGCAGGGGTTCATTTTATTTGCTTGTTGCTGCTGTAAAATTCTAGCACCTCAGGTGTTTTTATAGATTTATAGCCTTCATTTACAAGTATTAGCAAAATTTAGGTCAATCACCAACAGATGAAAAATGATAAAGTAATGAAAAATAAAAAAGTATATTATAATGTTAGTTAATCATGAAGCGTCTTAATGGAACAAAAGTAATGGAGATAGTCCGTCTCTGAACAATGTATTATCCTAGTCAGCCTTTTGGTCTCATCTAGTCTGCAAAGATGACTAAAAAGGTGACAGAGTCAGCTAACTTAAAAAAAAAAATAAAAAAATCTATGCTATGTGTGTAGTCAAGTGGTACTTCCAGTAACAGTTTTGAAATCATGCAATATGACCTTTCAGCACTGGGCACCAAATAAAGTCAATGTGGTTAATATAAGAAGAAGCTCTTGGTTGCCCTTCAAGTTTTATTAAAAATACATATACTTTATAAATATCACTTTTTTACTGAAAACAAAACAAAAAAATCTTAAGTCTTAAATTAGACTGGCATTTGTGACAAACTATTTCTGGGAAAAGAGAGTCTAAACAGAAGTTGTGTCTGGTTTTTTTCTTCTTTTTTTTTGGTTACCCCATTATTCGTTGGGATGTTTGCTTAGTGGTTTACAGTAAATCACCGTGGGAAGCCAGATTCTTTGGAGCGTGTGTTGTTTTGAAGATTTCATGGCTTGTCTTGATGTTTTGCTCTGTCTCATTGGGACAAGCAAGTCTGATGCCAATGCTTTTTGTCTGGAGTGTGTTAGCCGACCTACAACTCAGCCTGCCCCTCCTTTGCCCCAAAGATATTTTTCAGGACTGGTGCTTGGACCAGGTCCAACTCAAATAGAGACCTGCCAGTGCGCCCTTTGTGTGCCCTGACACCGACTGGAGTTGCGTATTTCACCGACAGCCAGCATACGGGCTCCTGGAAGCCCACAGAGAGGGAAGTAGCTGTTAGCTCAGGCTGCTCTGTTTGTACATGCCTGGCGTTGATAGGCATGTCACCATGGGAACGGCCAGGGAGCCAGGCCATTGCTCGCCAATACTTACAGAAAAATAGAGATGATAAACTACCAGAGTGTCAAGTGAGACAGTGGTGTGAAAATAGTCTGTTAGGACAGTGATCTACTGCTTTTTCAAATCACTTCCTTTGACTTAAATGGATGACATCAATAATTTTAAAGTATCATGAAAGCCATTGTGTTGCTAGTGCAGTATAATCCATCTGTGTGTCTAATAGGCCAACCTCAGTAGGCAAATGTGTGATCTCAACCAAAGCCAATGTTTTAGCCAATGTGCAAAGTTCTTTTGTTATTGTGGAATTATTCAGTTTAAATATTGGCTTAATAGACATGTGTGCATCATGAACAACACCAATGTTCAACTGTGATGCTGGGTCACATAGATTAATTACTGGATCTTTACTGGTTTTGTCTGCTGCTTGTCCATTTTATTATACCTAATTTACTCATGATTGTGCTCTTGTGTGTTCACATTTGTGTCAACATTAAAAGTGCAGAGTTAAATAATTCAGGGTGTACGCCTAAGGTTGACATGCTATTCAGATCAATTCTAATTGTACCTGAAATATTAATGATAAGACTGACATCAGTTGCCTCCTACAGTCTTAGATGTATTTTATGTAACCCACCATTTTTCTGAGTAATAGATTATATTGTCTTTTGGCAGTGTATCTTAAACTTTCTTTTCAACTGACTTCACTTAGCCAAGTTATTTTTTTGCACATTCAGTGCTCAGTGTTTACACATCCCTGTTTCGGTCCCTTTCCATAACCATTCCACCCATATAATAATTAAAATCAACTATTTTCCCTTGAATGGACATGATTTATCCCAGAACTGCTTCTTGGTGAAATTGTGTATTTCTTTGCCCTATTGTTTTGGAGAGACATCTCTATATATGCATACAGATTGTATTTCATGCATGGTGTCTTAATTAAATGCAAAATTTACTTGATTCTCTCTTTGTTGAATCACAGGGGGATCTTTCTGGACACCATCCTGCCTCGATATGATGTGAATGGAGTTCGGCCGCCCATTGGCCAGAGAACCAGACTTAGCAAAGGGGATATCGCACAGGCACGCAAACTCTACAAATGCTCCAGTAAGATATGACAAATCCTGTCTCCTGTCTATTTTTGCTTGTGTACACGAAACATAACACTGAGAAAGAGGTTTGTATACGTCTTCCCTCAAAGTGGTGTGGTAACTTGGCTTGAGTGTCCGGGGCTCAAACTGAGGAGTGTAAACACTACCCAGCGACAGGAAGTGTGTCATCAGTCTTCCTCGATGGAAGTTAAAGAACAGCTGGTCTTAAGCAGACAATGTTTTGGGAGTTAGTTAGTACACTTTGCTCCACTTAACATGTAAACAGTACGGGTATGGACTTCAGAGAGTTATTTAAGGCTTGCACTAAGAAGCACTCGCTCTGTTTATGCTTTCAGTTAAGATAGTGGATTTAATGCTGTTGAAACAAACAGAATGTACAGCATTAACAGATGTGCAACTCGAGCAGACCTCTGTAGAATAGATTTGATGTCAGACAGTTAATTGTATGTCTGGAGTGGAGCGCTAGACTGTTAGCTGAGTGGACAAACCCAGTGACCAACCAGTGTGCCTGTACTGGGAAGTAGTAATATTAGTGTGTGAAGGTACAATCTGTCTACCTCTTTATTCCCATCAATAATCCCTTGAGAGAGGAGCAAAGTGGATGATGTGGCGCACATTGGGAGTCTCTCCATGTGTTCTTGGGGAAATTTTTTTTTTTTTTTAAAGAGCTATGAATCTCCCTTTCAAACGAGCATTCCTGTGAGTGTTTGTCATTCCCAGGGTTAGTTGGAGTGTATTTTAATAGTGTAGTATGGACAGCTCTCTGCCTAACATTACATACATACAACTATTAGCTGAGGGCTTCTCGTTTTATTACTTATACACAATCCTCAGGGGAAGCAATAAACGTAAACACTTGGAGAAAATGTTTTCTTTAGTCCTCAATGTAACACAGATGTATTTCTGAATATATACGAACACCTCTCTATTTGGACAAGTTTAATCCCCTGCATCTTTATTCCCCACTGGGCATGAACCTTGTCAAGTCGCCCATAAGGCCTTGTTTTGTGTCTAGATTAGCCAGTCAAATGGAGGTTGGTTTTTCACTGCCAACACGTACATAATGCATCAGATCCTCCAGAGGGCTTGGTTATTTATAGTATGACAGGTTTATTTTCAGAGGATGCACAGAGAAAGTGTCTCACACTCAATTCCTTTGTGTGATCATCATCTGGAGTGGATGGGGGAGGTGGGGGTGAGATACAGTTATGGGTTAATATTATCTACAGATGTGCCTTTGAACATAAAAGAGCTGCCCTTTACTTCACATTCAGTGTTATAATTTCCAAACCAAGCATCTGTCTCTGCTGCAAGGCTTCAGTCAGATCTGTTAATGTTTATAGTTTATTTGATGGCAGGCTTCTAGGTGTTTGGAGGCAGTATTTTTATTTAATTTTTTGCCCATGTCTTACGTGCAGATTGTTCTTTTCTCTTTGATTCTTTGGACAGGATGCGGTGACAGTCTGCAGGACAGCAGTGGGAACTTCTCCTCTCCAGGTTTTCCAAATGGATATTCAGCCTACATGCATTGCATCTGGAGGATATCAGTCACACCAGGAGAAAAGGTATGAGCATATGGAAAAGGCAATATCTACTTAAAGCCAACTAGCTGTTTAAGCTGTGATGTCTGTTTCTACTACTTTGGCATCAACCTTGCTATAATTGAGCATTCTTTGTTTTTAAGATCATTTTGAACTTCACCTCCATGGATTTGTACAGGAGTCATTTGTGCTGGTATGACCATGTGGAGATCAGAGACGGATACTGGAGAAAAGCACCTCTTAAAGGTTACACTAACTAATCATTTGTCTAACTTGTTTTTTTTAGGTATAATTTCAGTAAAGCAAGTGTGACGATAACTAAATGTCAATGTGTGTGGGTGTTTTGTCCCAGGTCGCTTCTGTGGCGATAAGCTGCCCGAGCAAATCATTTCCACGGACAGTCGGCTGTGGATTGAGTTCCGCAGTAGCAGTAACTGGGTGGGAAAGGGTTTCTCTGCTGTTTATGAGGGTAAGCATGCATTCCCCACCTTACTGCACTCCAGCATGTTGCTCAGATGACAGAAAGCTCTTGGTCACACATCCAACAATGTGCCTAGAATATCCACCACTTTTGGCTCTTTTATTGCTGATGTCTCAAGCGCTTAACGCTGCATTAATCAGATTTTGGCCCGTGCTCACATTCAGTTCCATTGTTTCCAGACTGTGCAATAGGATGATGTGTGTTTGTGTGTGTGGGAGCGAATGGCGGAGGCATTTCTGCTAATCCGCATTGCGTAAATGAGAACATAGAGTGCACATGTTTTCTAGAGGCATGTGCTAATAATGATGCTGAACTTTGTTTATATTGTTTGTACTATCACTTGCAGCCATCTGTGGTGGGGAGGTGAAGAAGGACAATGGCCAGATACAGTCTCCCAACTATCCCGATGACTACAGGCCCAACAAAGTGTGCGTGTGGAAGGTTACCGTAACACAGGGTTACCATGTAGGCCTTACCTTCCAGTCTTTTGAGGTAGGATGTCTTTGTGTAAAAACGTTCCCCCACAATATCCATTTAACATCCGTTGAAGACAACTGTGTAATAAACATGTTTCCCATTTATAGATTGAGAGACATGACAGTTGTGCCTATGACTACTTGGAGGTGCGAGATGGAAACTCAGAAAACAGTCCTTTGCTGGGCCGCTTCTGCGGCTACGACAAACCAGATGACATCAAAAGTAGCTCTAATCAGTTGTGGATTAAGTTTATTTCAGATGGATCTGTGAACAAGGCTGGATTTGCTGCCAACTTTTTCAAAGGTCAGGGGTTAAGGGATATGGTATACGTTTTGTTGTAATTGCACAACGTGTGTCTGTGCTGTTTTTGTAGGGTTTCCCTTATAAACCATCAAACTAAGGGGCCAGAGAAAAGGGTCTTAATATATCTTTGTGTTTTTAGAGATGGATGAGTGCTCCAAGCCGGACAACGGTCGCTGTGAGCAGCGCTGTGTCAACACACTAGGCAGCTACAAGTGTGCTTGTGACCCAGGATATGAGCTGGCTGCTGACAAGCGCAGCTGTGAGGGTAAGTACAGCGAGAAAAGTCACCAACCCAGCTCCCCATGTAATTGTCATGCTAAAGCATTTGCACCCAAATACAATAAATACACTCATCCCAGGAATACATGCCCACATTAATGCTCAAGCTGCCTAAGCACTATCTTTAAAGGATTTGAGTCACAACAATGCCTGGTTTATTTTTATCCCAAATTGTATGTTCTTAAAGACCAAATTACTAGTGTACATGGTTGACCATGTATGCCTCTAGAGGAGGAAGGCTGCTATTACAGATTTACCTTGACGTGTGTATTGGTGGTAGTTTTGACAGTTGAGCATCATGTATCGAGTAGTAGCAATCACAGGGTGGTCACTTAACAAGACAGTTCAACAGACAGTTCAACATTTCTTCAACTTCTACAGTATAGAATTTATTTTGTGAATCATTTATTAACATTTTATGTTATGTTTAGTATCAAATTGGCAAAAGGTACACTTGGTAATAACACTTGTTGTGAGATTTTGTGTTGCATAACCGACTCAAAGCTTGTGAACTCACAAACCAGGCAGGCACTAATCTGATTTAAGCATGGCACAAAAACGCCATTCATGTCCAAAACCGTGACTGACTGTATTAATGCATTGCTGCATCAGCATATCCGTCTATTTATTTATTTGCATGTTTTTAAAGCTGCCTGTGGAGGCTTTATCACAAAGTTGAACGGCTCGATCACCAGCCCAGGATGGCCCAGAGAATACCCCCCAAACAAGAACTGTATTTGGCAGCTGGTCGCTCCCACACAGTATCGCATCACTCTGCTCTTTGATGTCTTCGAGACTGAGGGCAATGACGTAAGCACTGGGTTTATTTTGAATCGTCACGGGGTGGGTTTGTTCTGAGTTCTTTCTGCACTACATGTTTCTGCTAAAAGAAGTACATTTTTACAAAAAAAAGAAAAAAACATAATAAATTGTTATTATCCTCACATGCTCAGTTTTTCTTTTTCAGGTTTGTAAGTATGATTATGTAGAAGTCCGCAGCGGGCTTTCAGCAGATTCAAGACTACATGGGAAGTTCTGTGGTGGAGAAAAACCAGAAGCTATCACCTCTCAGTACAACAACATGCGCATCGAGTTTAAGTCAGACAACACTGTGTCTAAAAAGGGCTTCAAAGCACAGTTCTTTTCTGGTAAGTGTCATTCGGTATTTGCCTTGCACAGCATCCTTGCCTGTCTTGGAGAAAATGTCTGTAAAAAAACAATTATGAGGTTGTGTCCTTTGTGTTTCCTCAGACAAAGATGAATGTTCGAAGGAGAACGGTGGTTGTCAGCACGAGTGTGTCAACACCTTTGGAAGCTACAGCTGTCAGTGTCGTAGTGGCTTTGTGTTGCACGAAAATAAACACGACTGTAAAGAAGGTATTTCATTTTACATATTTGTTGCAATAGGACATTTATTCCTGTTTTTGCCGTGCTTTTGTAGAAAGGTATTAGCCCTTGATTCAGTTACGTCACTTTTCAGCTGGCTGTGATCACATTGTGAACAGTGTAAATGGCATCATCACTAGTCCTAACTGGCCTGATAAGTACCCCAGCAAGAAGGCATGCACCTGGGCACTCTCCACCACTCCAGGACACCGGATCAAAATTGTATGGATCCTTTTTTTTTCTCTGCATTCTTAGAATCATCAGTGTGTAGGATTTTAAGATTGGCCAAAATGCTTATCTTACTAGAAATCTATTTACAATGATGGAATGTTTGCCACTGGCTGCCATGACAGTGCCAGTGCTGATTTACTGGTATCATAACGCATACAAACTACTTGTGCTACTTCCCCAGGCCTTTAATGAAATTGAATTGGAGGCCCACCTTGAGTGTGGTTATGATCACATTGAGATCTATGATGGACGAGATGGAAAAGCTCCAAGTTTGGGTCGCTTTTGTGGCACCAAGAAGCCTCCACCCATCACATCCAGCAGCAACAAGCTGTTTATTCGCTTCTTCTCAGATAGCTCTGTGCAGAAGAAAGGATTTGAGGCCTCTCATACTGCAGGTATATACAATAACATCCAAAGCATAAAAGCAGTTTTAAATGTATTGAACAGATTTTTTTCTGTGTAATGTTTATTCAAGTGAGTTGTGTGTGTATAGAAGCTTGTGGTCAGAGTTACCTCCCTAGTGTTGATTAATTGTGTTTCATTTATTAAATGTTTAACCCAGTTAAAATGTTTCTCTCTCTTTGTAACTGCCTAACCGCAAATGTCCATAGGCTGATAAACACACTGAAACCACAGATCAATCTGATGCTGGCCACAGTGAACAGCATTTCTTTATTTTCAGAGTGTGGAGGTCGTCTAAAGGCTGAAGTAAAGACCAAGGACCTGTTCTCGCATGCCCAGTTTGGGGACAACAACTATCCTGGAGCCTCGGACTGTCAGTGGATCATCTCTGCAGAGAAAGGATATGGTGTGGAGCTTATCTTCCAAACCTTTGAGATCGAGGAAGAAGCAGATTGTGGGTATGACTACATGGAGCTATTTGATGGGGCAGACACCAAATCTCCACGACTGGGACGTTACTGTGGCTCAGGAGTAAGTTTATTTTGTGTTTTTGGTTCTGATGAGGAGCAGTTCCAAACTATATTTGGAATTAAAAATTTCTGATTTCTAGCATTTGCCAGTGGTTTATAAAAGGTTGCCTTTCGAAGCTATTATATAGCTTTTAATTCCACACCTTTCTTTGCCTTTTCTTTTTTACCTTTTCTTTGATCACTTTGTTAGAGTGAGGACGTATTACTGTGGAACCAGTCATAGGTCAACACAAGCCAAGACTCACTGTGTGTCAATAGCCTATCACTCTCTCCAGCAGTTGGTTGTAACTAACAATTAATCAGCCATTGCTGAATCTGCAGCCTGGGTCTGGAACAATGAGGCCAGCAGAGATTTGAAATGTGAGTTTTCTCAGGTCAGAGAACAGCTTGATTTAATTTACACACTTCATTAATAAGCTGTGGCCTTTTACTCAGACCTCTTCTCAGCGCTGGAGGGACATAAAATCCTCACAATCCCAGGGGAGCAGCTCCTCAATCAGGTTTCCTTTTATAAAATAGTTTCAACTGACACAGTTTCATCTAAATGAGGGTAAAAACTCATTACACAGAAGCTTACTTTTAGCCCAGTGACTTTCAGTGCTGGTGGTGCAATACTATATTTCTGGTTTACAATGACATTTAGTTCTTTATTAAAACAAATCTCGTGGATTATTGTAGATAGAACCTGTATTTTCATTGGCTTTCAACTTCCAGTTGTCTTTATCATATCCGCAAGTGGCTTTCTGAGCACAGTGGCAGTCTCATCATTGGCTGCATACTATTACTGTGGTCAATTAAATCATTTTCTTTTACCAGAAAGTCACTTCTGTAAATGAATTAAGCTGTGTTGTGCTTTGTGCCAGCCTCCAGAGGAGATCTACTCGGCTGGTGACTCCATTGTGATCAAGTTCCGCTCTGATGATACAATCAACAAAAAAGGATTTCACGTCCGCTACACCAGCACCAAGTTCCAGGACACACTGCACTCTCGTAAGTGACCAGCGGGGGCCAGAAGGGGCCGTGCTGGGCAAAGGGGCAAACGGAGGGGCCCCCAAGGGAGGCGCCAGCCTGACGCTCGGAAACCTTCGGCCACCAAGATAAATCAGACACGACAGAACAGCCGCAAGACCACCAACCGCACCTCAGCTCCTAGGGGCTTTAGCTCCCCCCACAGACTGTGAGGAGTAACGCCCTTCTGCAGTTCACCTTGTTTTTACCTGTTTATGATTGGGATGGGAGGGTGAATGTCAGCCCTAGGCAGACAGTAGAGAGTGTATTGACCCAATCCCCTCCAGATATTTTGTTTTTTTTTTCTTTTTAACAGCATGCCTCCTAATAAGAGGCATAGCAGAATACAGTGGATTCTCAGGACCTGTAGGAAGGCAGGCATCAGCTGGACAGAACCCTGCTTTTGTCGGGCCTGCCCACCACATTCTGGAGAGGAAGAGGAATATGGGCATATGTCCTACACTCTTTGAGAATTGCTCTTGTGTTTTTTCACTCTCTCTTCCCTTTGGTTCAAGGATTCCTGTCCATATGAGGATTAAAGGACATGACTTGATGAATTTTGATACTGTATGTCAGTCAATTGCATGTAATTACAATGAAAGAAGGAAAACTGTACAGTGACAACACCAGCATTTGTATTTGGCTTTGTCCTGGCAGCAAGATTCTCATTGTTAACGTTAACAAGGAATAAAAGGAAGCAATTATCTTATTAAAGGACTAATACATAAAATGTGGTCCATGTCTTCTGGTTGGTAATTGCTGCCTCATGACTGACTATTCCTGTACCTTCATGTATAAAGTAATGTGAGTAATCTATCAAAGGGAACATGTGCTTTTTCAGTTTGAACCAATTAGCACTTTACAGTGAATTGTTCCAAAATCATGAGCTTATGAATTTTCGTGAAATGCAATGCCAGTTCACTTATTTTTAAATGCATTTTATCTCTTATTTTTTGTTTTTAATTGCTCCATTTATTTCCGCAGGCATACTTGAACATGTGCCCCGTTACTTGGGGTAATATAGGTATGACTTATGTTTCAATGTTGATTTACAGTTCTGATGTAAAATGATTTCTCTCCAGAGAAAATGCCTTTTCTTGGTACAATGAAGTATTTCTCAAGAACCAAATGAGCCTCGGTATTTATTGTTAAAGTAGTTACAAATATGATGTAAACATGGAAAAGTACTGTTGAAATTAGCCCTATAATGCCTTCTAAATGTATAGCCATTGGTCTATGTTGAATACACTATGTTGCTCAATGATTCATTTCCTCTGTTTTTTCTTACTCATCTCATAGATAACAATAGTATAGTGTCTGTTTTATGTCTATCCCTGGTTAAAAGCATGCACTGACAGGAAACCTTATAGTTAACACTCAGAGAAACAAATGTTTTGAAACTGAAGAAGTCCTTACTCAGGCTTTAGTTGGAGGCAACCCAGGACATGTGAGTGGGAGGACATGAACAGCACTGAAGTCTGAGCCAATCATTTTTTTAAATAAATGTCTTGACCAAAAAAGGCAACCAAAGTCAGATATAAATGTATGCCTCTGTGGTTCAGAGTAATTTCTGACAAGGGAGGCATTGTTCCCACTTCTCTTTATCTAATTCCGTTGAGCTTTACTATTAGAGCAATTCCTGCTTTACAAAACTACATAACTGTTAGTTTGATCAAAATAGTTGCATCTATGAAACTGAAACCAATTTTTCTCATTAAATGTTTATTTTTCTATATTTCTGTATGTAGGAAAATGACCAAAATTAAACATTTATGCACTGCAGTTTAATGTTAAATTTGAGCCACTTCATATAAATAATTGACTACATCCACCCGGATAAGCTGAGCACTAATTATGTGACAGTAAGCAAACAGTCACTGGTCTTCATGGAGCTGTACTGCTCTGGTGCAGAACAATGCAGAAGAAAACAATGCTGTGCGTTCACAAAAAAGGATTTCTGCACCTGCTTTATTTGACATTTACAAGTAACACACAATACAAAATGTACTGCTGTGAAGCAGTGCTTTTCCCTAACCATTATTGTGTTACACTGTTTGACAAATGGCCTGAACCTTCTTCGTGGGGCCGAGCGCAGCCAGAGTGGATGGTTGCTGAGTGGTCCTCTACAAACTGTGAGAGAGTGGGTTAGTAAGTGCCTTCAAGTGTGGTGGAGCAAGTCGAGGGTAAACCTGAGGAGCTGACAGGAGGTTTCAATTGCTTCTTAAACAAAATTCAATTGACATGAGCACATCAAAAAAGAAAGTAAGAACAACTTGTTAAAGCAACACACCAAAACATTTACATCACATCATTAATCTGAAAACAGCTAGACCTTTGTATACAAGGCCATCAAACCTGCAATACAGTCGCGGTTCAAGATTCACACCCACGCTGCAGAGAACACAAAAAGGACATCATTTGGTTTGTTC
Organism: Perccottus glenii; assembly: GCA_024416835.2. Lineage (NCBI taxonomy): Eukaryota > Metazoa > Chordata > Actinopteri > Gobiiformes > Odontobutidae > Perccottus > Perccottus glenii. The sequence goes on from CM044556.2 coordinate 18,330,105, forward strand.
CACGAGGTTGCAATGACTCATGTAAAACCATAACACGATTCTTCAGAGACGTCAGAGTTCACAATCCACCGATGTGCACAACAGCAGGTCACAGTACAGTCAGCAGCTCTCCAAACGTGATAACACTGATGAAAAATGTGACTCAGTCTGTGTTTCCCAAACAGTTACTTAATATGTGTGAACTCTACAGAGAGGCAGTTGTGCTGAGGAGTTGCTGAGAAATTAAAAACACACTCAAAAAGATCAGCCCATAACTCTGAGCCAATTCAGAGAATACAGTAAAGTAGATTTTAACAAATACCCTGCAAATTTTTGTCCCCTTACAATCAAAAAGCAGAGTGAATATGAGCAAAAACTTGAATTGTGATGATAAATCTGACATCTTTGTGCTGTTAATTTTACAGCTCTCCAATACAATGAAGAGCAATATAGTGCCTGCAGTTGGTGCCTCATATTTTTGCTTTGAGAGGGAATCCTCTGCATGACATCAGTGTTTGAAATACAGTGGGGTTATGTGCTGATAGTTTGCCAGGCTAACGTTCCCAGCTGTCCTCCTACCCAACACAGAGCTGCTACCAAAGCTGTGGCCACCGTAACAGCCAGGCTGGCCTTAAGCACAGCGCCTGAGGGTCTGCTAAAACTGGCAGGGGCCATGCATGCCAACATAGCCACAGTCACGGTGAGAGTGAACAAAATAGAGACAGCTGTGTTAATGGCCACTATTTGGCCAAACTTGGCAAAAGGCACAATGACACAGAAGAAGAGAGGCACTGTTGAGATCACTGTGGTGACTGCGCTGGACACAATGGCAACACCCACATGGTTCACTGCCTCTACTGTCCGCCTCTGCCTCTTCAACAAAGGCTCCTACAGAATATAAAACACACAGCTTATATGAGCTCCTCCTCCTGATTCTCAGCTTGTTTAATCCTAATTTATATAAATGTTAGAAGTGTAAACATAGTAACATTGTAATTCCTGTCTTACCAATGTGTGATCAGCTGAAGAGGACAGGCTCTCCCCAGCCAGTAGGTATCCTTCCACCAGGTGCAGGCAGTAATCAACAGAAGAGCCCACAAGGATAGACAGAGAAATAGCCTCTACGGCTCCCATCTCCCAACCCAGCCAGTACATTACTGCCACCACCAGACAGATCACTCCTGCCAGGAACACAGTTAAACACAGTTAAGGCGTGTACTTCAAATATCAAATGTATTATTTTTAGTCAATATTTTGAATATTTATTATATTTACCTAAAATAGTAACAAGCACTGGAAGCAGTAGAAGTGCATGGGCAGTAAATACAGATACAGCTGCAACACAGATGGCCAAAGACAGCAGTAAACTCCAGAGGGCACTCTCCACACCTATAAACAAAAACATCCATGAAAGTGCCACGATGCTCTTTCTATTTACAGCTACCTATTGATCTTTCTAAACCTGAGTGGACCTTTCAAAAACTCAAAGCAAGACACCATTTTAATGAACACAGCGTTCTAGCCTACGTTCATATTGTTTTTCTGTGTTTAACTTTCTTCTGTGAGCTGTTATTAGCTCTGAGTTCTACACTCAAAGACATCCTCTCATTTACAGGAGTTAAAAAGTAAAGTACAGGCAAAGGGTAGTTACAAAAATACATTCCACATTGCTTTAGAGGAACATTTCATTCTGTGTGGATAAATCTAAAACACTAGCTTATGTACCTATAATTTCCATAAAGATCTGCTTCCAGTGCTCACAGGTCTGGAAACCTCTTTGCAGGGCAGAGGACCGTGGGAGGGATGCAAGCTGCTCCTGTATGAAGTTTTCCCACTGAAGGAAGTCTGAATAGGTCTGAAAGGAGGATTTCCCCTTGTATGTGGTCTTGGAGAATAACAGACATGAATTTAGGAGTGCATGACTGAAAGTAACTCAAACGTTCAGCTCTTTTATGCAGATAAAGAGGGATTGTCAGAAGACTTACAGACTCAAAGGCCATGGACAGCCAGCGGACCTTGCCTCCATGCATCCCCACTGCTCCATGGGAGAGCTGCCCAGGGAGGAGGTTAGGTTCAGGCAGAGAGTGGCACTCAGGATGAAGGAGCGGCAAGATTGAGGACAGTTTGTTACCTATAAGTGGAAATGTCACCAGATTACGCACACTTAGGATTCAGGACTTATGTGTTTGAATAACCAGAATAATCCAGGTTTTTAGTATATTTTTTTATTGCTAAGTGACAAACAAGTTACCAGTAGGTGCAGTAGATTCTCAGAAAACAAACAAGACCCAGCATTCATGATTTGCACACTCTTAAGGCTGTGCAATTGGGCAATTAATTACATATATAATTAATATTAATTATTAAATTAATAACAATTAACTTGAAAGGGGTGTGTTAAAAATAGCATCTGCCTTTGACTGTACAAACTCAAAACTATTTTGTACAAACGTTTTTGTTTCTAGGATTTAGTAATCCTGTGAATCACTAAAATAATATTTAGTTGTATGACCACAGTTTTTTAAAACTGCTTCACATCTGTGTGGCACCAACTTTACCCACTCATGTTATTCTTTAACAACATTCCACAATTCATTTACATTTCTTGGTTTTTCTGGTTAGTCACATTGTACTGCTATCATTTTAAACAATACTGTACTAATTAGGTTGAGTATTTTCTATTTAAGTTTAAGATTATTTCTTACCTGAAGGTAAGCATTGAGCTCCCCCTGGCCTCACAAGCTGTGTGTTTGCACCAATAGCTTTACAGATTTTGCAAAGATGCTCAATTTCTTGGTAAATATCAAACTCTGGATCCAATATGATGCTGCCCTTTGGAGAGAATGACACACAAAACTGTCATAAAATATACTTTAGAAAAAGCTTAGACTCTTTCTGTTAGCAGATATTTTTGTAAAGGTCAACCTCACCAGATCTCCAATAACATGGTTGTCCCTTTGCTCTGTGCGGTTGATTCCTAAAATTCCAAACACCACAAAAACCATTGCCCCTGTGTCGACCAGAGGACGCACTGCTGGACGGCCACATGCACCACCACTGCATGGGTTAAAGCCAAATGTTTTGGATGGGTTGACTTTAGCAGTAGATGAAGAATCTTTGTAAACAAGGTCGGAGACAAAGAATGAATTTGTTGGTTGGTTGTAAAAAAAAATTTGTGACTAGACGCAACTTCCTTAACACTCAACTAAAAATGTTGAGTGAGTGAAAAAATCTTTAATTATTTTTGTTGTTGTAAAACATGCTAAATCAAAATGTAATGGCAGATTGCTCACCTCTTGGAGGAGGAGCATAAAAGGTTCCCTGTGTCGAGCCATCAGGCCCAGAGCTGATGCTGCAGCCAGGTGGGTGCACACACACTCTGCTGGGGTGAGGTCTCAGTCTACGCTGGGCAAAGTACAGTCTCCTTAAAAAAAGACCAAATCAAAGTTTATGGTAAAACTACCAGCCAGTATCACCTCATTACTTGTTTATTTTGTTGTGCTTTTTATTTTTTACTTGCTGTGCAGCTGCTGAGAAGATGCTACATAAAAGACAAAGTCTCGCGTCCAGCCATGACGAGGGTCACAAACCCCAGACGTGATCATCCAGCTGGGGTAGGGATGGTACGCACTGGAGACACACACTGTCATGCGGGTGGTGTAATTACCACAAGGCTGATCATAAGCCTGTTGAGATCAAGTGAGAATAGGTTATGAAGTCATTTAATGCCCACGCTGTTGAGAGACAAAACATGCATGTAAACCATTCATTCCTAACCTGAAACGATGAGACCTCTTCATTCTCTGTGCTGCACCCCTTCCAAGGCAAGGGTGCACTGGCATTTAGAGAAAAACGGTAGAGGGTTGTAGAGGTTCCAAGTTCCAGCTTCGATATGTACACTGTCAGCAAAGAACCTAGAAACATAGCAATGTGTGCTGTTTAGAAAAATACAGTAGATTAAAAACATTGTCTGAGTATTTTACCTGTTTGGCTGATGCCTGAATTTGGTTTAGACAAGCTATGAGGGGCACTGGAGGTCGTCATGCCTGCAGGCTGCTGATGGGTGGAAAACCATGGTCCTGATAAGGAGGTGTGGATGTTTAGTGGGTGGGGCTTTTCCATGAACACACCTGCATGACATATCAAGTTGTTTTTGTTTAAAGAAACTTAAGAGTATTTTACTGCACTTATACTGTCTCACCTGAGCACATGGGGCAGGAGATGCCCTGGCCGCTCAGGTTGCTCCTGAGAGCCAGTAGAGTCTGGAGGTTTGTGTCCTGGCGGAAAAGCTGGGGGGCATGAGTGGCAGGCCTCAGGAGACAGCAACAACCCACAGATAACAGCAGAACCAGGAGAAACACACCTAGGTTAACAAAAAGACAGTGTCAAACAGGAGGGTCTGATGAGGCAGATAGATCGGGCAGATTAGGAGCAAGTAAGGACAGATCCAGCAAACTTGAAGAGACTGTTTGAAAGGAGGATGAGAGGTGAAGGATGTTCTCTGAGAAAGTGAGAACAGTCCTCAGGATTAACATTTGTCAAGAGCACATATTAAAGCAACGCTCTATGGTAGACAATTCATATCAAATATCTCTATTCTAGTATTGAATGTATTAACTGTGTGTCATTTTATTGACACACATGATTTATAAATCATCATTTAGATGAATTATAAATTTAATTTGCATAAATTAAATGAATTGGACTCAGTACTTTAGTTTATTCTCACACCTCTAAAGGGTCTGTAAAGGCTACATGTCATCCAGATTATAGTATACTGTGTAGTCTACAAAATGATTTAGAGCCTCTTGTGTGCCTATTGTAGTACTTTATTCATCATTAAACATATGCATTGTTAACAAATTAATCTCACCCAAAACAGCTTTCCGGTGCATCACAATTGGCTCAGCCACTAAATTCTTTAGGACCCACTGGAGATTTCTGCTCACCACACCCACATGTTGCTGCCCCTGAGGGGACATCGCTGTCTCCACTGACAAGAACAGAATGACTGTGTCGCTGTCAGTGTCACAGGAGCCTAGACAAGACAAAGAGAGCAGGTCAGTGATGCCTGGACTCAGACTGCTCCCTATTCTGGCCCTATCAGTCACCCAATACTGGCCTGATAATAATCTCACCTGGCTCCATCTCCACTGACAGAAGTGCCACATCATCATCCTCATCTGACAAAGGGCCCTGGCTTGCTGACAGCCCTGAAAACAGCTTCCAACTTCAGAGAGTGGGGGTGGTTTAGGAAAAGGATTACATCTCGCTGGCATTGTCACACAGCATGCACAAATAGCACTTCACACAAAAGTGAGGAAATAAGGCCTCACCAATTCAACCAGGCATATCTACGAGGCTCCACACATTGAGTCCAGATGCACAAGGCAGCCGGCATCGAGGCAGACACCCAGAGCCAGCAGCAGCTCACAATGAGGGCCATGAATAGGCCAAAGTCATGCACGGCTGGAATCTAGGTTATGAAAAGCATAGTATAAAAGACCTTGAAACATTCAATTTGTGCTTATCGCAGGAAAAGGTCTGTGTGCTGACAGGGACACCACTGCTCATCCATGACAGGATTTATCATTTATATTATTAGGCGTACCTGAGAGAAAGTGTTAGCAGCATAGGCAGCTGCAGTTGTGAAAGAGGTCAGGAATGTAGCTCGGCCAGCTGTTTTAATAGTGTAGATAATCCGCTGCTGAGGCTGGAGCAGATGAGAAGCTTGTCTGAAGGTGTTGATGAATACAAATACATCATCTACTCCTAGACGGGATGAGGAAAAATAACACGTAACATAATGTGTAATTATAAATAAGAACAATAGTTGCTCTTCTGTCTGACTTACCGATCCCAATAATAACAAAGGCTGCCACTCCATTAAGAATACCCAGGTATCTCACACCAAAGACCACATGGTAGAGGAACAGAGCCATGAGACAGCTCAGTCCAATGCTGGCCAGACCAAAAAAAGTCAAAAAGACTAGAGAGAAGAAAACATCAAACAAAGCACATGTTGTATAATCCAGTTCCAATAATCCAAGAATCTAAACCCTTAGTAAAAAAAAGTCTAATACAATTTATACTTATACACTACACAGATATGAGTGCAATTTAATTTTTTTATACATTTAAGAATTCATACAATGTCACATTTTACCAGAAAAGGATGTGAGAACATAGACCAGCACTGTAATGCAGACTCCACTGATTACTGCCAGCATCATGTCATTATGAAACGTGTGTCTGACCTCATTGTCAAACAGCTCTGTTCCGCCGTACAGCACCTTCAACTGGCTAAGACAAAGCATTCAGATGAGTACTTGAACATTAGCTCAATACAAAAGAATTGAGAAACATGAGTATTGGACCTGGTAGACTGTTTGGCCAGGATATCTGCATATTGCACAACAAAGTTTTTAAAGCGAGTCCTCTGCTCGTCAGCTCGGTCCTGCAGGGAGAAGTAGGACGGTAAAGGAGCTCCAAAATGGATTTCGCTGCGCAGCAGAGAGGAGGACATATTCTCAGGGGACAGATTGTCATCCACAAACCAATAAAACTGTGGGTGTGTAATGGCCAGACTCAGAGAACCTGTGCAAAGGCCAAAGCTGTTAGTTGAACACTTAAAGTTTATTCTTTAACCTTTAAAACCACAGCTGCCCTCACCTTGAATGTCTGCCAAATCTGGTCCCATTCCATCATAGTAGATCTTTCCTCCCTTCTCACTGGGATACAGGTAGGACAGGAGCGAGCTGGGCGGGGAGCAGTAGGATGGGCCCAGTGGCAGGTCCCTGAGCACTTCCAGAGGCTTCCAGCAGAACTGATGAAACTGTGGGTGCTGCATTAGCAGATGCTCCACTCTGTGAATGGTCTCCAGACGTTCTGGTGTAAAGATGTTATGATCGCCTTCTCCTTGAGCAACAAACACCAGCTCAATCCTCCAAAGGGCTTGACTCTGCATGTAGTAATTAGGAGCAAACCTGGGTTTCCTATTTAAAGTTCCATTCACATTTGCTGTGCTGTGCTTTTCTAAAACTTGTCTAAACTCAGAAACAATACTTTTATTTGCAACTCCTCTCTTCTGATTATAATCTTCTAAAGGGTCACTTGGGGACAGAGTAGACCCTCTGCTTTCATTATCTGTCCTGTTGAATGCTCCTTGTTGTACTACCTTCTGTAGCAGCAGCTCCCTCAGGGCTGCAGACTCACTGTTATCTAGGTCTCGCCTGCGTCTATCCAAGGACCCAAGCTGAGTTTTTACGGCGATGGTGAGAGCATCAAAGCGCTCCGCAGAGAAGTGGCTGTGAACTTCAAAGGCACTGTAAGACAGGTCAATGTCCAGCGGAGGGCAGTAGAGGAGCATATAGGCAAACATGGCACTGGGTAGAAGGAACACTACGCCTATGAGCACTGCACTGGCCAAGGGCTGTGTGTACACCCATCCCACTGCTCTCCACAGTCTGCACACCTCAGGGTCCCCAGAAAAACAGCTTCCTCCTTCCACATAGGCCTCGTCTTCTCCATCATGTTCACCCTCCACGTCCTCCTGCCCTCCCCAGCTGGCCTGGAATGGCAGCGGCTCAGTGTGTGCCACGTCCATCATGGGACCTGTCAGGGACAAATACAGCTCTTGAACATCAATCACTTAAGCCCACACACTTCTCTCTCTCGGCCAGTTGAACAGCAAATAGATGTCAAGCTGCTGCCATTTGACAGAAAGTAAAGGACAAAGTAACTTCCCAAGTTGAAGGTTGAAAATGAACAGCTGGTGACTGAGGGCGTCTACTGGCAGCTCTCTTGTGGTGTGGGTAAAAGTGAGGAGGGTAGACCTTTTTTGTCAAGGGCTTAGATGGGAAAATGGTAAGCTAAGCCTTTCTTTATGATGCCAATCACAGGAGCCCAAGGGCCAGGATGGGCTAAAAGCTGCAATTTAATTCTTCTCTCGGTCAGCGGTGCAAAACATTATCACCCAGAAAAAAAAGAGGATGGGAGTCTGCTGGTGGCTTTCTACATATCGCCAGCATCCGTTGGGCAATTAAATAATCTCCCTTGTCTAATTAGACTTGAATTTATTTATCCACAAGGGAATGGGAAGGGTCACAGCAGCTCAGTTACAAACCACAAACAAAAACACTCATGAACATGTTCAAAGTACAAATAAATACGTACAATAATAAATTACTGACAAGAAGAGTGAGTAGGTTATTGGACATGTGGGATGAGAGAAGTTTAACTCCTGTGACAGGCAGACTTTGACTAAGAGTGTCAATAGGTATTTCCTATTCACTCCTCCACATGCGCTACAGAACAGTTTGCATTCAAGCAGCAGCTACCTCACTAACTGCAGCAATTTATCTGTGCTCGCTAGAACACTGCTTTAAGGTCAGCCAGCTAAGACAAGGAATCTTGATAGTGTGTGTAGGCTGAGCTCTTAACACAAAGTGAAAATCCATCATCAAGAATACAAAAACTGCAATCATATAATTTATTTAATATGAGCAAAAATGATTATTGTGCTTCTGGAGGAAACAGAGAGACAAAAAAGAGCTAAAAGTATCTAGAGGCAGGCTAATTTATGTGATTTCTGTTTGCATTACAACTAAATAAACATTATATAATGCTTTTGTTAAAGCACAAAATGTGCTCTCAAAAAGCATCTGTTTGTATATTATCTTTACGGCAGTGATATAACAGGTCCTACTTTTAGAGAGCGACAGAATCTTAAGTTCTCTAACACAAATTGACATGTCCACAGGCAAACAGAGTATTACATGGGGTTTTCCTTTCATAAAAGAGATAAGCACATTGAGTCAGTAAGAAAGTGTTTTACTGTGTCTAATACTGTATGAAAAGAGTCCTATTTTCAGTCAATTTGTAATCAGCACTTTAAAAAATATATTATTCTGAACAAGGACACTGGTGCGACTTTCTAAAGGGAATGCAGCTGTGAGCTCAACCACCTGCAGCTAAACACCAGCACGACGAAGGAGATAGTGATCAACTTCAGGAGGACATCCCCCCACACACCTGTGAGCATCCAGGGACAGTGGACAGTTTCAAGTACCTGGGTGTTCACCTGAACAATAAACTGGACTGGTCCCACAACACCAGCGCCCTGTACAAGAGTTGCTTCCACCTTCTGAGGAGACACAAGTCCTTGGAAGTGTGCAGGCCTCTGTTGAGGACTTTTTATGACTCTGTGGTAGCCTCTGCTACCCACTACACTGTGGTCTGCTGGGGGGGCGGACAGCACGGACCGGGACAGGTCAACAAGCTGGTCAGGAGGGCCATGAGACAACAGCTCTCACTCTCTGCATCAGACTGTGAAGACTCTCAGTAGCTCCTTCAGTAATAGACTATACCCCCTGGACCCTCCTTCTTACAACTGCCATTAGACTGTACAGCTCACATGTACAGCTATTGACCCGTGCAATATCTATCCTGGTTAAATAAAGGATAAATAAAATAAAAATAATATGTTTCTCCCTGTTATTCCACTGTGTGTACAGAGTATTGTATTGTTAAAGTAAATTGACCTGGTTGCACTTTTAAAGGTTTTTGTATCTTTTTACTGTGTGCTCTCACTATTTTTGCACTACTGTATATGTGAGCTGCTGTCACATGTGAATTTCTCCATTGTGGGTTCAATTACACTAGATAATATTCCTACTAAGGATTTTCTAGCTATAATAAAAATGTCATGTTTTAATTTCCAGTCACATGTGTTTATCCTTTTGAAAGTCTACAAGCTTCACACAAGACACCAGGATTTTGGGCAGAATTTGAATATTCACATAACATACGGCTTTATCTCAGCACACTAGATAATATTCCTACTAAGGATTTGCTAAATTAATAATTGGGAGTGTTTTAAAAGTTTTGGGTCACCTTGGGAACAGTGTATGTCAGAGCACGTCTCCCTCCTAAACTGTGGTCCCTGGGTGTTTGCATTTGTCTAATATTCTTTGTAGAGCCTTCAAATGTTCTCCCAAGGTTGTTGTGGAGCAGCATGTGGTTGGTATTGATTCATTTATCTAGGCTGTAATTTATAGTTTCTTGAAACCTGAAAATTAAATAAAAAAAACAGCCAATGTGTTTTGTGATTAGATTATCATAATCATGTTACATTATTCTCCTCTTCTCCAACCTGTTCTGGTAATTTAAGAGTTTACACCTAAGATGTGACGGGCAAAAGAGAAGAAGAAATATAAAAAGAGTGAAACAAGAGGAAAGACAGGAGTGACTGATGACACACACAGTACAGCAGTCACACTACCAAACATCATCTGTGAAAAGAAGACATCTTTCATGTTCTGTTTAATATTCATGGCAAATTCTAAATAAACGGAATATTGTCAAACGTCAACAGCTCTCTGTCTGTCAGTCTATGCATCAAAACACGCTGATTAGTAGAGCTGTAGTCAGAGCAGACAGCTCGAGGAACTCATTAAAGACTGATGCGTTGGACTGGTCCCTCTCTACTGCCAAGTGTGTCTTTTGCAAGGAACAGCCTGGTCTTGGTGTGGCTGCAGATAACGACAGTAATGCCTGCCCTTAGCGTCATAGTCTTTTCTCTCTCGCCTTGATGATATGGTCCTTTGTCACATCCAAATGTTACACTTTCTGTACAATAATTATAAGTGTATAGCTGCAAAGCACAGAGAGCTGTACAAATCCTGGTGTAACTAATGTTTTTACAAGCTGCCAGGATTGTTCAACACTGCCATTTTTCTGCAAAGATTACAAGTACACAGTCAATTTACAAGCCTGCACAGGTGTGGATTAAATCATTTGGCATGCTGCCAAGCTTGTTTTTATTCCAATAAACCCTATATATACCGAAACAACAATAAACAATGTGGAAAAGTGATTAAATTTGCTGCTGAATTTTGCTGCTGCTTATTGTTGTAGTGGTGCTGCTGCTGTGAACTTGACACCTTGCCTGTCCTTAACCAAACTTTTGATATACATTTTTAAAAATGAGTCAGGATGTACCTGCCAGGTCATCAGAAGTACAGCTGCTGTATTTGATGAAGTTGTGGTGCACAGTATAGGCTGTCGTGTTCAACCAGCTGTAAGATAAAATGCACAACATGAACACATGAAAGGCTTTTTTAATATATATATAGTATATAACAAACGCTGATAAGCCGAATACAGCATTTCTAACCTGCGCTAGATCTCAAGGATTGTATCTAGAAGATGAGCTGCTGCTGAGAACACAAAGCTTTCACCTATAATAATCTCTCTTCCCCCTTCAGTCTCCATCACTCAGTCTCCCTGCCATCTACCTCATCTAAATCTTGATTTCCTTTCTCTGCATTTCAAAACTGGACACAAAAAGGAGACAGATTTGTAACCTTCATGACTGACAGCAGCTAAAAATAACCCACATACTGTTCTGTTTATCTGCTCTAATTTGAATATCACATCGAGGCTGGTGTAAACTCAGCCAGCATACTGCCTCATTTAAAGGAGAATCGATTACACCACTAGTGCTCTATGAATATATGCCTATGCATGAGTGCTTGGCAGTATGTTTATACCATGGGCTTACTGTCTAACTCATTCCTCACGTCAATTTGCACCTAACAATGGTTTTCATTTTCTTATTAATAAATGTATGCCACAATGAAAACTGTTGGTGTGTTGCGAGAGGCATTTTGGTGATGTGCCAAGCAATTTCTCTCATCCTCAGAATAAAATGTGTTTAACATAGTTGATTTCCGGTGTATAAATCAAAACACACAATAACGAGGCTTATTTCTCAACTTATCTTTTTCAAAGTCACTCTAAAGAACAATACACAACCTGCTGCCGCTGAGAGTTTTTATTTATCTCTTTTTAAACAATTCCTTGCTTTTCATTTATTATGGTTACCTTTAATCTTGAAACATCTAGAGTTTAATTCAATTTCCACCACTAGATCAGCAAAAATTAACAAAGCATCACGTCTGACAGAGGACTTACCTAAGACTGATGAAAATTACAGGTGAAGCATTCTGGCCTTCTGAGTCCACTTGTAATGTGATAAACTTGTGCTCTGCAGTTTCATCTCCTCTGTGCTCTGGTGAAGAGGCAAAATGAAAAAAAATGACTGCTTTATTGTCACAGGTAATAACTCACAGAACCGAGAGCCATCAAGAGAACCCTTACAAAAGACAGACATTCAAGCTTCAACATTCCCCAACACACACAGCCTACTCTGTAGTAATCCTCTATCAGCAGGAGCTAATAAAATTTTGTTTCTCGTGCTTTTATGCTCCCGGGTCCTTTCTATCGTGCTCCCTCCCCTCCTGTCTTACCCCGTTGTCCAGGCGACAGAGTCAGTGAGAGACATTTCTTCCCAGAAGCTCCCCTCTCTCTCTCTCTCCCATGGCTTTGTTCAGCTTGCTCCTCTGACTGGCTCAAGAGCAGCAGAGAAGGAAGGAGGGAGGCACCTCCTCATGGCCTTTGTATGTCACAGGCAGTAGCACAGCATCTAGGAATTAAATAACATATCAAAAACATACCTTTCAATGCTTCTTTTGCCATTTAACTGGATAAACATGAACATAATAATACAGTTTGTGATTATGGCAGAGTGATGCTCCCTCTGATTCTATCAAACTTGGTACAGTCTAGTCTCAGTTGGTGGGGTGTGTTAGAAGAGGGTGTTCACAATAACTAGCTACAGTAGGAGACAAAGTGCAAGCAATTTAAAATAACCGCTTGCAATAAGAGTTGATTAGCTTATAGTTCATTTTTTATTTCCCTGCATGCCACTCTTGCAGCAGATGGAGAGTAATTTTCTTTCACCATGAAACAATTGTAATAATTTAGTGGGCTTTCAGAAAAGATTTATTTAGTCACATATAGCCTACCTGATGTGCAAGTAAAGCTTTCTGTGAGTCATCTAACTTTAATGATGCACTCCACTTACAGCCACATTCAAATCCATCCATCACCTCAGTTCCCTCTTCAACTTTAACTGGCATTGCCTCGACATTAAAAGGTGAGAAGCCAGTATTAAAATGTTAAGTCTGCTGTAACATTATCCCATGTACAGTTTCCCTTAATGCAGTGTAGAGTCAAATAAGGGAATAAGTGTGGGTGTGTGTTACCCTTTAGCACAAGTCCTGCTGTGACAACCTTATCTGGACAAAATGTCTTTTTTTTTTCCAGACACAACCAAGCATGTCTAATTAAAGATATTGCTTTGGCACTGTGCAAGGCAAACAAACAAAATTTATGAAAACTGATCAATTATATTTACTCCAGGAAATCAATAAAGCCAAATCACTCTCAGCCACTGCATGGATTAGAAGAGGTTTAATTGTACACGTTCTCTCACTCTCCAGATCTCACTGAAAAAAACATGTATCACAAACATTGGCAGGCAGGAACTCAGAGGCAGTTGACATGATCATGTAAATACAACACAATAAATATACATATATCATTCACACATCCAAACATAGACAGGACACCAAAAAGAACAGACTGCTTATTATTAGTGATTGGTTCTTTAAAAAAATAATATTGTACCATTGTCTGAATATATTATAAGGAATGGCAAAGCTGCATGCAGGAATCTGTCTTTTTTTTATTTTAGGAAAACAGTGTTGTCTAACCTGATTTAATTAACATACCTCATTTTAATCTTTTTTGTGCATACATGTCGACTATTCAAATATAATCTTCTAAAATCACCAAGCACAGAAGAAGGAAAAAACAATTTGGTAATTGCATGCTTTTCTTATTTGAAAATGTACATTATATTGTGTCTTGTCCTAGAGGTGCCGCAGTGACAGCATGAATATGATGTGCACTGTATAGGTGACCCTGGAAAATAAAGCTCATGGTAATTAGCATAACAGAGGTGGAAAAACACTGTGCATTCATTCCAGAAAATAACATGATTGTGTCTTCGGTGTTGCATTGCAGCTTCCATTGATTGAGTAGAATTTTCATTTCTTGTGCAGAGGTGTTCCCTCAACAAAATGGAAGGAAAATAGAACAAATCTATCTCCATTGTATTTTTAGCACCTGAATAGGCTCATTTGAAGCCCATTGTCTAAAACTGTTGATTTAAAACTCATCTTACAATTAATCCTTGCTATAAATTACATTATACATTTACACAATCACGGACAGTCCAAACATTCATCTACATCATAATGCTAAACATTTGTTCATGGCTTTGTAATTCATATTTGCTTAATTTACAAGTGGTCCTTATTTACTGTCACTACACAGCAATCACAGTAAAACAGTTTACAGCAGTCAGGGCACCAGCTGACAGAAAAGTACACATATGGTCATTGGTCCAAGCGATAACAGTGGCACCGTCACATACAGTAACGCACTGTTACCATGTGCTGCAAAGTCATTCTCTCAGAGCAGTCCTTTGAAAAGAGTATTGCATCTTCTGGCTACAACAGATGTGTCTCTCGTATTTCAGAGATAATATTATTAGCTTTTTTGAGTGCCTAAGAAAAAAACATGAAACAACAAAAAAGGTTTAGACTCTGACCTTAACTAGAAGGTAAAGAAAAAAGAGAAAGCATTTTCTGTTTCCAATGTTGAGGACTCTAGTCACAGAGAACAGAAGCATTAACCATTTTTACCTCAAGCATTTGCGCAACCTCGGTCCGCTGTTGTGCCGTGTCCTGTGACTCAATGAGCAGCTCCTGCAGCAGTGGTTGTTTGTAAAGTTGACCCACCAACTCACTCTGCAAATGTTCTTTCACAAAGTTCACCAGGAAGTGCATCACTGTCTTTGGCACACTGCAGACATAAAGCCCAGGGAAAGACTTTAACGGTATGACAAAGAAACATCAGGAGAAATGAAGAGGGGACAGCTGCCAGTAGGTGTTAGGAGGGGCTGCCGTCAGACCTGTCTTGGATGCTTTTGCGAACAATGAGGTAGTAGCACTTGATGAGGCGCTGGATGACCTCACAGTCTCTCTGCTCTCGTGCACTTAGCTTGCGGGTTATAGGCACAGCCTGGCAAATGAGAAATGGATGATGCTCTGTAATTAGTTCAATTCAAAATGATTTGTCACTACTAACCACCCCCCCACCACTCACTGTGTCAAGAAGGTTAACGGCCTGGCCTTTGCTGGGGCTGACAAAACCTCCAGCGAGTGCTTTTTCCTCCCCAACCTTCTCATTTTTCCAGTGCTTTCCGCCATCGGGAGCTTCTGCCTGACAGCAAAAAATTTAAAGGTTTAAGACGATGGTCTACTACTTTGATTGTTTAGAACCTGAATAGTTGAGCCTTTGATACCAAAATGGCTGAATAATAATAAATGTGTGTACCTGTTGACTGTTGACAGATGCAGAGACTTGTGCGGCATCTGTAAAGTCCGGATGCTTTGTATTGATGTAAGCAAGTTCGATAGCTACTAAATTTTGAACCTGAGAAGAAAAGAAAAGGAAGAACAGCTCTGCATTTAATTAATCTGGATTCTTATAATTAGTATGATGAATAATTGCAACTCTGCGGAGGATTACCATTTCATTAGTTACTGGCAAGCGTTTTCTTAGTAATCCAGTCACCACTTCAACAATAGAATCGTGCAGTTTGGGAAAACGTAGAAGTTCCTTGCAAACACAGATAAAACCTTTTTTTAAGTTTCAATGATTAATCTGCAAGCTTTTTAGAGTTAATGAATGTAAAATGTGTTCATGTCTCGAGGCGAACCTGTGTGCTAAAAGTGGTGCAGTGCTGAATGATCCTCTGTAGTTCTTCATGAACAAGCTCTACACAGCGCAAACTGGGCTCCTCTAGCCGCTTAATTTGCCGCTTCACCAGCAACTCAAAGGACACCTCAGGCACAAAAAGGGCTGGCCGTGGCCCCTGCAGGGACACACACACACACACACACAACTCTTCTTTTTACCGGATTTTCCTCCAAATTAGAGAGCTTGACTAGAATTCCTAATAAACAAATTATATAAGTAGAACACAGCAGAGACTTACCGTGGCATTGCGGATAGCAGTGAGGATATCCAGCTCCGTCAACCCATCAAGGGGGTCAATGGACTGTAAAGTGCGCCCAAAGGTTTCATGGAATATGTAACAGATCCGAGCTCCCCCACAGCTGTGGATGAGAGGTTTTCAACAATCACACCTATGCTGATTTTAGGGAGTATGTCAGTTAATGTTAACTGTGCCTAAATTCAATCCAGCCAACCATAAAAAGGTCAATATTTGCTACTTACTCATTAGCATGAACTCATTGCCTTGTAGCCCAGGGATATTAAACATAAAAAATACATGTGTTCAGCAAATAAGGCTCTAAATAAGATGTGTTTAGATCCAGTGAAAATGAGAAACTACTAAAACATAAAACAAAAGTATATATTTGGATAAAGCAATAAGCCTGAGTTTTAGTAGTGCCTCCTTCTCTTCTGTGGCTCAGGAGGTAGAGCGGGTTGTTCAATAACCGGATGGGTTGGCAGTTCGATTCCCACTCCCCCCAGTTCCTACTGTTGTCGTGTTCATGGACACTAGTGTATGAATATGTGAGTTGTTTGGTGGTGGTCAGAGAGGCCGCCAGCACCAAGCATGGCTGTCACGTCTCTGTCAGTCTGCCCCAGGGCAGCTGTGGCTACAGGGGTAGCTTACCACCACCTGTGTGACTGTGGAGTGAATGAATAATGAACTCTGTAAAGTGCTTTGAGTTTCTTTAAAAAAGCACTATATAAATCTAATCAATTATAATTATTCTCTTGTGAAGTGATGAGACTCACAGTTCTGATGTCAGGATGTGTCTTGCTGTTCCCGCTATAGTATTGCAGTAGTCACTGGCAAACTTAGTGACAATCTGCAGCAAGGTGGCACTGTGATCCTCTACAGGCTGGCCATAGCTTTTGAGCCGTGCTTGGTACTGAGCACTCAGCACAGTCACTCGGGTTTTAAGGTCTGGCAGGCAGTCCCGGATGTGGTGCACGAGCAATCTGCTGAGAGTTTTGGCCAAATAATGTGAACCAGCACGGGAGGCGAGCGCGGGATAGTGGCGCTGCAGGAAGGCTTGCTCATCTCGCATCGAATCTTCCAGGCTCTTCTGAGTATTGATGTCATGCTGACTCCTATAAGTAACCAATTAATGGAAAAAGCTTGATCAACAATCATCTAGTAGTACAGATAAAATAATGGTAAAAATAAATATATGAGAACTTTCTGATTATCAAAAACAAACCTGTTCACCACCCCAATAATCCCAAGCTTGACTGGGATGACTCGACCCAGAAGAACATCAAAAGCATCTGTCCCTGCATCCATCAGGTCCAGCTTACTGACCACCAGCAGTGTTCGACGACCTGACACACAGTGGATTTTACAGT
The DNA here is from genome assembly GCA_024416835.2 of Perccottus glenii. Taxonomy (NCBI): domain Eukaryota; kingdom Metazoa; phylum Chordata; class Actinopteri; order Gobiiformes; family Odontobutidae; genus Perccottus; species Perccottus glenii. Next base: position 18,347,424 of record CM044556.2, read on the forward strand.
TACATTTTATTGTGGCCAATAGCAGAATACAGAAAAATCTGTCTCTTTTTAAAAAGAATTGTAGGCAGCCATCTTGGACCACTTGAAGGTATATTTGTTCAGAGACAGATAAATTTAAACCAGTACAATCCTTAAACATCCGTAATTTTGCCAGCCTCTCAAAGAGTACAGGCAGGCAAATTCTCATTATTTATTAATGTCCTCTTTAGTGCATCCTAACAATAACATACATTTTTAAGTGACTGTTAATAGCCGGTACTGTCAGCAGTTAAAACTTGCCACTCACATTTGCTGAAACAACCGGTGAGTACATGTTCAACAATCAATAACAGTTATTATTTAAAGTACTTTTTCCAGGTTTTATGACTATTATTCCACCAGTACTTAAGGAAAAAAAGAAAATGCAAACAAAACGGGAACATTTGTATGAAATGTCCTACCATCTGGATCAACCTCTCGAGCCAATTTCAGTGCATCAGCCGTGGCCAAGTCCGAGTTGGCAGGGGACACAGCGAGGATGAGGGAATTTGGATTAGAGATGAAGGACAAGATCATTTCTTGTACTTGAGTCTCAATGTCCTCTGGCTGATCCCCAACGGGAACCTGAGGGTAACACAGTGCAGCCAACATTAAGGAAAACCCAGGACAATTGTGGTGACACTTCAAGTGCTCAGTGATTATAGACCTACAACCAGGATAAAGCATAATGTGGTAAATCTAAAAACAAAAAGACACTCCTGTAAAGTGGCTAGGTTTACCTTAGTTATTCCAGGTAAATCCACCAGGGTGAGATTGAGGACTTTGGGTGAGAAAATCTTCAAATATATGGGTTCAGGACTGATTCCCTGGAAAAAAGAAAGACATGTGAACCCAGTACTTATTGGAGATGTCACAAAGTTCCAGTTTTATTCTTGTCTTTTTTTCTCACCTTATTCTCTCCTGAAGCGCGTTCTGTCTCTACTTCAATTTCACGACAGATTTCATTAAAGTCTGTGAAAACCTATTATTCATTTAAAAAGATGTGTTCTGTGTTAAAATACTGCAAAACAATAGTAGTGTACATATAATTTCAAGATAAGCTTTCAGATAAATTTACCTGGTTCTTACAATGAAGAAAAGTACCCCATTCCTCGGCTTTGACACCTACACAAACATAGTGGTGTCAGTGAAAGTGATTTTGTATACCTTGGCTAAATGCTATGAAACTTATTTTATCTTAAATGACTCTTTAATATCTTAGGCCTTTGGACTCTCAATTATTGCATGTAAGGTTTCATCCATTTTAGGGTTTCATTTGAATCTAGGACTGACATCACATGCATTTGCCATAGTATTTGTAAACTCTTATCCAGTATGGTTTAAAATTAAAATAAAAGATAAAAAATATTAACTGTCTGTTACCATGTTAGCAAACTAGAATAAAAACGAGTATGAAGATGAGGTAAATTAATACCACAGAAACATAGAGAGACCTGGATAGCTGTTTTGAGTAGTTTGTTTAGCCCCATATCCTGGAAGCGCAGTTAAGGAGAAGAAGAAAAAGTTATTAAAAAATATGAGCAAAGTCTCAGTAAAGCTAGCAGCTAGAAAGAGGGGGACGTGCTTGTAGATTAGAAGGATTTATCTGGTAGTACCATCTTCAAATTCATAATATTAATATAAATGTTACTATTCCATGTTAAAATAGTAAATAATATGTATGATTTATTTTAAGTACCATTTTCAATCTTCAGTCTGTCTTTCATGGGAGCAATATTAATGAGCTGCAACACCAGGGGTCGTCTTGTGACTATTCCTGATCCCCGAGGCAAGAAATTCCGTCCAACCAGGCTCTCCAGCACAGAACTCTTTCCACTGCTCTGTTATGTCAGACAATTGGCAACAGTTTTAGCTGTTCTGTCTCTTAAGGCCTTTAGCAACATTAGCGTTTACCTGACATCCAACCACGATTATTTGTGGCAGCTGTATGACCTCTGCCCCCACTGTAAGAAAGACCTCCTGCAGCCGGTTGATGGTGGGAATCAGCGTTTCCATCCTTACAGCAAACAGGGCACACTTGCTGCAAAATATTTATTGAAATTCAAAAAAAAAATAAAAATAAAAAAGGATGAGAGGAAATTGAGGAAGCTCGCCCCGTGACAAGTTGTAAGAAATTCTATGTTTCGTAAATTACAGAAGCCAAATTACAGCAGCCAAAAGTAAGAAATACAAGGTTTTGCTGTTATCGTTAGATCATGTTAGCCGGCTAAAGCTATCCGTAAGTAAGAACTGAAAATGACAGAGGTGTTAGCTTTGCGACAGTGCTATTTTAGCCACAATTTAAACGTACGGAAATTGCTTTCTAACCATACCTATGTATAATAAAAAAATACCTTTTTACTCAACGGGTCTGTTTTAAGTGGAAAAGCACGAGCTACAGAAACATTGCATTTTATCGAAAATGTTATCCAAAATAAGCAGCAAAGTGATATCCGCCTGGCACTAAAGTCGGTGGTGCGAGGAAATATTGTACGGATTGGGCGAGATATGCTTCGTCAGAAAAGAGGACATGTGATTGGACGAAAGGTGTAACGTAAAAAGTTGGTCCCGCCTTTCTTCTATTCAATAAAAAAACCTTTATTTTTTAAACAGCAAATGATACTTTTGAATCCACTTTTTATGTAACACATTAGGTGATGGTTATTCACAAAAGACAGCAAAACACTAGTTTTTATATTTTATTTAAATTGTATATATAAACATATTTACAAATCATCAGTTGACCATCAGTTTGCGTGTGAATAAAAAGTGTATTACTATAGCACAGACTTTGAAAAGAGAACACCCACTCAGTATCCAAGACAGACATCACTAATAAATATGCTTCAGTAGAAGTTAGTTTCCCTTGTGGGATGAACCATTTGGAGAACATGTGAAACAAGTAACATAAATTGCTCCTTTATTTAAAAACCTTGCCTCGTATCATTCTACAATCAACAAAATGGAATTATTCAGAGAGAAGTTTATGTTTAGGTCTGTTTATCTCAGATAAGAAATACCTATTGCTGAGGTAATCAACAGTCAGCATTAGCAGGTTTACTCAGCCCCTGATCTTACCTGTGACTCTAAGTGATATAACTTATACTTTATTACTCACTGCACTGTAAGCATCTTAAAGCACTGTGGATCTCCATAAACACGGTCACAAAAAAAAATCAACCTGATGAGCATTAGTCCATATATGAGGTGTCCATGCCCTCTCCTTCTGGATAAAGCAGTCTTCCAGCCAAGCGCTCAATGTCATCAAGACTGAGCTGTCGAAGTGAACGTTCATAGTCCTAGTAGGAAACAAACATTTTACAAGATATTAATACTTCCAATCACTTTCAAATAGAAGGGTAAATGGACAACTGTTTTTGGCTTTTAAATACCTTAATAAGCTGTTCATGAACTTTAGCTGCATCAGCAGGACTGAAGTGTCTGGCCAGGACCATAGACACAGTCTGCCATACTCCTCCTCGTGAGGTGCTGCTGCTACTGCAGGCAGGTGTTCCTGAAGCCCCAGTCTTCTCTCCAGCCGGACGGATAACAAGATTCAGTTTAGCCTCTGGTCCAATTGAGTAATCACAGAGTCTGTGTTCATCTAACGAAAACAATAGTGAAACATTGCATTTATATATATATATATATAGAATACATTCATACATACATAATGATGTGGCAATAATTGTACAGATTGGTTCAGAAACTGAGCAGTACTTAAAGTCAATTATTAAATACTTTTATGAACCTGCAAGTGCTTTCCCTTTGTAAAGTAGTCTCTGCTGGTTTGCTGGTATGTTAAGACGTTCTGACACAAGTTCTTTAACTGTGGACACCTTTTCATCTTCAGTCACCTGAAGAAGAAACATGATTAACATGATGCTAATATAAGGAAAATATTAGGGATGTACATGGTTTGTACTCCACACTTGAATAAGACATTTTCTTTATCAGATCACTTTTATTATACAGTAGTACTTGACTATTAATGTAATAGTGAATATACACAGTGGCTTTACGTAAACAAGTCTGGTCTTCTTGAAGTGTTTTACAAAAGGCTGACAAGAATAGCTAAATAGCCTAAATTAAAGAGCCAGTTAATCTGACATAATAGTATTGTTTTTAATTATAGCCTTTTGTTGTCAATCTTAATCTTTGATCTGAATTAACTGGAGCAAACTATTAGTGGAATATCTAATCTTATATGCCAGCTTTAGCCTTTACTTTAGCTTAGTCACAGCTAACGCCGGCTTTGTTGCGTGGCTTACCTGTACGCTGCATTCTTTTCCTTGAAGTGGTTTTACGGTGAGTATCATTTTGACCAAAACAAAACAAACACAATCAATAATATGGTAGGTGTTATACAACAGAATTCATCGGCTGATGTTACTTTGCTAAAGGCTACAAAAAGGTGGCACTCTTCTCCTCACTACGGACCATCTTCTTCTGCGACAGTGACTGATAATGTCTGAAAGCACTGGCGCCACAGTGTGGTTGGAGTATGTTAATGTTTAAATTCACCCCACTTACTGGAATAAGCGCTGTCTTTTTAACACAAACGATCCTGAAAAACCAAGCATGGAACTACGTGTAGATAGCGCATTCATTACAGCTTTACAAAACAATCAGGCTTGCAGTCCTAAAACTGGATTTAATTTTTTTCCTGTTCCTTTTCCTTATGCAGATGCTTCCCACTAACCTACCTAAACTAGCTTTTATTTTATTCAGTTTAGTCTATTTATAAAATACATAAATCATAGCCTATATTTGTTAATAAACAAAGTATTTTGCTCATGCAAATGTAATGCCTACAAACTGCGTTTAGTGTGACATGTTGGGCTTAAAATGTATCAAGTGCAGTATGGTACATCCTCGAGGATGTTGAATACCCTACAGACCCTCTGACCCAGTTGGGATCCTGTCTGTCCGTGCATCTCTTCTCACACCCTCCCGACTGCTCCTTGCACTCTCGCGTTCATGTGATTGGCTGCTGTCTGTGCCCAGCCTCGGCCAGCCCCGAGCCACAAAGGAGCATCCTTCACTTGGAGAGTGCTGCACCTCTCGAACAAACTGTCTACTGACAAACCGGAACAAAATCATTTAGTTTTTTTTTTTTTTTCTGGCGCCCAGACAGGCTGTGGTAAGTAACATTTCTAAATAAAACCCAACATGAAAGTAGCCTAAAAAAAACAAAACAAAACATGTAAATAGATTTCCAAGCTATTTAATACAGGTGTGCACTGATGCATTTACTGTAACTAATGTAATAGCCACATAATAGACTCCTGTGCACCTTAAACTACCACATTTGTTACTGTGCCATTAAGCCTTGGTCCTTAGTTTGTGGGAAAAGACCTTTAGACCTTTGTCCTGCATGTTGTACGTGATTGACATAGTTCACTACACAGGATTGTTAACATGTTTGAACTTGTTTTATCACACAAAATTCTCCAACAAAATGTTTGTCTAAACACTGATGGTGATTTAAATAGTGCTTGCAACTAATACTAGTAGCCTATAGTCTCTTTTGGTCAAAAGTGTATTGTAGTGTATAAATGTTCAGTCGTTACCTTTTATCATGGATGTGCATAAAAAACACGAAAACACTTACAATAATATTCATGTGCTGTGATGTCGCAGGCAATGGGTACACTACGTGACCTTCAGTTTGCCCTGCAGCTTAAGATTGAGGAGCTTCGACAGAGGGACACTCTAATAGATGAGTTAGAGTTAGAGTTAGATACAAAGGATGAGCTCATTCGCAGACTTCAGGAAGAGCTGGACCGCTACAGAGCCTCTATTTCCCTTCCAGGAACCTCTTCAGGTAAAAAACAAATTCCTAGCGCATCGTGTAATTAGGTCATATTGTATTGTAATACAACCTGCATGAATTCTGCTACAAACCTTTCTCAATAGCATGCTGTATTGACGATGAGGATAAGCAGAGACTCAAAAGGAAGACGGTCATTTCTGAGCCCTTCACACTGGACCCGGTCACTTTAGCAATGGTTTCTCACAGACGCTATGACAAAACTCAGGAGTAAGAACACACTGTTTTCCAACTCAACATACAACATCTTGAGTGCAGAATAGTTTGAGCATGTGCAAAATTTCAATTGTCCTTAAATGATGCAGTTTATTCTCTCCACATGCCTCCAGGTCTCAGCAGCTGATTAAAGCAGCATTTTTGAAGAATGATTTGTTGAAGAACCTTAATGATAGAGAAATCAAAGCAGTCATTGCCAGCATGTATTCAACCACCATCAATCAAGGCTGTTATGTCATTCAAGAGGGAACCAATGGAGCACAGGCCTATATTTTAGATGGTAAATCAATATTGCTGCATAGATCACTTTAGGATGTTCATTAGTGTTTCTGTGAGACGTCAGATGTTAGGAAACGTCAGGGTTTATGGTGAAATGTTGTCATATCAATTTCCTCACCCTTGCCCATGATTAGATAGTATCTCAATGTATCTGACTCAAATGGCATGATGTCAGAGTTATGTGTCTAGGCAAATAAAGGAGGCCTTTAAGGTATCATGTGACCCCTGCAGAGGTTTTATTTTTAAATGCCATCTTGATAGAAGCTGCAGGCTAGAAAAAGCTGTGGTCCTGCAATGTACAAGTGCCTAATTGTCAATAAACCTGCTTTATTTGTTTCTGTTTGTCATTTAGGACAATTTTTAATACATCAAAAATGCATTGTCTTTTCTATTATTTTATTAGAGGGAAGGTTGGATGTGAAAAAGGATGGTCTAAAGCTGCACACAATTCTGCCAGAAGATGTATTTGGAGAACTGGCTCTTCTCTACAATTGCACGCACAACTATTCTGTGTCAGGTATTAGGACATGTCTTTCCTGAAAGGCTTACCAGATTACAGTAGAGCACAAAGCATGTTATTCATCTTGATGCAATATATTGATAATACCTTTACACCGTTGGATTTCTAGCAGTAGGCCCCGACAGAAGACGTTGGTTGAATTTGAAATCAAAGACTTTTGGAGGTGTTAGACAACAACCTGGCTTCAAACAGATTTCATTTCAAATATTTCTTTTTAGGTGAAAAGGCCACGTGTCATACCACCTCTGCATCTTTACATTCCACTGAGTGCTTCATGTAATACATCCATACACTCATTCTTTTTGTACAGCTTGTCTGATTCCCTTTCCAATTAGCTGCTCCATACCATGTACTTTTCACTGCCCTAACTAGCCTGTCACACTTGTAGGCTATTGTGTTCAGTATTCAGTCTGAGATGTAAAATTGTGATTAGTTTACTGTGCACAACTAAGGGTTCTTTGGTCATTGAAGTTGAGGTGGACAAAAGAAAGTATTTAAACACATTGACATCACAGATATTAAATAATGGCCAGGCAAATTAGGATTTAAGGGAAGTCCAATTAAACTATGTAAAGAACACTAATTTCTATTTGCATAAGCTTAAGTGAAAAAGTCAGTACAAGTCAAGTACATCACTCTCTTTAAGAATTGTGGTAAAAATAAGTAAAACATTTTTTAATTGATTGTCACTAAAAAAAGGAACTGTTATTTTCTGGATGCTCTTTTGCCATATATATATATATATTTTTACCTGTAAACACTTATTCATCACTATCACTAAAGGCCTTTTAGTACATCTTGGATATTTTGCCATCTGTACCCCACTGCCAGAGCACAACCTTTTTTTTTTTTTACCTGCTCCTTCTTTTGATCCTCAGCACAAAGGGACAGCAAGCTGTGGGTTATCGACCGCAAGAGTTACCAGGCCATACTTATGCAGAATGGTCTCAAGAGCCTTTCACGTTCAGTAGAGCTCCTGAGCAGGTAAACAGCACCCCAATGCAACTCCTGATCCTTTAGCAGAATACTGTCAGGGTCATGCGAGTGTGCAGCACCTGCACAATAGTACTCTGAAGGTGAGGTGGAATTAGATCAAACCTTTTCAAATTTCTCCTGTGACTGACATTTTATCCTGTTTTCTCTCTGTAGTGTTCCTTTCCTGCAGTCATTGCCAGAGGATGTCATTATGAAAATATCTGATCTAATGGAGGAGGTGCATATTAATATACTATTGAAAAGAATCCTAATGAAAGCAATAGATCAGTTTGCAGACAGTTTGTCTGTAAACATGACAAAAGCTTCAAGTTCTTTTCTTCAAATATTTGCTCTGCTGCTATGTTTGCATAGATGCACTACGCTGAAGGTGACTACATCATTCAACAAGGGGCCAAGGGAGACACCTTTTATATTATTACCAAAGGCCAGGTTAGGCTTTTTATACCTTCTGTACTGAGACACTGGGGCTGCTGGAGTGAAAATAATAAATAAAGAAGACAAAATGTCAGGGTGTTAGAGCAGTTGTTTTGACACAAAACAGCTCTTTCCTGCACCTCTCACTCATTAACCTTTTTGATTTGTGTCTTTTTGATTTACCAGGTGAAAGTGACGGAAAAGAAGGCCAGCCATGAAGAGGAGATAGTCTTGGCTAAGCTTTCAGAGAGACAGTGCTTTGGAGAAAAAGCACTATGGGGTAAAAAAAAAACAAAGCACGTAGACAGTTTTCTTGTGTATTTTCTGTAGCATCCAAATGTTATCTTTTCTGACTTTTAGAGAGGATGTTCGGACCGTTAATGTGATTGCTGAAGTGGATGTTACATGTTTAGTGATAGACAGAGAGTAAGTAAAGCAACTCTGTACTCAATACTTTATTAAAAGATTGTATACTTTGTTCCTTTATGTTGTAAAATGGAGTTTCAATTTTTAAGGACTTTTAAAGACATTGTTGGCGGATCGGTATTTGACTGCAACGATGAGGTTCAGCAAAGCCAAAAATTCACATTTGAGTGAGTATTGTCTTACAACATAAAAAAAATCTAAAAATTCTAAAAAAACACAAAATTGATATAATTGTCTTTTCATTTGAAACAGAGTAGAGGGTCCTGATATCTTTCTACCCTACGACCTAAGGGATTTCCAGATAGTGCACACTTTGGCTATTGGAGAGTTCGGTCACGTAGATCTGGTGAGCAACGACCTTAAAAATGAATACACACGAAGGCACGTCTAGAAGCACTGCTGCTTGTTGAGATTTTATTTTTCTATAATCTATCAATTTCCACTTTTGACAGGTCCAGACAAACAACCATCTGAAGAGGTGTTTTGCCATGAAGGTGCTTAAAAAGAAGCTAATTCTCAGCAGTGGTCAACAAGAGCATTTCCTCAGAGAACGACGCATTCTAGTGGGAGCTTATTGTCCATTCATAGTCAGGTCCCGGTGCTTCAACAGTTCCTATCTTGTAAGACTTTCTTTGATAATGTGTCATTTATGTGACTTAAAGAAAACCCTGCTTCATTTATTACAGGCTTTACAAAACCTTTCAAAATGCTGACTGCGTGCACATGCTGACAGAAGCTTGTCTTGGCGGTGATCTTTGTACTCTTCTCAAAGAAAAGTAAGACCTGTCCAACTGATAATGACACAAAAGAAAATGTCACATCAGTGTATTATTCAGCCATCACCTGTGTATGTATCTATGTATCTCCATTCCTTTGTTTCAGAGGAGTGTTAGATGAATGCAGTGCCAGATTTTACACCGCCTGTGTTGTAGAGGGTTTGACCTTTCTTCACTGTCGAGGTGTCGTTTATAGAGATGTCAAGCTGGAAAATGTTGTTCTAGATGAACAAGGATATGCCAAATTGGTACCAAACTCAGCTCAGAATTTTGTTTAAAAATTATGACAATTAATATTTTTGGAGCCCATATTTTTTGTAGATCGGTTCTGGTTGTCTGAAGAAACTTGACCTGGGTGAGAAAACTTGGACTTTCTGTGGAACGCCGGGCTATATGGCCCCTGAAATCATCTTGATCCAAGGACACAGTGTATCTGCAGATATCTGGTCCCTGGGGGTTTTTGTGTTTGAATTGCTTAGTGGTCGGTATGTCTCGCAGTTCAGTTCAGCCTCATAATTTTAGCAAATTTCTCTAGCTGTGGGTGAGATTCATTGTTATTTCTTCCTTGTCCCCAGTCTTCCATTCTGTGGCTTTGAACCAATGATGATCCTCACAGCAACCATTCGAGGCATTGATCACCTTGACTTCCCAAAGACCATCAGCAGAAATGCCTCAAGTCTAATAAAAAGACTGTGCCGGTACATTTATGCCATGATATTGTTTCAGGCAACAAAAAACATTTTACAAACTGTATTCATTCAAATAGAAAGCTGTACAAGTGCATAAATGTGGCTTGAGCAAAAATGAATATTTCACATCACCTTTAAAATGTTTTTTTAATATTTTATTTTCCATTACCTAGGAACAACCCCTCAGAGAGACTAGGCAGTCAGAGAAATGGGGCCAAGGACATTCAAAAGCACAAGTAAGAGGCTGTTTTATTCCACTGCGGAAAGCAAAGATGTCTGGGCTTGAAAACATGCATTCACTGCATGTCATGTGCTCTTTTTAGATGGTTTGAGGGTTTTGACTGGGATGGACTTTGCAGCCGCACATTAAATCCTCCGCTTGTTCCTCAAGTGAGGCATGACTTGGATCAAATATTTATTGTGTCTCTCTGTAATAAAATTACAATTGTTATTGTCTGTCTTACAATCTTCCAGGTAAACCTCCCTTTGGACAACGCTTCATGCAGTCATTATTTTGGAGACTCAGAGGAGCTTTACACCAGCTGGGATGATTTCTGATTCAAGGATGTCCATCTACTGTTCATTCTCTCAGTTATAATTTAAAAAAGTCACTTCTTGCAGATGTTTATAATAAATGTATTTACCATGCTAGCACAAAGACTGTTAATTCAAGAGAAAAGAGAAAAGCTGAATGCTCTAACCGAGTGTTTGTAACGCTTGTTTTAATCAAATATGTTCATGTTTCACTGAGTGTAAAGTGATTGGTTAAGTCACAGAAAAACACATGTATTTTGTATGTTCAAAGTAACACTAGACAATATTGTTTTGGATGAGTTTGCAGTATTACACATTTAGTGTTATTTAATTACAGCCATGGGATTGCACCGTGATTTAAAATGTGATGATATTTAAACACCGAAGATAGATTCAAATGTAATACTGTATCACTTTGAGAGAGAAAGAGATGTTAACTGGTGAAGATGAATCCAGCCTGGGTCATCATCCGTGCTTTTATTATGAAATCTCTTCCCGGAACTGCCTGATTGTCTGTGGAATAGTTGGCGGTTGCTCTGACTGATGGCTCTGCTGAAGTGGCTTTGATGGAAGCGCAGTCTGGAGAAAATTTGGTCTCTACAACGTCGTCCGGTAAGAATTATTGATATTTGTGCAATTTCTCCCAACTTCAACGGAAAAAAAGACATCACAACAAAGATAATCTTAGTTCTAAAAACTTCTTAGAGTTGGTCTGAGGTCCCGGCAGAGCTCACACTTTGTTGGTGTTACAATCTGAAGGGCAGTTAACTTATCTTGCTACATGTGTGTCGCATGTTTAGCTTCTTTTTTTTTGCTCCAAGTGGATATTTAGTGTTGTTGGAGGCGAGAAAACGATGTAGTGTGAAAGGTGAACCCGAGAAGAGCAGAGCAGAGCACTGGCTTATCTTAATCCAAGCATTATTTATTTATTTTTACTTTATTTTTATGTCGGCTAATTATATTAGGCTATTTACAGGCCTATGTCTAAATTGTATCAGTAGCACCATCATATTGTTTGTCTATTGGTTAATGCAATAATAAGTAACATTTCACAGCAGTTCTCTGTGAAAGACAAAACAAAGATCATTCATTTAGTTAATCAATCATTTGTTTATGATGTTATATTTATAATAATTCACATTTTACTGTTAGTTATGTGTACGCCTATTCTATTTCAGTTCCTTTGGGTTAACCACTGTGCTATTTTGTCCCCATTCCAGGATGGAGATAATTACCACTGTGCTTTACTACATCAACCTTCATTTGAACATTTCTAGGATTCTTGATTCTGATCCGCCATATGAGTTTGCCTGTTTTGTTCATCTTAATCAGCGTGTCTAGAAGAAACCCTACAGCAAGTTGGAGGTTGGTCACAAAGCCTGTAGTATCCTCTGTAAGTGTAGCACAGAGTATTGCAACTACACTTAGGTTTACCTGTGCACAAAAACACTTTGGAGCTCATTAGCAGCATTACAGGCAAACTGTAAAAGACCCTTTCAATGTGGTCTACTCTGAACCTGATGCTCTGTGAACAATAGACTGCAGTAAAATGCACAAATGTGGCTTTGTGTGCAGCTCTGTTTGGTTTTCGACTGAATGAGAGACAGTACCATGAAGGTGAGGCTTGGTCTTTTTCTCCACCACTTTCCTTCCGTCTCTGTTCTTAAGGCTTCATTGAAATATTGAGTCCGGGAAACACCAGTGCTTCTTTCTTTCACTTTTGTTGCCCAGTTTACCCCACGTGTCTTAGTTCTGCTCGGCCCATTCACTCCAACTCTTCACCAAGTTCATTTATGATGCTGCTGGTTGCTCCCCCTTCCTCCTGCCACCTCCTGTAGCTTTCTGGGTCAGGGCAAGCATTCCCCAGCTTGGCTTTCATCTCCACAGAAGCTCTGCTGGCTACTGTACTGACTTGTGTTGGCTTTTATGACTGTTTTGAGAAGTGAAGTAAACTTAACAACAAAATGGTTTTGCATAGGAATAGTTAGTATTAGGGATGGGCATGATTAATCGACGATCGATAATCGATCGTTAAGAATTTCTTCGATCACGTTAATTTGTTATCGATTAATCGAATGCATTTTTTTATCTAATGCAGGCTGCGTTGCGTAGTGTGAGTCTTGAATTAATTAAATGAATTTCCCTGTGTGGCAGCAATTAAATATTTTACCACCAGGGTGCAATATTTGACACCCTACGCAGTTATCTGTGATCTTCCGTTTTGATTTCAAAAGAATAATCATGAAGAGGTCACGGCGAAGTGTGGCGTGGGACCATTTTGATTTAAAAAACGAAACAGTTTACTGCAAACATTGCGATGCCGTGTAAAAGTACAACACGGCCACGACTCAAATGATGTACCACTTAAACAAAGTGCATCCGTCATTTGTTAATGTCGGTGGCGGTGCATCCTGCTCTCAGTCTCAACCTAGCATCAAGTCGGCGTTAGCACGGACTCGGAGCTGTGATGCACAACGAGCAGAGAAAATTACCCAAGGGAGTATTGTATTGTTGAGGGCAATGGTTTTCAAGAACTGATACATTTATTGGAACCAGCATATCAAATTCCATCACGACGTACCATCACCAGATTGGTAGAAACTCACTACGAACAACGAAAGCAGCAGCTGTTAAAAGAACTGAGCAAAGCTGAGAGAGTTGCTCTAACTACAGACTGCTGGACCGCTTTAACAGCTGAGAGCTACATCACCATAACCTGCCACTATATCAGTGATGACTGGCAAATGAACTCAGCGGTCCTGCTCACAGAAAGCCTGCCAGGCCGGCATACAGCTGACCATTTTTGAATTATAAAAATTTAATAATTAATTATATTACCTATAAAAATATTAATGATTAATCGATAGTCGATCGTTAATTCTCCCGACGATCGACTAAGAAAATTTAATCGAATGCCCATCTCTAGTTAGTATAGTTCTGCTAATAAAATAATTGATTGCCATTTACTAGATTTTTGTACAATTGTGCATTATGAGCATTGTCTCTGAAGGTTCTCAGTCATTCAGGTCATCTTGAAGAAAAGGTTCAAGCAAAATGTTTTTTCTTTAACCTTTTCTTCATAATGAGCATTGGGACATCTCCCTTGAACAAATACGGTGTTGTATGCCTGGCCGTTATTAAAACCAGTTCGGCTATTTGTGTGGTGCATTCATGGCACCAATATAAAACACTGTAGCTCAAAATATGTTGTGCTAGCGCTGTCTCAGCATGCCAACAAAGGTAAATGTGCTCAGACACGTAAAGCTCCTAGGGCTAACTGCTATATGCCTTTCACCTCTTTGTGAAACCGCACTCTGCTGTTTTATAGCATTGAAACCTGGGCACCTCTGAATTTTTGCAACTCATTTATTTATTGGACAAAACAGTATTTGTATATGTCCAAAGTCCAAAAATGTGAATTAATAGGTTTCTTGAATGTAGTATTGCATGTGTCCACCCTTTCTCTTGTTTGACGTCTCCCTGGGAATAGAAGGTGGGAACACAATGGTCTCTGTCTCACTATTATAGGGACCATTATGAATGGATGTGTGAGAGGAAGGAGAGGAGCAAAGACAAAGTAGGGACGGCAGGAGGTTCCCTTCACAACAAAGTGTCATTTTTAAACTGTGACACTTTTAATGAAGCCCTTCCCCCTTCTAGCCCCCATTTATTTACCCATCAAAAGGCATTGGGGGGCTCTGTGTTCAACATTTGACAGAAACCTGTGTAAATAAAATGGCTTTAGTTCAGATAAATTGCTACTTGTGAGTTCCCTGGGGAAAAGTGTGACGTCATTTCTTGCAGTGCTCAGAAAGGAAGCAATGCAAGGCTGACCTGGATAGAGAGTAGGAAAGAGGGATTATATCACCCTCTGTTGTTGAGCACTGGGGGATAAAGTGGGTGAGAGGTTGAGGGGTACTCATGGAGGGGATTGTACATGGTGAATTCCTGCGCTGGTGGAACATGGTAATTAAAAACAGAAGGTTTGAGAATCTTGGAAAGTGTCTGTTTGCCTCCCCAGTTTTTACTTCTTTCATTCACTTTTTTTTTTTTTTTGGTGTGAACATTAATCCCCTGGCAGTGAACGGGGGGGCTGGACTTGCACCCCCTCCTACCATCAGTCCCCCATTACATCACCCACTCCTTGTATTTGATAAAATGACTGAAAGTAACCTCTGTAGCTGTTACTGTTCAGCCAATCCTTCTAGCTTCCTTGTGTGTCTCCACCCCTCCCCAGCTCCACTGTGGCACCTCCTCTTCACCACTCGGGCCTTTTCTTCTCTTCTCCAGAGTTCAACCTCTTAACAGTGCACTATTTTACAGCGTGACACAGGGAACACTGTCGTTTAAATGTTCCTTCATGTCTCCCTTGGTTTTGTTGCATTTTAAAGTCTACAATGGTGGACATATTTCTATAGACTAAACCTTTAAACTACTGTTGTTTTCCCAGTTTGTGATTGCAATATTTTTTTTTTTTCTTCCCTTTTCTTCCAGCAATGCATTTCTATGAGTGGATATGCTCACTTCACTCTAGCTTAGTACATAAAGTTTCTGAATCTGAAGATTTCCGAAGCATTCTGCCATCTCTGCCATTGTCGACGTCCTCTCTGCTGGGTCTAGGAGCCCTGGCCTCATTCACTGCGTACTGGTTAATGACCCGTCCTCGCCCCATGCATCCTACTGTTGATCTCCAAGCCCAGTCTGTGGCTGTAAATGTGAGTACATTTCACAAGAACAGACATCAAAGATAGTAAATAAGAAATCGATAGAAAACCTATACAGACGTGGACAAAATTGTTGGTACCCTTCGGTCAATGAAAGAAAAACTCAATGGTCACAGAAAAAACTTTATTCTGACAAAAGTAATAATAAATAAAAATTCTATGAATGTTAACCAATGAAAGTCAGACATTGCTTTTCAACCATGCTTCAACGGAATTATTTAAAAAAATAAACTCATGGAACAGGCCTAGACAAAATTGAGGTCAGGGGGTGTTTTTCTTTCATTGACCGAAGGGTACCAACAATTTTGTCCACGTGTGTAGTACA
The DNA here is from genome assembly GCA_024416835.2 of Perccottus glenii. NCBI lineage: Eukaryota > Metazoa > Chordata > Actinopteri > Gobiiformes > Odontobutidae > Perccottus > Perccottus glenii. Next base: position 18,363,174 of record CM044556.2, read on the forward strand.
TCAAAGGTTTGTGACTTGTGAGTTTTCTTGTAGGGAGATGCCTGCTGCAGGAGATCAGCTCTTCTGAAGGATGACACTCTGATGGATTTTTACTATGAGAACACTAAGACAGCCTATGACATGTTTCAAAGAGGCCTGAAGATCTCAGGTGAACTTTAACATTTTCTTACTTGATCCTTCTTTAATTATGTTTTTCTTTTAATTACTAATATGATAACTCCATGTTGTCTTGTGTTACTCAGGAGATGGCCCATGTCTTGGCTTCAGGAAGCCTGGACAGCCCTATGAATGGATCTCCTACAATGAGGTTTGATATTGGTGATATTGATATTGGTGTTTATATTTTATATTTGTAGTTTAATGTTTATTAAAACTGGTTTTCTCATTGCTAATTCTGTCTCCGATCTGTCAGGTGGCTGAGCAGGCACAGCTTCTTGGCTCTGGGCTGTTGGTCAAAGGGTGCCAGCCCAATTCCAGTCAGTTTGTTGGGATATTTGCAAGGAACAGACCTGAGGTATGGAACCACCTTACTGGTTACTTCCTACTCTGGGTGTAACAATTTTTTTTTTGTTGTTTTAAAAATGGGTTGATCAATTTGACCTCCCCTTTAACACTTTGACAATTCAACTTTGTCATGTTAAGCTCTAAAATTTGTAGTCTTTGTTCAAGACTATATTGCTTAAGTCCAGAATGCACAAAAGTTACTTATTTCTATATTAAATTAGCTATGTAGCTAAGTGTTTGTGTTTAATGCTTGTCTCTGTCTCCCTCTGCTGGTTGTAGTGGATGATCTCAGAACTGGCCTGTTACACTTACTCAATGGCAGTGGTGCCTCTTTATGAAACACTTGGGCTGGAAGCGATGGTGCATATACTCAATCTGGGTGAGTCCACATGAAAATATAAACCCTCAGTAATAGACATGTTGTAAGTGCTACATTTTTAAAAGTATCAAATACAATAGTACAGTAGGTACTGTGTTATTGTGGGTCCTGCACTATATCTAAGTATATCAATCAAATCAATTTATTGAATAGTACAGAACATAATAGTATTATTAATATTAATAATAAGCAAAGCATACGTAATGAGAAGTAACCAGTTTTTGATGTATTTCAGCTGAGATCTCTATGATCATCTGCGACCGGGAAGAAAAAGCAGTATCTCTTTTGGAGAACAAGGAGAAAGGCGTGACTCTCAATCTGTCCTGCCTGGTCCTCTTTAATGATTTTAGTAATGCCTTTGTAGAGCGAGCCAAGGAGTGTGGGGTGGAAGTGCTTAAATTCACACAGCTCATGGTAAGTAGGTTTAAATTAGAAGCCATCCTTGTTGTAAATTCATTGTTAAAAAAACTCCATGTTGTGTTTCTCAGGAACTGGGAAGAGAGAATCTCAGAGATCCTGTGGTGAGTTCACTGACTCTTTATCAAACAGTAAATACCTTATCGCCCTCTAACTTCTGGGATGACAGTTTTATTGTTGCTCTGCTGTATAAGATATCATTAACATTCACTTGGAAACAGTGGAGGAAGCTTGTTGTAATTATATTGTTATATTTTATTGGTGCTTTAGCCGCCCCAGCCCCAAGATCTGGCCGTGGTTTGCTTCACCAGTGGAACCACAGGTACCGCCTGTTCCCATCTCCATAATTACTCTTGACTCACATTCATTAGAGAAGTGTCCTTCGTTGCCCACTAACAAGACACGGCTGTAGTTTTCCTTGTGCCACTGCAGTAATGTCCTGTTTATTTTTTCCAGGAAAACCCAAGGGAGCTATGATCACCCACGGCAACATCGCCTCCAACACTTCCTCTGTCATTAAGATCCTGGAGGTCTGTCTACACTTCTTGACTAATTGAGAACAGCTTTGCAGCTAGTACCCTTTCCAATTTGCCTGTCTCTGTTTGCCTTTTTTTTTTAAACTGTTCCCCTACCCAGTGTGTCTAATGGGAGGATTAATTGGTTGTTTGATTGCCCATGTCGTTGCAAGGTACTTTAGCTAATTGCCCTTGTATAAAGATTCTGCTATGAAAGTGCTGATGAAAAAGTCATACAGCATGTTTGATTGCTTGTGTGCCTTCAAAGAATATGGCTGCCTCAACTTTATGTGTCCCTGGTGCTTTGCTCATTTTACTCTTAATTCTTGCAGGGTTACTTTGTGATCCAACAGGACGATGTGTCAATCTCTTATCTGCCCCTTGCCCATATGTTTGAACGGATGATTCAGGTCAATATTATATCCTCTCCCAGACTTGTCATCAACCTTTAAGTGTACCTCCTTATTTATGTCCTGCATACTTTTTCAGGTGTCTATGTTCTGCCATGGAGCTAGAATAGGATTCTACCAAGGTGACATTTCACTCATCATGGACGACATTAAAACTCTCAAACCCACCTTCCTTCCTGTTGTACCTCGATTACTTAATCGTATCTACGACAAGGTCTGTAAGTTGATTTAGTTTTTTATATATATATATTGCAGGTTTGTATTTGCTGTGGACTTACATCAATGTTTTTTGTGTACATTTTCAAAGATCCTGGGCTCTGTAACGTCTCCATTGCGGCGAGCTCTGCTGCATTATGCTGTGAGACGGAAGCAAGCAGAGCTCAGCAGTGGAGTTGTACGCAATAATAGTCTATGGGACAAACTGGTGTTCAATAAGATTCAGGTCAGTAATCGCACTACTTCATTTCACTGTTATCCTTTTTTTTTTTTTTGTGCATTATCAAAATATGTAATAAAACCATCTATTTGAAACAACCCCCCCCAAAATAAACGTTATTTGTGTTTCTAAGGCCAGTCTTGGAGGTAATCTACGGTTTGCACTTACTGCTTCGGCGCCCATCTCCCCCACTGTGCTGTCGTTCCTCAGGGCCACTCTAGGCTGTCTGATATTTGAGGGTTATGGTCAGACTGAGTGCACGGCAGGCTGCACATTCTCCATGCCTGGTGACTGGAGTGCAGGTAAAAGTCAAGCTTATTCTACTCGTCACTGCTTTAAGTTTACTGGTCGGTAAATTGATTTTCTGTGTTTCAGGTCACGTTGGCGCTCCATTGCCCTGTGCCATGGTAAAACTGATTGACATTCCTGAAATGAACTATCTCACCAACAATGGAGAAGGAGAGGTGAGGTCTAATGTGCCACACGCAACATATAGGCCTTTGATTGTGTCTTGCTGTCGACACATTTCCCCAATTTATCTTCTAGATTTGCATTCGAGGCCCAAGTGTGTTTAAGGGCTACTTGAAGGACCCAGAAAAAACGGCTGAGGCCTTGGACAGTGACGGCTGGCTGCATAGTGGAGATGTGGGCCAGTGGCTTCCAGTGAGTTAAGGCACACCTATCTATTTCTGACATATTCCACTTTATAATTTACCAGAAGGTCTGCTCCATAATACACAGTCTCTTCCACACTACAATCTGGGAGGGCTTCCATAAAAAGCGTTTGCACAGGGCTGGTACTTTAAATGAATATGTGGTCGGTGATTGGATTTATCACCGGTTTTATCCAATCAGAGCAGTGCCATGTTGTTTACGTTAGTAATAAAACTGTTGCTACATCTTCAAACCTAAAACATGCCCAGACCTGTCAATACTGCCCCATCATTGGCCGAATTACAGCCGGGTAGGCCATGGTTTGACAGCAGAGTCGAGATGGATTTTCATGAGTTTGTAAATTCACAAATCTCGTAAGAATCCAGCTGCAGTGCAAGGTAACTTTATAATGCCATCAGTGATGTCTGTATTTCCAAACGTGTGATTTGCTAGAATGGAACTCTACGCATCGTTGATCGGAAAAAGCACATCTTTAAACTATCCCAAGGAGAATACGTTGCTCCAGAGAAGATAGAAAATGTCTACGTGCGCTGTGTTCCTGTACTCCAGGTTTTTGTACATGGAGATAGTTTACAGGTGAGATGCACATGCAGAAATAGTCTTGTCCCTATGATGTTTATCCACACAAATCAAGTTTTGGTATTTATTATTATATTTCTAGTCTTACCTTGTAGGTATAGTGGTGCCTGATCCTGAGGTGTTTGTTGGCTGGGCTAAAGAGCAAGGATTTGTAGGATCTTACAAAGAGCTGTGCCAGAACCCTGTATGTAACAAGTTTATTTTCAAAGTATTACATTACAGTTTAAATAGTTTCCAAAAATATGAAAGACCTCACTCTTTATTCAGAAACTTAAGACTGCAGTCTTGGAAGACATGAAAACCGTTGGAAAAGAAGCAGGGTTGAAGTCATTTGAGCAAGTTAGTATTGTGGTCACTTTTGTCTATTTGTGAGGTACCAAGCCTCCACACAGACTAATGTTTTGCTTTCTTTAAAAGGTGAAGGATCTTTATTTGCATCCGGAGATGTTCAGTATTGCCAATGGCCTTCTCACCCCAACACTAAAAAGCAGGCGTACTGACATCCGCAGAGTTTTTCAAGATCATATTTCAAGCATGTACAGTAAGACGACCATTTAAGGACTGCAGTCAAGGGTCATTACCGATGTCCATTAAGGGAATCAAACTGGGACCAAGTAACTACACAAGCTGTGCCTAATCAACCCATGATTTGATAGTGTTTTGCTTCAAAGAAGTTTTATTCCACATTTCAGCCCGATTTAAATTTGTAACTCATAACTCAAAAACACAGGATAGGACCGAAACACTGTTTAAGCATTTTTTGTCTTCACACAGTGGCTTTTTTTGTTACATAGTGCGCTTCCACTAATTTAAGTCTGAAAACTTGTTCCAGTGTTCAGGCTCGCTCATGATAGGAAGCACACTTTATAGAAATGAGTTCACTCCGGTCATTTCAGAATTTGCAGTAAATGTAGGCCATTTTGAGACACTGTAAGATAATACTTGTATTGCTGCAACTTTTAAGAAATGTTCCATTTCATTTTTCTTATCTTCATATTCTGGTTGTAAACAGTTTCATAAATCAAATTAAATGTGATGTGACAATAGTGTAAAATGTAAATACTGTGTGTCTACTAAAGTATTAAAATTACACTTACTAATTTCAGTAAAGCTTAAACAGTAATAAAACTCAAAACGGGAACCTTTTTGTTAATTTTGAATAAACACAGTATTCGCCACCAATGGAGCCAACATTCCTCTACTATTCAAGTCATTTATTGCATGATGCCTATACAATGAAAATCAGATGCTTGCAAAGTTAAATTAATGCATTCAACTTAACCAATTAAAATAAAGAATAAAACTGAACATTTAAAAACACCTTCATTAGTACAGTTATTAATTTAAACTAAAAATGTCAGCAAAGACATTTTAAAAACATGCACCAGAATAATACAATCCTAGCTATGACATTTCACACACTAAAAGTCTTCATATGGTGCTGATTCTCAACCTGATTTAGTAGAAACAAATATACACATTGACAGTAGTGTTTGGTCCAAAATAAGAAGACTATCCTAGTAGAGACCAACAGTGAGAACAAAGAATAGTAACAAAAAGACTTATGACATCCTCTGTATGCTACACTAGATGGCGCACCAGCCTTGGTTTTGGACGTCAGTAAAGCACTTAGAGCCGGGAAAAGCTGCTCATACCATGTCACCTCGCTCAAGTTCATTTGCAAATAGACGGGTTAAAGTTATAGCCAATGTCAGGACACTGTAGGCACATTTTAGAGTTACAAAAACCACCAGAAATTTTTTTTTATAAATACAAAAAACCTTGCGCAGCTTGGCACAGAGCCTATTAACGAGAATACATTAACTATGCATTTTTTGCAACAAAAATTAATAATGGGAGTGTACTACAGGATACTTGTGGTTGAGGAAACAAACTGATAATCGGGTTAAGGCCACTGCTGAACTAAGTGGAGGAGCAAGAAAGGGGTGCAATCCACAGAAAAGCTTGAACGGAGCTCTGCCAGATGCTCAGCATTTCCTCTCAATCGTCAGCGACAATGGACAAAGCACGCAACTCGCTGAGCTTGGCCTCGGTCTCCTTCTCCCTCTGCTCATCTGTCAAGCCCTCCTGGTCGATTTGCTCTGTTAAGTCGCTGAAGATGTTGTACATTTCAGTGAAATACACCACCTGAGGAACAACAAGTAGTTTAAAATAGTGTCTATGTGATGGCTTGAAATAATTTGACCCATCTTTTGTAAATGAGAAGAAATAAAGATACCACTCATACTTAATTTCTCATTTTCCGTCACACAATCTATCTCCCTTTATTCACAAGTTGGAAGCTGCTGGACTTCTAAACCCTTCTAATGAGAAGTAGTTTAGGAATAGAGAGAGCACAGAGATATCAAACAATTCTGATAAAGCCCCAAAACCCAGCACTTCTCTGGGTAGTGACCCTGCTTTTCTCTTCCAATCTGAACAAGAGATAGCGAGTGTTCCCACCTCTGCTTCTTCCCCTTAGTTCATGAGTCAGGCTCCCCAGAGAGTTCCTTTGATGATTAATAGACTTTAATCACATTACAAGACTACAAAAGAGTAGGCTGAGATTGAAAGTACTGGGTAACACAACCCTGTGAAACCCCCCCACACACACAACTCAATATTTATTTATGCACTTTAAGGGGGGCATCTGGATTATCTACATCATTATAACTACATGAGTGTCCTGGTAGGGGCCATAGTAATAGGCCAATTAAAGAAATAGAATATGATTTATTTTATCAGAGGCAAATCATTGCTCTGTCCTGGGAAGAGGTAGCATTGTCAGCCAAAAAGAAAGAAATAAACTTTCTTATGAAAGCCTTTGTGTGCTTAGCTTGAAAGGCCTCAGTGTGTTTACACCAATATTTGCCACCTAAACCACATGAGTGGGGAATAAGTATTGGGTTACTGCTGTTTGTGGGGGTAAAGCGGATATTTTTTCCTAAAAGTGGCTTGTTGAAAGCACCATCGGAAATGTCCATATGAGCAGTGATGATAATGTACACCAGATCACTGTCTGAGTGGCCGCCTAACCAAAGAGACGCTGCCATTACATTTAGTCAGGTCACCACGAGAGATAAATGCAGCCTCACTGTGACCACCTACTCGACAAGGAGCCTGTGGGCAAAAACGTGCTTCATTTTACATGACTTTTGTCTGTTAACATATAGTCCCAGTTGTTTAATATTCAGAAGGGTCTACACTGACTTCTGACCTCTTAGTAAACCATATGATGAATAATTTATTTATTGTAAGTCTGTCAGATCTTACAATACCACCTGACAACTGCTTCGAGAAAAAAAAAAAAAGGAAAATGTTTTCAATTCCAAACAATCAGATAATTTTTATTTTTTAAACAAAACAGCAACAGCTGTATAGGTAGACAATAAGAACATACAACATGTTTTACAGACGGTCAATAAACAGGCCTTGTTGCAGTGGAGCTGAAGACTTGCAACAAAAGCAGCCTTTGTGCCTCGCTCTAGTCACTGCCGCTGAGAGAAGGGAGCGGAGCATGAATCTGAGCACATGCACAGAGGCTGTGGATCAAGTCCACCCGTCCACTGGCCACCCACGTGTGGCTGTGCGTGTGTAAACATGTGTACACACTCATTCATGAGACTGACTGCATGAATAAAGAAAAATAAAGATGGGAAAAATGTTCAAGTATGACTAATAAAGCTCTTGAATCAAAGACCAGAAGGTAAAAAGTAAAAATAGGCCATGTAGAGAAAAGACTTGGCCTGGGATTTGTGAGTGATTAAACAGTGTTGGCCAGGTTTAATTGGATGGTTTTATTATTTATTAGTTTTAGGTTCAAAGTACATCATAGAAAGCCATAATTGTCATTAGGTCTGGGATAATCTAATTTACTAATTAGGAGTGTGCCAGTGGCTGTCACAAAGAGGAAATGACATAGCCTGGCATGGGGGGAGGAGCGGGAGGGGGCGTGATGGCCCTTACTCTGACGCCCAGCTGCTTTAAGAGCAGAGCAGCTCCAGGTTGGGACAGGACTGCCATGGAGCCAGACGGATCAGGCCTTCCTGGGCTGTTACTTGGGCTTAACCTCATTAGGACTGTGTGGAGGGAGACAGGCTCCTCTTCAAGCAAAACACAAAGGGCAGGTCAACACACGCAAGCCTCACTCATACATGTCCTCTGGAAGATGTCAGGAGAATCTCCATGGGACATCCCAACCTGGGTGTTCAACATGTCAAACAGTCCACAGATTCACAAATTTGTTTCCATAAAGACAGTGAGTGTGTGTGACAGTGGGGATTTGGGTGGGCACAGCATGTCTAAGTAGGATACGTGATCAAATTATTGAGCCCAAATCAATCCTACTTTGCATGTGTATTTCAACATACTGTATGTGCAAATCTATTCAAAAAGTGGTGGTGGTACTAGGTCACGACCAGGATATTACTACTAGGTGAAAAGTAGATTGCATTAGTACATGTTATATCGTTATATTTCCTTAAATTGGTTAGGGTTTTCAGTTTTAGACAGCCAGTTTAATGAAGGCTTTCAATTTCAAGTGAGCTTTGCTTCAAACTGGTGGGGGTGCACCAAGAGAACAAGTCACTAACCTGTGCTCGGATGAGCGCCTCAAAGCTAGGCTGGAAGTAGTCAATGCGACTGTGGTAGAACTTGGGCATCTCATCCAACAGCTGCTTGTTCTTGACCTCAAAATCGTCCCTGACCGGTCTAAGCTCCTCTCTAGCCTGCAGTGTGGGGGTGAAAAATGGAACAGATTACTAGCAATCACCATCCCCAAAATTTTATTGCGTTACAGATATAATACTTTAAAATGTTGCAATGATGCATGTTTTCTGTTTAATTGTTTAGAAATATATTTGCCTAATTCCCACAGAGAAGCAGTGCAAAAAAGGCTGTAATCACGACCACAGTGAGGAGGAGTGGGTAATGTGGGCAGACTTGGCTGTGAGTGGACTCGGCACCAGTGATCTGTGTGAATGTATTAGTGGGTAGCCTACTGTAGGCATGCAGTTATGGAATGCACAATGAATATGTGTGACAATTTCTATTATTGAAAAAGGAGGAGATGCTATACTAAAACCAACAACACTGGAGATAACATGATTGGTTTTTTCCACCTGAGTTTTCTTTACAACTGGTAATTTTGAAATTGCAGTGTTGTGTCAGGATCATTTCTTTAAGTGCACAGGGACTCAAAGGGCAGTGATGTAGGGGCCTCTTTAAAGCTTTGTTCCCCTGACATTGCTTTTCTCAATGTGTGTGGGAGGCTCACCATGTGAGGAGTTAGAGGCATCAGCAACACCGGAGTACTATCTGTAAATGTGTGCTTCTGTTGTGGCCCCATGGTGTGTATGTCTATGCGTGTCTGCATTTCTCAATTACGTTCCTGTATATGTACAGCAGGGCCGTTTTGAAAAGGCACTACTTGAGAGCCTGGATGCTTGCGTGGGTGAAGGAGGGCACACGTACCATATGCATGTACTCGACTATTTTTGCTCATATCCAGTCAGCATTTGTCTCTTTCTCCACCTATTGCCCTCAATTCACAATGTGTGCAACATGTAAGAGCCAGAAAACTCTGCTCTTTTGCAGATAGAGGGAGCATTAAAGTGGTGCAGCACGTGCACCACTGCACACATTGAACTCATTGTACCTGATGTAGTTTGACCATAACAGGCCCAGTTTTCTCCTTCTCCTCATACTTCTCCACTTTGGACTGCAGCCGTTTGTAGTCCTGTAGTGCCTGCTCCCGCCGCTTCACTGCCATGTTGAGGCTTGGGAAAATGCCACTGTACCTGCAGCAAATACAAGGCTTTGCTGAAAACATAAAATATTTAAGTTGCTTTTCCTGTTGAAAATAAAAGTGTAGACATTCTTATGTGTTACATCCAAGCTTTATAGGGCATTTTGAATTAATAAAAGTAATTAGAACATATTATAAATGTACACTCAAACCTCAGAGGACAGTTTAGCATTAAGCTTTGTCTAATCTATTATCTAATTACTGTAGTTTAAAATGGCACAATACAATTCATTTTGTGACAATTACCATATTCCAAATGAATATATATTCCTGCAATGAGAATCCTTGTCTTCAGCACTAAAAATAGGAAAACAGTCATCTGTAACTTAGCAACACGAGCCTAAGCTCCATCCTGGGACTTGTTGCATTGGTTTTGTGGCAGCTTTCAATGAGGAATTTAAGGGCTTTTAATGCAGTTTTACCAATAAGCGAATCATAAATGCTACAAGCTTCTGTCATTGAGCAATGTTAATAAGATGCTAATGTGGATGCAATTATTAATAAATGGCATAATAGGACAAACAATATAAAACACATAAGATGTCAGTGTAAACAAATTATGTAACTGAAAAAAAAATTTAAATAACGCATGCTTGAAAATACACATTTTATTGAACACAACAGTGCCTGTCTTAGCCAACTTTTTCTGTTTTAAGGCAATTCAATCACTCCCACAGGTGTCTATTACATGTGACTAACAAAAACATTGATCGACTGAAATTTCTTGCTGGTGGCTGCCAGTTATTGCCAAGGCTAAAAGTGACATGAACTGAGGCTCAGACTCAAACAAGCAGGAATTGTTTTTGACAGGAAGTTAAGCAAGGAGTGGTCTTGTACAATTGTGTGACATCACGAGTGCAGCCCAACCCCACGGCCCACGCGCTACCGCTATTTATAAAATACCACTTTGGCCGACTTTACGGCAGGGGTGGATGCCGAAGTCTACTATCTGCGCCAGTGTACACATACTTCAAGTGCCAAGGGATTATGTAAGAGCCCTCTAGGCATGACTGCTCTCCACTGTGAATGGCGACAAAGCAGCTTTCTAGTGATACAAAGGCTGATTACATTTCACCGGGCCACTTCACCTGACACTAGAGTGCATGATGACACACTATGGCCTAATGTTTATAAAGTAAGACAAGACAGCCAGAAACAGCTAAAAATCAGTACTGAAGGGCCACAGCTCTTGAAGCACTGAAAGCAGAGAGAGATTTAGAAGTGAGGCCAAGTGCTTTTAACCCGTCACTTATAGTGACTCGGCCGTTTGACAGACTTCCTCCTGAGAACAGTGGCCCAGTTTAGGGGGAGGAAACATTTTCTCTTTGGACATAAACTGCTAAGGACACTCACTGGACATGAGTTTCTTGGCTTTTCAGTCAGTTAGGTCTGTATTTGTGGGCAGTCTTGTCTGGATGTGGTCTTGAAAGTTGCACAGGGGCCAAGGGCACACCACTCTCCTTGTGACAGGTCGGGTGTGGTGAAAAGGCTGGATAGAAATAGCATCTGGACTAAAGAGTGTGTTTATGAGCAGCTGCCAATCCAGAGACAGGCTAGTCTCAGCTGGCAGCCAAGCCAAGTCTGGTCTCTACTCCTTCAGTCTAGGCTACACTATCACCAACACATAACTTACCACTGTGAAAAAACAATAAAAACTCAGATACGGAACCAGCAATCGTTTTGAGTAAATTATCATTGACCTCTGTGAATGTTAGACAGGTATCGGCTGTGGGCCATGGGAACTTGCATGTGTGTGACGTACATCCTCACAGAAACTCTGTCTAAAAGGAAAGTCTGATTTGCCACAACTTGCCTTCTTTTGTGATGAAAACAGACAACTCGCGGAGCTTGGATACATGACAGACCAGATTATTTACAGTAATATTACTTGAGGAGACTAGGCATCACAACCTGGTCCACTGAGCAGGAGGGGAAAAGGTTTTTTTTCCTTCAATGCTGAACATGGAGCAGAGGTCTCCAAACAGGCTCGACTTCTGGCTCACCCGAGAGAGCAAAACAGTAGAAAGGACTAGGGTAGGAAGCCTAGATAAAATAAATGCCTCAAAACCCACGCAGTCCCCTCCCCTCATAAACTCTGTGATGTCATTCAGTGGCCCTACTGAGTGAAATTCACATTTGGGCCTGAGAGACAAAGAAGAGACATGGGGAGGCAAAGGGGGTGCTGTCTCTTTTAGTTTATTTACTGTACATTTTAGCACATTAAGTATTAAGACAAAATGCCAAATACAAGCACATTAACCCATTCAAGGTCCTCCATTAGCTTTAATTGTCTCCTTTTTAGCTTTTCTCTACTTCTCTTCACAGTGACACAAGATCACCAACAAAGTATTCTTAGACCAGGTAAAACAATGGTGAATCTTCATTAGACGAAGCCTAATGGAATCTTAATGGATGCTCAAAGTGAAGTCGCTTCTTTGTTACTTTTCCATAGCAGACTCTTTAATAAACAAATTGTGGCGTGACTCTAAGGGGAAAGTTAAGTGGTCAGGTCTGCTTGATTTCAAGAGTGCGTTATGGACTTCCTTTTCTTTTTAAAACATGTAAATTCCCAACTGTATGGTCTACAGTGGCCCAGCTGTATGTTTGTGTCCAAGCATGCATGAGATAGCTCTTAACCAATCCAGAGCTCTGGGCTCAAAGGAGCTGGGCCCTCTGCCATATTGTGAGCCTGCCTACACGTCCGCCTGCCGCCCACCAGGAAGAGGAAATTAGAACCATTCCATCCTTTCATTGCTCCGACACCAGAGCACACAAGGAATAAAGGGTTAAAACACTCAAACTCTCAAAGCTTATTCAAGTGTTAAAATATCTGGCATAAAGATGATTGAGAATTATGGGGAGAGAAAGCCAAAAATAAACTTTAATAAAAACATATTCACATGCTTTCACAAAGCACATGTTTTCTGCTGGGAGGAGCCAGCAGGAGGAAGAAAGCCTTAACAAGTGCTCCGGAAGATGAGTGGGACAGTCCAGCCACTCCCTTCAGTCCCTCAGCGTTGCATGTGTTTGGAAGTGTGAGAGTTTGTGGAGCAAGTTTAAGGAATGGAATAGTACTCACTGCCTGGTCAAATGGGGGCGAGTATTTGCACTATTGCCACAGCAGCAGAACTCTTCATAACTCTTTATTATTACAGTCTGGATTATTACATTGCACTAATTGCTGTCAGGTCAAATAAAACAAACTACTACTTTCATAATTCTAGCAATAGTTAATGCATTATCCCTTAACACTAGTATTCCTAATACAAATAGATAGTAGATGGAGAAAAGTACTTACTTTTTTAAAGGATCAATAACAGTCTTCTGGATCTGATTAACCTGAAAACAAAACAATTGTTAACAGAGCAATAAGCACTTCTATATCAAGGGTAATGTTATTAGATTTTGTTATTCATTGTCAGATTGAGTTACATCAAAACAGAAGTTAAACTGGCTTCTACATCTCTGGCTCATTAGCAAACTAATACTGCAGCACAAACAATCGTGTTGATTTCAAAAAGAGCACTCATAAAAAATAGGGGGACCGGAGGGGAGAACGAGGATTGCAAAGAAACTTTCGTGACGTCGACTCTTTATTATACACAAGCCCTGAGGAGAAAAACCTGAATATTCATTGAGCTTGCAATACAAAAGAACTAAACTGTCAAGGGACAAACATGAAAGTAAAACCCATCTGATTTCAAATCCTGTGAAGGGTGGGCTGCCTTACAAGATGAAAGTTCTTTACAAACAAACATTTTAACAATAAGTTAAAATTTTCCATCATTCTGCTTCTGGTTGAGACAACAGTGGAGCACGGAGGAGGCTAAGAAGGTGCTAGGAGTAAATGAGAATAAGAGAGCATCTCATCTTGAGGGCTTCAGCCTCAAGATGAGATTCAAAATGCCCTATAAAGTCTCTTCAACAGAAGTTGCAGCAAAATTAATAAAGTTTCCAAAATCATTTACATTGCAAATGTAAAAAGACTGCGAGTTTGAGATGTTGGCGTATGACATAAGGCAAACAAGTCAAGTGCCGAGCATGGCTAAAAACACAACAGCAGAATCTAAAGCAGTGAGATGTGAAAAGACAGCTGCATGAAAACAGTGAGCAGCTCTGCTAATCATATGTTCAGTAGCTATTGGAAGTACAGTCAATCACACATGAATAAGCGAAGAAGATCGCAGCTGTGCTTTGTGAAAAATGCCCCGACCATCTACAAGAACATACAGCAACACCCGCTGCTTCACACAGGCAGACTTCCAAGTACAAAATGGTTGACTGTGGTTTGAGGGAAAACAGAGAACCAATAACAATAAGTACATGGGAATTCACTTTTTTTTTCTGCTTTACATATTCACACCAGCAGCACCACCAGCCCTCCCTCCACCCCCCTTCTCCGGCTTGAGCTGCGCTGCTGCTTCTAAGGTGAGAGCATGCGGCGAGGAGGGAGAACAACAACGGCAGATTTGCTTAAGCATGCTGGTGCCCTCTACCCTCTGCCCCTTCCCACAGAGAGGGGGGGGCAGCGCTATTCCTTGGGGGCCCTGTAGAGCCTGAGGCCGACGCTCAAGCAGCAGTCTCCATCAGTGAGTCACGGGGCAGAGGCCATCCAGGCACACAGGCCTCCCAAAAATACACAGATCGCAGAGGAAATCAATATCCCTCCAAACGGAGCATCCTCTACTGCGCTGGCGCCATCTACACTGGGGCTCAGCTTCAGCAGCAGTGCGCCGGCGGGGCTGTGCGCCCTCCTCAGCCCCAGAAATAAATACACAGACCTGGGCCACTGCTGCCTTCATTATCGCTGCACGTTTTATCTGCTGGCTTTCTCACTCAAAGGCCCTGCGGCAGAACATCTCGTCTCAACGCGAAAAAGAGCAAAGGGTGGATGCTTTTGTATCTGTTTTGCTAAAGCAATAAGGTTTGGTGTTAGTGCCGTCAGAATCAACAGTCAGCTTAAGGTTGAAGCCGTAGAAGGTATCTAGTACTGCTTCTAAACACCTAGCAAACCTGAGGTGAAATTCCAGATAGTGTGCTAGATAAGAAGTGCTCAAAATCACTATTTTGCCTTTAGCTCACTGTAAGCACACCACCCAAACCTGGAATTGAACACTGTTTTAGAGTTAAGACTTTTTTGAAGTCAGAAAAAGAAATGCTAAGAAAATCAGAAGTGACCTGGCTGTCAAAATCCACACTAGATCAAAGAGTGTTAAAAAAGTAGAACAACATCGATACAACCGGTGACTGTTGTGCCCAACAAGTGAGAAATGATACCAAGATCAAAGTGCCTGACTGACTCACTGTCAAAAACATCCAGTCACAGACCCAAATAAGAAAACTGCACTGAGTGGAGCCTGAACACCACTCTCAATCAATGTACTACAGTCACAACTTAGTATAGAATGTTTACCAAGAAAGATCAAAATATCCAAAATGCTATTGTACTTATTGAGATGCTGTGCTTGATGCAGTGAAATTAAATTTATATTTAACAAAATGCAAAGAATGGGAATGTTTCTCTCTCCTGAAAACCATCGAACTGGCAGAAGCACACTGCTGGGCATTTGACCAAGCCAAGTCCTGGAACATAAGTGCCCCGGGTCACAAACCCACACACTCAGTCCAGCACACATTCTCTGTCTAGTCACTCAAAATGGCCCCTGTAAAATTTGATGAGCTGTGAGCAGAGACATTCTCAAAGAAGACGTCTGTTAATGCCGTAAAAAGAAGAAACCTCATACTTTGTATTGTATACTATATTATCAGCAGTGTGAAAGGAAACTGTTGCTAACATATTGTGATAAAATAGCTAACATACAGTATATTCAAATATATATTTTAATCATCTACTATTGAAATGATCAATTTGTCTAGGAGGCACAGCTTAGAGGCTATGTTTGCAAATTGCATTATCTTTTCATGCCAAGTTTTTGTTGAGATTGTGCAGGCCTACTACCCAGACATTGTGCCTTCTTTCTTCATTGTTGAGGGAAATTTCAGTTTTACAACAAATGGAGTGAAGGAAAGGAGAATATTTTAAGACAGCAAATGTAAAAAGCCCAGAAGAGATAGGAGCAGGGCAATGAGTCAAGAAAACACAGATGGATTAGAGTGAGACAGTATACGGCATAGTGCAATCTCCTTTGGATTTCTTCTTTAAAAGTCTACCCTTGACATTGAAGTGCCTTGAGGATGTACACATACGGTGCCACTATGATTCATATTATAACTACCTGTGGCAATGATTCTAATCAAAAACAAAAACACACCCAACAAATAGTGTGAGGCAGCTTGACAAGGGGATTTTAAGAACAGTTACTGAAAAGCCAACATGAGGGCAAAGTATTTGCTTAGAGTGATGTAAAGAAATGTGTTTTCAAGGACTATATACACAAGTGCTGCACACAACTACCCAACAACAACAAGTTCAATACCAATAAATATGAAAAACTACAAGCAAGGAAACAAAGGCAACAAGGAGTAGATGCACTAATGATCAGGTTATAGAAATTATATGTGGATGAAATGGTCCCTTTTTTAGATGCTCTTAATAGATGAGTGCACATGTGATTGTCATTAACTGTTCACTTTTAGCCGAAACTGCAGTACAATATATTAAATCTGCAACAGTTTGTGCTCTAAATATTGTTGTATGTTCTATTTGAAAGAAAAGGCTTTTCCATTGTGCTGAGATATTATGGTCACTAACAATGAGTCACAAATGCATCAATTTTCACAGCTGATACCAGTAGTCTGAGCTTATAGTGGATGATTCCACAGATGCTTTTCAAGCACAGCAGAAGGAAAGACATACGGATAGTTTTTACTCTACAGACTGTGCAATATTAACAAATTCAGAAACATGTATTCAACAAAAAGTGTCTTGTTTTCTACTTTGTATGTCTGAAGACATTTCCCCAGATACCAATCTAAGACTGAACAGAGCACAAAGCCATAAAACAACAAGGCAGCACAAAGCATGTAAAATGCAAAACACTATCAAAGTCTTAACCTTTTCCTGGTTGAAGGAGTCCATTCTTTTCATTGCTGTATCTAAAGCAGTCATGGACTCTAGAAACGCTGGGTCCTGCTCACACAAAGGGTTACTGAGAAGGTCTGTCGAGATCTTCACTGCTGCTTTGGACATAGCTGCAAAATGAACACACACACAAAAAAAAAAAAACACTAGTGTTCATAATGCAAATTAAATTATAATGTTCTGCAGATTATAATAAATAATACATTTATGTGCTTGCTTGTGTTAATAGGACTTTTTAGGCAAGGAAACCAAATAAAGAAAATTAAGGTCACCAATGTTGCCCTTATATGGACAAATGCAAGGGGTGGCAGGGCAGGGTGTTGTGATGAATATTTATCAGAGCACCAAGAGGCTGCTAAATTTCTGCACTGACAGCACCAATAACTGTTAATCTGCACTAATGCCACATTGTTTAGACACAGAGCATATATCAGATTACGGCCTCACTGTCACAATAAATGATGTTAGGTGACATTGGAGGCTGTGGTGAAAATGAGCTTTGTTGAGATTTGGAACAGTCGCTGACTTTTTTTCTTTCCAAAGTGTATTCAGTTCAAGACTAAGTTTAAATTTCCACAATTATTGTTGTTATTTGTATTTTTGGTTTGTTAGGGTTTTATACCAGTTATTCCTACCCACTTCCAATATTACTCTTATTTTTTTCTGCCCAAAGCAAGGTAATCTGGTAATCTGTAGTGAAATGCTGAAAGGCAGAGTTGGTCCAGTTATTGTTTGGTAGCATTTGTGGAGACGGAACCTGTGCAACAGACGGAATCCATTTACAATAATGAGGGCCTGACAGCTATGACACTTTGATGATGCAGACATCCATATTTGAGAGCACAAAGCAGAGGAAATGAAGAAGCCTTCGACTCCTTCATCTGTCCCTGCTCCTCCACCCCCACGCCTCACTACTTACCACAGGCCAAATCTACAGATCCCTCCCAAATACACAACTCCAAAACCGAGTAAGCAAATATAAGTGTACATGGTTTCTGTGGCCAACAAATGAATACTTCAATAATAATACGTTGTGCAACTCGTTTTCTGGCCACACACCTAATTTATCTGTAAATACAGCGCATCACCAAGTCTTATGAGCCCTGAAAAACTTGCCAAGCAACATCAAGTATGCCGGTGAACAAGTGTAGATCAATGGCGTACGCATTGTAGGCAGAACCCACCTAAATCAGCCTCTGTGCTTTTCTTCATGTCCTTGTGAAGTTTCTTTGTCTGATCCTCCAACCTGTGGGACGAAAAAAAAAGAGAAAATAAAAAGGATCATTCTTTGCCTGCGACACAATAAATCCTCACTAAGACTGACAATGGAAACAAATTATTTTACCTGTTACAATGGCATCTGTCAAAACAGGTTTAAGTAGTGTAGTGAATTAACTGACAGACCTCAACATGTAATAAGATACATTTCTAATTGTAATAATCTTGCACAGCTGACTGACATGGACAAAGAAATCCAAAATACCAAAAAATAAAAGACATTAAAGTAAAATTACATATTTTTCAAAAGGGAATTACACATTTGACTGATTCCACATAAAATATTATTACAAGAGCCTTTTGCTAATTACCAAAAAACAGGAATACTTCTTGCTCCTGTCACTACATTTCCACTCAAAAGCATTAATGTCTTCAATCATTTCACTGCACAAATTCCATTGATGGGTGTTACAAAAACAGCAATTACCAGGCTGGAAGCTGAAAACACATGCCATTCATTATATCAATTAAGGCAGATGAGGGGTTTAGAGTCTCCCCTGAGACTGTCGTCATATCACCTATCCTCATTTTGTAGAAAAAGAGGGAAAATGTTGGTGTTGGTTTTATATCCAGATTTGTGGGACTACACTAAGCACAAATAGTGAAATAAATCTAAAAAACTAAAAATTAGGATTCAACCGTTATTGCACAATTCTGTTTTCAAGCTTTTCATTCATCACATGCTTTTGTTTTCTTGTCGGTTTGTAATGTTTTTTGACCGAATCGGCACAGACCAGATGGATGGTTGTTCCAAAAATGTCATTTGCAGTAAATGATGTAACTTTATCCTTTATTGTTCACACTGCAATAAAGACATTCTGTCAGAACAATTAACACAGTAACTTTTGTATTTTTACCATACAGACATACTTTTAGTTAGTATTAAGTTTTTGTATAAAGCGGTAAATAAGTATCTGCTCAAACTATATTGTTTAAGATTCAGCAAGCTGCTTATCTCTCTGAAATTTGGTTCGATATCTAGGACACTGTTCGAATAAATACATGCCTACATTTTGTTCTATGATACAGTGATATTTTGCTATTGCCACTGACATAAAAAAAACACATCTGGAAATACATTTTGTGCTAAAGCCCATTACTCACACAAAGTAATTAGACACAAATAACAGTAAGACCCTTGCCCATCACAAAGAGTGGGTTGAGGGATAGTGGGTGAAAGCATCTCAATGTGTAAACAAACAAACCGGCAGGCTCACACACTTACAATGAGTTCCTCAGCTTGTCGGTGCACGTCAAACTCATGTGCCAGATAGTGACTCCTACTTGAAAATGTGTTGCACAATGCCGTTGCATCCTCCTGCTCTGTGGGCCAGGTGAGCCGGGCCAAGAGTCTGTTCCTAAAAAGGTGCTAATAGAGCCGGCATGGGGACAGCTGCTGCCCCTTGACCCAGTGGAGCCACAATCATCCAGCCGCATCACTTATTGACAACTGTGTGGGCTTTCAAAACCCCATTACCACTCAGATCCATTGTGAGCTAATCAGCATCCTACAGCGTGGCAATGTAACAAGGAATGCTATGGTGAATTATATTATGTAACCAAGCTCTGTTAAAGATTTTTCAGGGTTTTTTTACTAGACAAAGCAATGTGTCCAGAAAACTGTACATTAGGGATGCACAATTTATCACAAATTTATTGTTAGTGTTATTATTGATCACAATATTCAGATTGCAAAGAATGACATGGATCACAATAACGCTATACTCCCACATTTCATAAAACATCTACTTTTGTTTCTGTCAAAATCATCCAAAATTCTCCAAACAAAGCTTTAAATCAAACTGTGGTGTGTCCAAATGAAAAAGTTCTGGTTTAGACCTGGTTTGTTCTAACATTTAGTCCTAGTTTAGACCTGTTTAATCCTGGTTTATTTCTATTATAATCTTTAACAATGATAAACTACTGATTTAGCTCCTGCTTTGATGAGTAGAAGTTAGTCCAGAGATAGTTAGTGACGAGTGGAAGTTTTTTCCTACTTAAAAGAGCATTCAAATATTGCAGGTAATATCTTTATCGCAATATTTTAAATAGTTATTGTATATCACGCACTATCCCAATATCGTGCCGCCTTACCAAACTACCTATTTTATATTCATAGTATAGGCCAAACAAAGGGTCAGATTGGCTACATTCCATCAGCAACTCACCCCGTGGTAATTGTTTCCCCTGTTTAGATGTGGCTAACCTAGCAAACACAGACTATGAAGCAGATTTATACACACACCACAACAACAGGACAATCACTCTAGTTGATGTAGATTAGAACACCACTACGTTTCCATTTCATAGACTTTTCCATGTCCTGCTGTTGAGAGTTGGGTGAGATGACCAACCTAAATGAAAAGCAGAATCGTGTGCTCAAATGACGTTACATGAGAATAGGCACTTTACTCATTGTATTTTATTTCATGTATTTATTCAAAATATATGGCCCCTAGTTCTGGACAGGCACAAACACAATTACGTATGATGTAGGCACAAAAGGTGTTCTGGGCAACAAAAGCCCTGGGATGCTCCGATATGGATCTCTTGGGTGTGGAATCTCAATGTCTGTACATGCCTGCTGCAGTGACTCATCTATAAGGTCTATTGGCACCACACCTTTTGATAAAGGGCCCTCCTACTCAAAAAGACCTCAGAGTAAAACTGTGCTCCCACTCACTCTGCAAAGCTCTCAGGGAGTTGTAACCTCAGCCACACGGCATGAGAAGGCGCAGCTACACTCAGCTTGGCTACACAAACATTATTTAGGAAAATCTCTAAAGCATTAAGAATAAATACAAAACACAAGTGGATTAATCGGATTTTGAGGTGAATTAAACTTTTTAGTATGGGGAGTTTCCCTTTGCCCCTTTTACATGAAGTAGTAAAAGTTTTAATATGCAGGATTTCCAAAGTGGAAAGTTTAATTTCAAGAAAACATGATGAAAATAGTTTTGACAAAATATTGTACAGAAGTAACTGCATGACTTACTTTTGTAGTTTTTCATATTCTCGTTCAAAGTCTCTTTCAACCTGTAAAATAAAAAATATCAATGGTAAAGTATGTTTTATATGCAATTAAAACAATTGACTATGTTTCATTATTATTATGATTCAGCATTACCCATGACCATTGACCTAAAGGACTTCACAAGAAAAATGGAACTTATGTTCAACCTGAAATACTGAATATCTTTGAGCATTGAGTTCTCAAGGCTCAAATGGTTATTACAACTTGTCCAGGACTGTCAGGGTCCATGGGCAGCGGTACATCCTTTCTTGTGGTTCTGTGGGCTCCTAGATTTAAACAGTGACCAAAACAACCATGGAGGCAGTTGACACTCTGTCACTAGTGGATCATCTAACTGGCTAGCCTCTTACCCACCACTTGGTTTCTGTCTTGAAAAGCACAGGAAGCTGGAAAACCAGTCTGACAGTGTCAGACGAGACCCATTACAGGGGAAGTGGTTTTCTTGAACCGGGAGAACACCCACTTGCTGTCACTACAAGGTAACTACCTCTGCCCCCTTGAATGGCCCAGACAGATTTGTCTGGTCTGGCAGAGGACCTTTAGGGACATTTTAAACTGTAATTTCACAATTATTAATTTCACTAAAGCTTTTAGACTTACAGTTTTTGAGACAATCTGCTTCTTTGGTTGTCCAAGCTTGAAAGGAATCCTGAAATGAAGATAACATTACAAGATTAATAAATTGATTTTGTTATGCGTGACCAGAATAGTATGAAGTTCAGATGATTTAGACAAACTTCATGTCATCACTTAGCACAACTGGCTCCCACTGCAGGCAGAAATCTCTAAACAGTAGTGGTGGTCCAATTGTTTCTTGTGTAGTTTCAATGTGCATCCCTTACAATGGAACCAGACGGATTTTTATAATGTACTGTTTATGAAAAATGCTACTTAGGGCCACATAAGATGCGGAGACAGTTACTTGGGAATACATTGATTACTATACCAGCCTCAAATGCAAAACTTTTTTGTTGTCTTCGCAAATGATCCTACCTCCAGTTTTTATATAGAAGCAGCAGAACTTTATACACACTTTTTATTCCAATTTCAAAATCCTTATATGTGCTTCACAAGTTGTCACAAAAACAAGGTACTAAGCAGCCCCTTACAAATGTGCTTGGCTGCAGGTTGCAATTGATGTAGCACTAATAGCCTGAAATCTGAGATATATGATGGACAGTTGGTGCTGACAGGCAGGGTGAGGCAGCAGCTGCGTCAAAGCAAAGGTGTGTAGACTAATGAGATGGAAAAGAGAGGGTGTGATGTGAGGCCTCATTGTACAGCCAGAGAATACTACACATGTATGCTGAAGATCTTTGCGTTGACAGTTCAATTGAAAACTCAACATGGTCAAATAAGAGTGAGATTAATCTGTTGGAGGGAAAAAGTGTCTCAGGTAATCTTTCTTAGGTCTGCAGCTCTACAGATATACTAAAGTTACACACAATTGTTCTGACCTTGGTTAAGGAAATAAAACTGAATTTAATTGTGTCAGCATAACAAAATGTTGTTGTGCTAAGCTATTTTACTTATTGTGTTATTTGGGTGAGCCAACATGGAAAATAACGATGAAGATTAGTCAGCTCTGTAATGACTCACTTTTCTCCGATTACCTGATCACTGATGTCACATTAGGTAACGCTATGAGAGTAAACGTTTTCAATGGGATTGTCAGGAACTGCCAGAAAGGCATTTTGTGAAATACAACATAAAATGTAGTTCAAAAACAAGCACTGAACCACAAGCCTCCCCTACTATCTTATGTTTTATGATTGTTTTGCTTCAAAGTTGTGATTTCATTAGATGCAAAGTAAAAAAAGAAAAAAATAATTCACCCTAAAATATAAATTTAGTAAATTGTTGCAGCATATTTTTGGAGACAGCAAATTAAAATTTTTGAAAAGATCAAACAACCTAACTGCTTTCTAAATTAGAGAAAATGATATAGATAAAAAGAAACCCACTCCAGTTCCTCATGTTACAGATTCAGTGTATAATCTCTACAGCAGTGAGCCAAACGAAGTGGCCGTTCTTTTTTAACACTCATGAGAACTGGCAAACACACAAAGTGTGCTTTTGGGAGAGGGAATATGTAGCAGGCAAACAGAGGGAGCGACAGAACGAGGAGGATGGTAGTCACTGTGAGAATCATTTCTAATGTTTCTTCACACAGTAATATTTCTGTGGGCGCTGTCGCATTTAGAAACATTGCTAAGTCAGGCCCTGTGAACCGGGACTAGTGTCTGAAATGGCAACCTACATTACACCAACTGATAAAGATATTCAGACTTAATGAATATCTAAGTATTAAGATAAGTATTAACAGTGTGTCAGAAAAAAAAACATAAAAAAACAAACAAAAAAATGATTATCAATATAATAAGTTTCAACTTCCAATGGTCACATAATTGCCACAAACTATTTTGTTTGGTCACACTGTAACTAGTGTATATAAATATTACTAAGACAACTGATTTGTGATTTATTGTTCAGCCATGCTGAGAAATTATACATGAGAAATTACTGGTTACAATAAAGGATTAAAATGAAGGCATCTGGACATAGTCTTGACCTGGATGACTGAGGACCTCTACAGAGTGACTGGTTAGTTTTCAGACCAGATTCATAAAAAGTACTGTAACACATGTTGCTGTCATTATGAGGAGCTTGGCTAGTCTGCATTTACAGAGCTATCTGATCTTTGCTGTAATTGGCTACACGTCACTACCATCCAGTAAGCACGTAGGCATGAACAAAGACATAACAGTCCCCTCTATCTGGGACACATTATGCACCAATTGGAAGAACCATCGGCTTTTCACTAAAACTGTGGTGTGTACGCCATTAGAGGGACAGTGCATCACTCGACCTTGGATCTTCCATGAAGCACAGAAGACTGGTTGAAGATGTTGGAAAAGTATGATTGTTCTGATGATGACCCCAAAGTCAAAGCACTCGCGTCAGAGAAGAAAGTGTGCAAACCCTACTGGAATGCATCAGTCAGCACAGTCCATAAAGAACTCTTTTCACTAGTGCTGCACTAGTGCCCACTCTTGACCTTGTGTTTGGCAGTGCGTGCTGGTAGAAACGCCATTTGCCAGCTATTGAGAGTCTGACTAAATTGAGAGATGCTGCCTTGCTTGCTTAACTGCCCTCCAAGAAAGTGGCATTAAGAATGTGCTGAACATGATAAAAACAGTTAACGTTCCAACGTGTGATAACATGCATTTGTTTCCCTTCATTTTACCTTGAACTGAACTCAAGGATTGTGAGAAACAAGCAGTTAATTCAAATGAGAAAGTGCTTGCAGTAATGTGCAACTCAAGTTTTATTGGACAATTCCACTAGATCCTGATCGGTGTTGCTAAGACCAGTGATGAAAACTCTTGGATAAGACAACTGAAAGAATGCAACTGCAGTACAAGCAAACGCTAAAGGAAAAAGATACATGCTGTTTGAGTCTGTGTATGCAAACACAAGACATCACTTTGCAAAAGCGCATCTTTTGTACCTTATAATTTCATACTTTCAACATTTTTTTGCCATTCTGTGATCTGTGGAAGCCAACCATTCAACCCGACATTCTCTTACATAACATTTGTAGTAGGCAAATGTTACGTGAGGGCAAAAGTAAATCTGACCAGACATCACTGTTACCTGGATAAACCTTATTATAATAAAATATAATTAAAATGATGCCTAACTAAGAGTTTGTTTATACTGCTCTCAAAGTCAGTGTAAACAGCTCAACCCACATCCAAAACAGACTACTTCCACATCTGGTCCAGAATCACACAGAGACTTTATTTTGTTGCACAGTTCCTTAGAATTAAAGCCACTTAGAATTAAAGCCACTTAGAATTAAAGCAATTTCTTTGTCACTCAACATTCTTTTAATATAAAATTATATAATATAATGATTTATAATGATCTTTAAATACTAGATTTCTAATCTATGGTATTAAGCTGACATAAGTCTCAGAAGGCTTTAAACCAGAGAATGAAGAAGTTGTTGTTCTCAGCATTCTGGACCGGACAGGTTTGGGATAAATGTTTTCACCACAGAGATTATGGCAAATTTACAATTACAAACTGTGCAAACTATAGTGTACATAAGCTACATTTTGCAGACAAGACTTACACTGTTGCTTTTATGGGTTTGTGTTTTTAGTGAGTTTTCATTATTTTGTTATTTATATTATAAATGTTATGTTGATTGTGTTCTTTTTTTTCAGGGTAATCTTATCCCATTTAGTGGCATTTTGCTAGTTGCCCTTGCCGTTTTGTCAAAAGTGAATTTATTTTTCCAATTTTAGTAAGGTTAAATGCATTCTAGGGATGGGATGATAACCGTTTTCAAGGTATGGTCCATTGTATGAGGACGTTGTTACGTTCTTGGTTGGCAAAAAGTGGTTGGCACTGTCACAGTAAAGCATTAGGCTCATTTACAATTTTCACATTTTGTGCCGCTAGCCTCAACAAATCACTGTGAATCTGAATATGCTTACTTTAACCACAGATCAGTGATGCAGTTAAACTTATGTGGACAATAGTTCCTACCTACTAGGTTACTACGTTTTTCTTCTCTAAACAGGCCCGATGCGCTGAAGATCAATAATGTACACTACACTGTAAAGTGTATAATAAAGGCTCATTTAAACATTTTAACCCAGTCCCCCATGAAGTGTACACTGTTCAATCTACCACAGAAGGGCTAATGAATCAAGCGGCTGCAGATGCCCCGCTTCACCCCGTTTGGAGCAGGGATAACGGCGCACATGAGCCCGTACAGCAAGCGTTATGAACCGAGACAATATTTGGATTTGACAGAACAGTGAAAAAACTTCAGATAAGCCTCAGGAGAGCGGTTCTGAAAAAACTATTTTGGCTTGTTTGCATTAATGCTGGATTTTTCATGTATCTGTGTGAAATGTAAGCATTGATGCTTTTGGATCTTTCAATGAATTGTCTCAATCCTTTATGAAGCCGATGAGCCACAATTTACTCTCAGCTGCCTTTTTTTTATATTTAAAGTGGGTGTACAGTAAGACAGTTGTGGTTAAACAGTTGAACAGACATTAGAACAATTACACAGCAAATTAAGTCTTTAAACAGGTTACAGCTATAAACATTAGCAGGTTTGCCCCGATGAGCCGAGTAAATTGTAGCCGTAAGCTTACAGCAGGATTAGTTATCAATAGTAGAAGAATTATCATAGGTTTGGGAATTTGTTTTTAAATGGTAATAACTGAATGATTATAAAAGGTTGAAGCAACCTCAGGAAAAGCTTACAACAACCTTGACTCTGACCAAGTTAGCTAACAAACTAAGCCAGATGTTAAGAGGCTATAAAAAGGTTTAGCCTACACTGACCTACCTATATTATTATTTCTAAACGTCTGCATATTACATATTTAGCCACGTATCAAACATTTGTTTCAACACTTCACTGATTTAAGAGAGACAAATTTGTGTTGGTGCTGTGTATCTTCAATATAGATTGTCTTAATTATACACTACAATAGAGTTTTTTTTCCAAACAAAAGATGGTGGCAAGAACAGTCCATACTGTGGTTTCAATGTTTCATTAAAATTGTGGTATTAAAAAAACCCAAATACTGTGTTAGACAATTTATATAAAAGAGCTGGAGAGACAAGACCAAAAACAGTTTTTGGAAGAATTTTATCTAAGGTATAACAATCATAACAACCAAAAGATTTGACTATGCGCAATTCACCAGGAAATTAAAACCATTTTAAGTTGTAAATTCAACACCGTGATACAATTAGGGCTGTGATGGTCACTGTGACAACCTCGCCACCACGGTGGTGGGTCACGGCGGTAACCGACACTTAGTGACACTCCAAGACAAATATTAAATTCCAATGTTTTGTAGTATATAATTGTAATAATCATAACTATAGAGCTTGGTTGTGTGAGATGATGTCACACAACCCAAATTTACGCCACTGGCAGGAAAGCACCACATCTACATTCAAATAGAGTAGTAAAGATTAAACTGCAGTTTACAGTACATTTGTGTAACGTGTTGTCCTACCAATACCTATTTGTCTGTGAAACATTTAAACAGATAAAAACTGATTTAGTTTTTGTCTGTTTAAATGAAAAAAAAACTGAGTAAAAAATACAGACGCAAGCTTTTGTTTACAACCCTAACACAACAGTGTTAGGATCCTACCATAACTCGTCAAATAAAAACAACAACAATTTTGTTTGTATCTCTTTACTTTACATTTACAGACCTACACACCTTATAAACCTTAACATGTCTTGCAGTTTTAGTGACTTTGGGGTTAGAGCAAGCCTCTCCATGGAACCTCTAAAATGGTCCTCATGTAAGGGCGCCGCCATATGGCGATTTTACAGCGATATACCTCCGTCCACCAGAGGGCAGGCTCCAAAAGCGGAAATATAAAAGGAGAAACCCAATGGCGACTTTACTAGTGTAAAAATCATGTTTACAGCCTGGTACAAAAGATGGCTCTGGTTCTCTAGAGCTAAGTTTTTAATACGTGACAACTCTGGGGATTTTTGATTATTACGTTGGTTTATGCTATCTAAAAACTATTGTTTTACTATGGAGTAAAAGCCGAAAAGCCCGGATGTAACGGATTTTATTGCCCATTCGTAATGACAATATTGGTGAATAGGGGACCAATGGGCGGATATCATCCATATTTATGGGTTAGAGCAGCAACAAGCAGCTAGGCTATAGCAATAAAGCCTGTGTGTTATAGGTTTATGTGATGGTCTAGACCAGGGGTCTCAAACTCAAATTACTTGGGGGCCGCAGGAGGCAGAGTCTGGGTGAGGCTGGTATTCCACAAAAAAAGCTTTGTTAAATCCTCTCAAACGTCATTACTAACAATTCTTTAACTTCAATGGGTTCTTCTGAACCTGAGCTATCCTGAACTTAAATGGAATATTGAGGAACACCAATAAGATTTCCAGATCACCTGAAAATTGTGGTAAAATCTGGAATTAAAAATGGTACCCCTTACAACGAACTTGGCCAGGTCACGGGTACTTTTATCAACTTTGTTCCAAAGCACACCTGTCAAACCCCCAGAACCTTCTCCTAGCAACAAGGCTGGTATCAGCAATTAGGACACTGAGGGCCTCTGCTGTTCCGGGACTTTTTGCCATAATAAAACACAACACCCTCCCCTAGTTCCATAGATACAGTCAGAGGTTACAGTTTGGATAAGAGAATGACTGTTAGATTGTCTAATCAGACAAATCTGATTCTAATCCCTGCAAACAGATAATGTCAGGTCCAGACTTGAAACCTACATGTCAGGTCTTTGGGTAACAAATCATTTTTAATGATTTTATAACTTCGCATAAGCTTGAACTTGAAACATGGTTAGACAGCAAGACTGGAAAAAATTCCTTAGTGAATCCACTACATCTAAATTCACATTTGTATCCAAAATACAAAAAAAAACAAAAAGGGTGGTGGTGTATGTGCCTTTCTTAGGAACAATATTAATTTAGTCATTTTAGTCATTTAGCAGACGCTTTTATCCAAAGCGACTTACAAATGAGGAAAACAATGGAAGCAATTTTAACAACACAAGGTAGCAGAATGCATAAGTGCACCAAAAACTAGTCTCAGCACAGTATACAAGGATAAAAAGTAACTTTTTTTTTTAAAAGAAAAGGGAGAGATAGAAAGGAAGTAGAATTCAGTGTTTGTCTGTTAGGTGTTGATAGAAGAGATGTGTTTTTTTTTTTTTTTAAAGATGGCTACAGAATCTGCTGATCTTGTACGAGCAGGTAGATCATTCCACCAATGTGGAACGGATCCAGAGAAGGTACATGCAAGATTTTTTTCCTTTTTGGGACGGTACCACCAGACATTGTTCATTTGCAGAGCGCAGGGATCTGGCAGGAACATAGGTCTGTATTAGCGAGTGAAGATGAGGGTGCGGAACCAGCGGTGGTCTTATAGGCCTTATTCTTATCCAGAAGCTATTACTTAAGGAGTTTATCATTTGAGTATGTGTCATTCAAAATTGAGTTGAAGTTTTCTCCATCTATATTATACTGTATGTAGTTCTTTACAAACCGCCTTAACAATATCATAATTTTATTAATGAGTTTACTGAAATGCTTTCGGTTGTCTGCACAAAATTTGAACAAGTAGTCATATCAGGTGATTTTAATGTGCATGTGGAAACTATTCTTGATACTTTTGGTCTATGTCAGCATGTTAATGAGCCGACCCATAACAGATGTCACACTCTGGACCTAGTCATTACTAAGGTTGTTCATATTTCAGATTTCACTGTGATTGATGTTGCTCTATCTGATCATTTTGTGTCTTTTTTCATCTGTCTATAATTACTAAAGTTGTTGCTGGACCTACAGTTGTGCCCGAAAAGACAAATTAATGATAACATCAGAAAACTGTTTATGGAGGCAGTCAGGTTTGAAAATGCCTCATCATAATGACATCCATCTGAACAAAGACAGGCAAAGTCTTAGTTCTGCTGGAGTTGAGTGGTGCGTTTGATACAGTGGACCATGGAATCCTGTCACAAAGATTAGAGGAATGGATAGGTATCACTGGAACTGCCCTTAAATGGTTTCAGTCCTATCTTGAAGGCAAGAAGTACTTTGTTTTGGTTAGTAACTGTGTATCTGACCAATGACCATGACATGTGGGATTCCACAGGGGTCCATCTTGGGACCCCTAATATTCAATCTTTACATGCTTCATTCAGGCCAGTTAATACGCAGCTGTGACGTATCCTACCATAATTATGCAGATGACACTCAGATTTACATTTCACTCACAGCAGGTGAAAATGGACCAATCCATTCACTGTGTCACTGCATTGAAAAGATTAATGGGTGGATGCAAAATAATTTTCTCCAACTTAACAGAGACAAGACTTGACTAATCATCTTTGGGCCACAGAAGCAAAGAGAAAGTGTCAGCAGTCACCTCTCTTTCTCTAAAATCTAAAAATCAGGTTAGGAATCTAGGGGTCATCAAGGACTCATACCTGCATTTCCAGCCACATTAAATAAATTACATCATCAGCATTTATCACCTTAAAAACATTTCCAGAGTCAAAGGGATGATGTCTCAACCAGACTTAGAGAAACTTATCCATGCTTTTGTCTCCAGCAGGTTAGATTACTGTAACGGCCTGCTCACTGGTCTCTCAAAACGAGGGTTAAGACAGCTGCAGCTTATTCAGAACGCGGCTGCTCGGGTTCTAACCAAAACCAGGAAGTACAACCACATCACGCCAGTTTTAAAATCTCTGCACTGGCTTCCTGTTGCTCAGAGAATAGACTTTAAAACAGCACTTCTGGTTTACAAGTCTCTAAATGGTTTAGCACCAGAATATATCTCTGACATGCTAGTTACTTATGAACCTCCTCGGACTCTGAGAACATCTGGGACAGGCCTTCTGCTCGTGCCCAGAGTTAGAACCAAACAGGGTGAAGCAGCGTTTAAGTTTCATGCAGCAAAAACCTGGAATAGCCTCCCAGATGAAGTAAAACAAGCCTCAACTTTGACAATGTTCAAGGGGAGGTTAAAAACCTTCCTCTTTAGCTCTGCCTACACTACAACCTAAAGTGTTAGTTTTTTTCTTTTATCTGCACTCTTCTTTTTAAAATGTTTTTAATTTTTTCTTATGTTTCTTAATATAAATCTTGTAAATTGTCTTTTATTCCTGTAAAGCACTTTGAGTTACCCAGTGTATGAATTGTGCTATATAAATAAAATTGCCTTGCCTAAAATTGCCTTGCCTTGCCTTAAAAACAAAACAATAAACAAGGGATAATGTCTAAACCAGACTTAGAGAGACTTATCCATGCTTTTATTTCCAGCAGGTTAGATTACTGTAAAGGCCTGCTCACTGGTCTCTCAAAACGCGCTTTAAGACAGCTGCAGTATTCAGAACGCTGCTGCTCGGGTTCTGACCAAAACCGGGAAGTACAACCACATCAGTCCAGTTTTAAAATCTCTGCACTGGCTTTCTGTTGCTCAGAGCACTGCTTGTTTACAAGTCTCTTAATGGTTTAGCACCAGAAAATATTTCTGATGGTTCTTTATGAACCGTCTCGGACTCTGAGAACATTTGGAACAGCCCAACGTTTGAACTAAACCTGTTGAAGCAGCGTTTAAGTTTTAAGAAGCTAAAATCTGGAACAGCCTCCCAGATAAATTGGAGCAAGCCTCAACTACAACAATGTTCAGGGGAAAAATAAAAACATTCCTTTAGCTCTACCTACATTCTTCGTCTTCTGTATTTTACTTGTTTCTTATTCTAAATCTTGTCTGTGTATTCTAAATCTTGTCTGTGTACTTTAAATGACTTTTAGCTCTTTAAAGCATGTTTAGTTACCCTTGAATGAATTGTGCTATATAAATTAAATAGCCTCACCTAAATCGCAACAACTAATACCTAAAACACGTTTATCAACTTAATCCAGTGTTTATTATAAACTACAATCTAATCCATACCAGGCGACTCAGTTAACTAACCTAGTTATTATGACAAGCTAACTGTTAGCAGTCAAGCTAACATAGTCTATGCTACATCTCAAGGTAATAGCCGAAGTGAACTAGTTATTTGTTTGTCTAAGTTTAAAAGTAACGTGCTGAACTTAAAACATAAGGAATAGACAATATACATACCAGCTCATTTTGAGTGAACCTTTTTTCGGGTTTTCATAGAATAGTTTCACTGCTTTCTGCGGACTTCATTTCCTTCTAGTCACACAGTCGACTACAGGAAGTCCGGGGCTTAGTGGCAAGTGCTTCCTTTCAGGAATTTAAAGCCTTTAACAAATAATAAAAACAAAAACAAAAAAAAAAAACCTAATAGTTAATAAACGTAAGCCACCTTAAAGCTAAATAAACATGCTTTTTGTCTTTGGTTGCCTCGCGTCTTACTACCAAGTGATCACAAAGTCTGTCTTTGAGTCTAAGTATCAACATTTACATGGAAGATTTCTGTTTATTAATAATTATCTAAACTGTACTTGTATATATTCTTTTAATTCATGACAACTTACTGGAATACTCACTGAAAAGTTATAGCTGTTAATGTTCATTAAACAAAATAACTAGGCATTAGGACTAGTTATGACTAGCTATATATTTGCAGTGAGCTCTTCAATTATCCATGTAGATCAGTTGAGAAGTGGTGAAAAATGGTTGTTACAGGAAAAGTGAACACATGTCCTCAGAAGCTCACTGTGAGCTCCTTTTCTGAACCTTTCTTTGGCCTTTGAGTTTCTCATTCAATATCATCTTTTAGCTATGGTCTTTTTTAGCTGATACAAATGACTGTCTCTACTCTACTTCATTATAAATAAATAAATAAATAAATAAATAATACACTTATATAGTGCTTTACAAGATACGCAAAGACGCTTCACAGTTAGGAACAGAACAAAGCAAACAAAAAACAGATAAGAACCAAAATACAACTGTCTACAGTCTAGTTCAAATTGCATCAATATTTATATTTCAATATCTTATTCTTTACATTTAAGAGTTTATAAAAGTAAGCCACCCAAAGCTAAATGAACATGCATTTTGTGTTTTGGTTCCTCGCGTCTTGCTAGTTCCTTCAGACCAGAAAGCAAGAGATATTGAGTTATTTTTCTTTATTCAAGTACTTACATAGAAATAACAATTGCATTACAACAAACTGAATTGCCAAGTTAACATTAGAGCTGATCTCCAGATCATGATGTAAATAAAATTCATTTCAATATTCAGCTCATTTTAAATTACCTTATTATAAGGTAATAAAACAGGAAATAGGCCAAAGACATCTACAACATTTTTAACAAGACCAATTGTTTCCTTAAAGAAAAACAAAATCCAACAAAACATTTATCCCAGTGTGAGTCAAATTGTCCATCTTGGATTGATTTTAACCCATTTCCTCAGATTTAATTTTCATGCATAATAAAGAAATGAGCACTACCCAATGTGTCTTAGGGTAGTACTATGGAACATTTCCGTGCACATGCAAACATGGGGATATACTGCAATGAAAAGGAAATACAACACAACAGAAAACAGTGAGAATAGACTGCTTCCAAACACCATATAGTGTTACTGCTGAAGACACAAAGTCCCTGAAGTCACCCTGTAATCCACAGGATGACAAGTATCCTGTAATATCTACACATTTAAAATGGTGAGATAATTTTTGTCATTTAATTTTTAATTGGCATTATTGGCATGTAGGAGTCCAAGAATATTGCCTTGCCCAAGGCCGACAACACTAAATCAAACGTTAGACAGAAACATTAGCACAAGGCTGCCTTCAGCTGCAAGCAGACAGAGGTCACATTTATGATTTGTTGCTCCTGTGGAGTTCATGGCATTACATATTGTTTTTGATCGGCCAACCCTGCAACCCACTTTGGCACAAAGATGGCTGCTCATGTTGGCTCTGAGCCAACATTAGTACAGAAGGATGAAGCAAATTCCAATTTCAGAGCACTCAGCCACCCACTCTGGACAATAAAACATTCTAACACATTATTCAAGAGTAAACAGCATTATGAAAGAGTTTGGTTTTAACTGTCATATATTAATTTAAATACATAGGTATTATTTTTGTTGTCCAATGTGTTTGTATGGTTATGACTGTATTATTTGACCAATAAATTTTATTGAGAAATTCACACTTAAAAATATTCCTTACAAAAACATAACAAAACAAAAGTGACAACAGTTGGGATATGAGCAATGACATATTGAGTTTGAAAAGTTGTAATTACATGGCTTCATTTAGAGATGGAAATAGCTTGGTAGTCTGTGCCTTTCTTTAACACAAAGAACATAAACATAGTTTTCTGTCAGAGAAACCACATTCAATAAACTATAATTAAAAACATCCATTCTCACTAGCAAGTGTCACATCAAGAACACACAAAAGCATTTTTGGTCAAATAAATCCTCAACAATACAGTGATGAATGCAGTATGAGATCAAATGAATACAACAATATAAATATGTTTCCTGCTTAAATATTTTATAATGCAATTTTCCAACTCCATGGGGCTGGCTGCTACAGTCTGTCTTTGAGTCTACTACTCATCAACATTTACATGGAAAAATTCTGTTTGACTTTAATAATCATCTAAATTGTACTTTTATATGTTCCTTTAATCTATGACAACTTATTGGAATAATTACTGAAAGGTTATACCTGTTAATGTTCATTAAACATTAACTAGGCATCAGGACTAGTTATGACTAGCTATAAATTTGCAGTGAGCTCGTGTATGTAGATCAGTTGAGAAGAAAAAATGGTAAAAAATGGTTGTTACAGGAAAAGGGAACGCATGTCCTCAGCAGCTCACTGTGAAGCTTCATTTTTAAACCTTTCTGTTTCTCATTCAATATTCTCTTTTAGCCAAATTCCTGTGCACTGATGTATTATAGTCATTTTGAGTTGATACAAATGACTTTCTACTCTACTTCATTATATCAATAAAATCTTGTAATACACCTAAAACATTTAATTAAATCAGTTTTTTATAAGTCTATTGACATAACGTTTTCAGGTCTAGTTCATATTGTATCAATATGTAATGTATATTTAAATATCTTATTCTTTACATTTAGGTATTCATATGCATTGTTTTTGAGTTTCCCATATATGCATTTTAATTTAACTATACTTTTATGTTTTGACTGGGGCATTAAACTGTATTGGGAATAAAATAACCAGAAGTATAACATAGTGGCATTTCCTTGCAATGTGTTATACTCACACACATTAATGAACAGTATAGACACAGTAAGACACATATGAAATGTAAAAACTGTTATGGAGATACGCAAAATGTAAAAAATAAAAGGAATGATTTATTCAGAATACACATATTAGTGCTTCCTTAAACCGTAAGCTGTAGTTACCATGTTAAAGCATACACATGCTGCAAGTGCTTTTTTTTCTGTGGAAGATAACATATCTGGCACCATTGTAGTACACTAAAATGCATGTAATGACTTATGACAACTAAATTACTAAAAGCTTTACATGTTGTGCACAAGCATTCAGTCATTTGAAAGTGTCTGTAATGCAGACATTTGTATTTACATAGTGTGCATTAAATATGCACATATATGCACAATTTAATACTGGGTTAGGACGCAACTGACATTTGAGTACAACAGTGTAACGTCAACTCTGGCTACCAGAGAAAATTATTCTCCAATACAAACCAAGAACTCTTTGTTAACAGAATTGGTAGAATTAAATATGTATGTATAATTTCAATAATTTCCATATTTTGATAAATGAAAGTTTGTGGTTTTATCAGATAATATATCTTTTTTATATTATTATTTGTTTTTTTTTTTTTTTTTTTGCATTTTGTACATAACCGGCGCCATACTAAGGACTTTAGTCTGTTTAACTGTGCAGTCAGTTTGTGTCATAAATTGTGTGTGATGACTTTTGAAAATAATTTCTAGAAAACAATGACAAATTTTAAAGACTTGAATTATTTCAGTTAATAACATGTACAACCAATTAGATAAAACACTGTCTCCAAGTGTCTACAGATAAATAAGTATTGGAAAAGGAATAAATTGCCATGTCTGTTGTCAAAATGAATCTGTGAGTCCTCCACAGATATGTGACCTATTCAGTCTGTATTAAGATATGACCAAATTGTGCAAGTAATTGTAAAAAACAGCTAATCGGATATCCTTTGTAGATGAACATTGTGTGTGAGGCTGATATAACATAATTTGTGTGGCAAATATCCGGTACAGTAATGACAAGGTTGGCTGAATAACCACAATACATTTGGCACATTCTTAGAGAAAACAACATTAAAAAGAACACCACGCTTTAACCAAAACAAAAAGACAGTCAAAGACAGTCAAGTGCCACTAAAAAGGTATCAATGACAGTACACAAATATAAACAATTGCACTTTTAAACAGCGGAAATAAATAATGCTTACATCCCTCACCATTAAACTAAGCTTCACTGTAATTGTGTTTCTATTCCTACAATGGACTCTGTTATCTTTTCAATTTAAAAATGATCAGTAAAATTTACAAAAGTGTGTTCATTCCAAAACTTACAAATACGCTGTGGCCTTTTGGACAAAGTGTGCCTTACTCTGTGCGGGCACTGTGTTACAGTATCTGAGGCTCTGAGTAGCTAGAAAGGTGAGACAGCCTTACTCCACTAAAATTAAAAGCATCCATCTTGAAAACAGAAGGATGAATTTCAAATAAGGAAGAGGTGTTAAAGAGAAGAAAAGTCACCTATTTATTTCATAGTAGACATGATCCAGTCTTCCTAAGTGTCTTTATGGGGCATTGAGAGAGTCCAGTCCAAGTGCACATAGTGAGGATGGTCATGAGGCTCCCACTGTGGGGCCCCCACAAGAGCTGGGTGGTGAGCTGTGGCTCCCAGCCCCACCACTGCTCTTATCAGCTGGCTTCTTGTCTTTCTGTTTAAGGTGAACCTTTGCATGTCTTTTTCTCTCGTCACTTCTGGCAAACTTGCGTCCACAGAACTCGCAGGAGAAAGGTTTTTCCCCTGTGTGTGTGCGGATATGCGTGGTCAGGTGGTCACTGCGGCTGAAGGAGCGCATGCATATTCGGCACTGGAAGGGTTTGTGACCTGTATGGATGCGAAGGTGACGCGTGAGCTCGTCGGAGCGAGAGAAGCGTCTGTCACAGTTCTCTGCTGGACAGGCATGTGGTCGTTCGTGGACCGGGGTTTTGCTTGGACGGTTGGGGTACTTCCGTGGACGAATAGGTTTTAAAGTGAGAGTCTGTGGTGGTGGGTGATGCTGTGGGGGATGTTGCTGCCCGCTGATGAAACCTGGGTGGATTTGCTGCTTGTCTTTGAACGCCCTGATGGTCTCCAGGGGTGTGATGGGTGGGGGGTTGACTCGGATAGGGTCCATGGTCTGGAAGGGTTTGTGCTCCATCACCCCTACCTCACCCTGATGATGGAACAGGTTGTAGTCAGGGATCATGGAGAAAAGGCTGCCGTCCATAGAGGCTTTGGAAGTGGAGTGGTAGTCATTGCCAGAGTATGCCAGGGCAGTGCTGGTGGCTGGGCTGTGGTGAAACGACACCTGGTCCTGGTACAGGTCACTGCAGGTGGAGTAGGCAGGCAGCGGCGGACCGTAAACCTGCTCCATGTCTGAAGTCTGGCCACCCATGTTGGCAGCGGAGGATGAGGTCTGTGTTGTTACCGTGCCAGGCGATGGAGAAACACCCAGAATTCCTGCACTCACCAGACTGATTATGTTGTTATCAGAGCACCAGCCTGAGCCACCTATGCCACCCGACGGAGGGGTGTCAAAGGCAAACTTCCCCAGGTAGGTCACTGTCTGACCACTGCGGTTGGTCTGGAAGCTGGATCCATACTGGATTTCAGAGGACCCTTTTTCACTTCCCATGCCCAGGTCCATGATATTATCTAGAAAAGAATAAAAACAACAAATATTAGCAAAAAGTCCCTCACATTAACAAAAAGAGAACATACAAAAGTGAAAAGTTGTGAAAAACTGTAGAAATGTACTTTCACTCCCAATGTGTTTCCTTAATTTGAAGAGTCCTGCATTAGTTCAAAACTTAGCTTGTCTGCATATTTCTGTAATAATCTCCAAACGAGAGTTCATAAGAAACTGTGAGTGCTGTCAGACCTGTAAGTCAAGTGACTGACTGCTACCTCGGAGACAGTGGTGTGTCTCTCTCTCTCAGATCCCACAAGCACTCATAAATCAAGACCTAAACACCCCCTTTGATCCAGTCATTGTGTCCCTCAGGAGGACAGCCAAACTAAATGGTGAGATCTGATTTCTTTATAGCAGCGAGGATTAGGAGAGAAACGCCACATCTGTCACTTGAGCCATTTAAAACCAATTTTTGCAGCATAGAACATCTACCTAAATAGGGGCTCAAATTGATCAAATAAAGTGGGTCCTGAATGACGTTAACAATAATTCACAAAGGTCTTGATTTTTTAAGCCGCATGATTTCACCCTTTCAAAACACACAATCACGCAGCAATTTCACATATTCCAGAAATGCCTTCAAAACCATGAAATACTGACGCGCCTAATGTAGACAGATTTATATGGCTGAACGTGCTCTGAGAAAAATCATACATAAAATTGTACAAAGCAAAACCAACTAATTATTTGCACACTACAATGTTCTTTAGGTGGTACAGATGCACACTGGCATTAATTAAGTTGTAAAAATTTGTAACACTTTGCAATGTACATTTAGATGTTTTTTATTTTCTTGATACAGTGATGTTTTACACTGATGATAAAATATGGACTGTGTTATACCAGCACTGGAAACTACATCACACCTTGTTTCCTTTAAGAGTATAAGAAAGACATTTTAGACAAAGGCCTGGGAAAATTTGTGCTTTACAGCAATGTACTATATATTAGAGCTAAAAAAACTCAGCAAACATAAGCTTTTAACAGGAAATAACTGTGACATAGGTGTCAGCTGTCAAAAAAGAAAACACCGGAGATTTTTTTAAAATAAAAACAACCCCACTACATTTATGGCCTGTTCCTTTTATAGGATTTAATTTTACCAATTTCAAAACAGAAACACTTTTAAACAACTTCTTCTCCTTTTCTTTGAAAATTCTGTGTCTTCAGTTCAAGAACTACATTTTATTATATGGTTTATTTGATGAAAATGTGGATAGATTTTATTATGAAAAATGTTTATTTCATTATTTTAAATCTCAATCAATTCAATGACATTATTAAGCTAGTATTATAATTTTACACACGCATGTCTCTCTTGAGGTATGTGAGAAATCCATTTTCAGTATAAACTTTAGCCTAACTGATGGACACCTGTAAAGGATACGGCTGACTTTGAGTTATTTGCGTAAAACCCGTTTCCACACTGATGCTGATGATCACGCCTTTATTTGGTGAAACATTGACCCATCACCCCAGAAGGTGAATTGGATTGATTTAATGCCAATCTCCGACAATGAGCAGAGGCAACGAGTCGCCTTCTGTAGGCGTCTGAATTCAGTACAAATATACATTAATCTACTCAAAGCAGAACATCAATTGAAACATAAACCGGGGGCCTATAAATAAAAGGGTGCAGGGGCCTGGCGCGTAAACATTGTCCACATTAGGGTAAAAAAAGAAAAGAAAATGGAAAAAACACACACACGCCTACCTGTAACTCATCAGAGTATGACATGTCAAAGTCTTGTGAATGAAAATAACCTACAATGTCCAAACAACATCAGACTGGATATTAGTTTTAAAAATCGGCTTTGTTTATTTGCACATTTTTGTTAGTTTTTCTTTGTAAAACCTCGCTGCCTTGGAAGGAATTGTGAGTGTTACACGTCTTCCTTTTTAAAATATGACATGTTGTGTCCTCAAACACCTCTTATTTTTTGGACAGAAAGGAGTTTCACGAACAGATATTGCCTCAGTATAATTAAACCAATTACACGTCCGAGTTGAATATGTGCCTTTTGTCACGTTGGAAAACCAGGCTTCTGAGCTTCATCTGAGGACGTGACGGAGCACACAGCGAGCAAGCCATTCGTTTAAAAGCTGTGTTAATTTACTGCACAGAGTAGGATTGTTACACCTGACTCTGAAATAAAGTGGTTTTGCGCTGTGCGAACTGCCACGGCCAGAGCGCAAACAGGTGCTCCCGACTCGCAGACAACTGTTGCCTGAACGCGCGCACCGCACCGTAGGCTACTTTTCCCTTCACTTTTACAACACACAAAACAAGTCAAACCCATGAATTAAAAGCTTACCTGTGTTCATCTGGGAGTAGTGGTTAATAGATTCCGAACTGGTAAAAATATTCATAGATGTCGGGATGTCCTCTTCAGGGTACAGGCTGTCAGGGATGGTATTTATTAAACTGCTCATGGTAAGAGGGAGCTTGTCCGCTAGTTTCCCTGTCATAGCAGTTATATGCAGTCCGACATTTATGGAAGGACAACGCACGGGTATCCGACTCAAAAAAAAAAAGAAGTACAGGTGAAGACGAGGCGATGAAGAGCAGGAGAGACGGTATCCAAAAGTGTCCCGCGCTGAGAGGAACGAGGAGCGAGAGTCACGCCGGTGCCTCCTCTTGAGTACTCACAAGCTGCAGTTGTTATTAAAGTGGTCACAGTGGAAGCTTATGGGTTGCTTGTGGGAGAATGTGAAGTCTTTGAATCAATGAAGGAGGAGGTGGTGGTGTTGGTTGCACAAGAGCGGCTCTACTTGCTCTATTGGAGCTGGATAGGGGACTCCAGGCAACCCGTATTAAATAGGGGGCTGGAACATTTACGTGACGTAGATGACCATATATGGACAGAGCAGCCCGAGAGCCAGGTCCTCCGTGAGCGTCAGTCTGTCGGTGGAAACTACAGTGGAAGGTAAAAAGCAACCGATAGACAGATAGATAGGCAACAAAGTTCAGACAAAAGCTACACTGGCTCCTATTTTGGGATGTTTTCCTTTGCTGCCTTGTCCTTGCGGAAAACACTGTTATCTATGTCACTGTAAAGCTTTATGGCGCGGTTTTGTGGATTATCAGGCACACTGTGAACTTCGTATGCGATGTTGTGGCAAAGATTCTCAGCGTAAGTTGTGGCTAACATTTCCCATCCAATCAAATCACAACATATCTCCGCTTTGTTTAAAAAATGCTCCAAAGGAGTTTTTCCCAACTTTTCTTATGTGGCAACTATTTTCTATAAAGAAAGTCACTGACAAAAGTTAATCGTTTGTAAATATTGCAAACGCCTGTAAACCCAAAAAGACTTGCTTCAACTTGGAGCTCAAGTCGACCTAAGTGGAAACTCCAAATAAGGCAGTGTCCGGCCCCGCCCCTCCGTGTCTCTATTTGGACATGTCAGTTCCGGATGAAGTAGTAGTGGAAAAGTGATCGGAAGCCACAGACGTTCACACAGGTGACAGTGGACAGTGTCATGGATCACTTTTATATTTAGGCTATACACAGCATCCCCTTGTAGAGTCTTTGTTTTCTAAAAAAAAAAGTTTATCTTCCACTTAGTTTAGAAAATGACAACTCTACATGACAGAAAAGGATGAATGAACGGTTAGTGCTTGAATATTCAGGCTTGAAAAATGATTAGTACCTCAATGAAGCACAAGTGTAAACAGAGTGTGTGGGAGAATAAGTCTGAATCATGCTCAGTGTTTAGGGGGCTTTCACAAACAGAGCAGCAGTGATCTTGTGTGTCTCAGTACCACATACAGGGCCTCTGTGTGCAGCTTTTCACTGGCAGTCCTCACAGGCACTTCTGCCTTGCAGACCATTTCAGACCATCAGAGAAAATCAAATGAATCAATTTAAGCTTGGTTTTTCGAGAAATAATACATTTTATATTCACTTACTGACCCTTTAGTGGCCTAGCTACCAAATAGGTTGCCAGGTTATTTTCAGTGTGAGGGACTGTAGAAGTTAAAGTTGCAGATTATGAACAAAGAAGCCAATAACCACTGCATGTCAACAGTATAAGTTTTTTTTCAACAGTTTTAAGATTATATAAGTTTTGTGATTAAGTCACATTTCTATCACGTGTTCAGTGATTCAATGGTGCATGGTGGAAACAGCTAAATATGTGTTGTCTTTATGAATGCAAATAAATGAGGGAGCTCTAGGGTCAGGTGCTGGACTCACTAGTCATTCCTCGGGGGAGGTCGGTGTGTCTGTGGTTGGAAAGTTGGCAAGCCCAGCAGAAACCTACCTGTTGCAGCTTCATTTCCTCGACCGAGCTGTGTCACAAGTGTCTGACAGGGTTCAATGACTCGCAGCAACAGGTCTCATTTGTAGCATCCATATTGCTTTGCATATGGGGATTCCATGGAAGCAAAGGCTAATTTTAAAGCATAGCGGAAAACTGAAGGGCTACTCTAGATATATAGTCAAATGAGTTTTTTTTTTTCAGATTGTATGTTAAAAG
This sequence comes from Perccottus glenii, assembly GCA_024416835.2. Taxonomy (NCBI): domain Eukaryota; kingdom Metazoa; phylum Chordata; class Actinopteri; order Gobiiformes; family Odontobutidae; genus Perccottus; species Perccottus glenii. The sequence continues at coordinate 18,405,243 of CM044556.2, forward strand.
ATATGTATTTATATATATATATATTTTTTAAGAGCTGTGAAAATAGTTTAATGTGCCCAATTATACAACATACAAATGATATTTATGGCACTGAAACCCTGTCATTATAGTCCAATAAAGGCCTATAGATACTGTTCATTAGATGTCATTACATCACAATGCATTGAACTTAATCTACATTTTTTATTTGTTCTCAATGACATATGAATTCCATTGTAGCCTATTGTATTATTATGCACCATCTGGCTTGCCTTTAATCTACCTGTACACATAAAATAAGCTGTTTGTCACATTTCTGTAGAAATATGCTACGCATTTAAACAAGATTTTTGCTCATTAGCCTAACTTTGTCTAGGGCAATAGGAGCATTTCAAATAGTGGACTTTCTTGTTGATAGTGGTGCACTAGCTTTCTATCATGGATATTCAGATTTTTTTCAAAGCCAATGTTCTTTCTCCAGCTGAAGTGCACTCAATCCTTGCAGTCATTTGTAGCTCAAGCCGGTCATAGATACAGTAAAATGTATTGTGGGTAACAGACAACACACCACATTCTTAACAGTCATATCATAGTGTCACAGTGATATGCAAACAATGACCTGTAATGCAAAATGGCAATTCTCAAGTGAAATACAGCACATGCAATTGTTTTGAAACAGGAAGAAAACAAGAATGAAGACTTGCATATTAGATCACTTAGTGCCGTTTGGCAATTGAATTGATTATACAAATTCTACTTAATTAATGTGGGTTTGAATAAATTAAGAAAATATTAAACCCTTTTCTATATCATCAAGGGACGTAAGAAATATTTTTTAAAGAATTCAATATACAGTGCACAATGCAACTACAGCTGTCAGTTTTTTCCTTAATCATTATACTTCAACTCTCCCGACATTTGAAATAAAAATAAACACATTGACGGAAGCTGAACAGCAAACCCAGCTGTTTTGGCAGGATATCTCCAAGATATAAAGAAAAAAAATGCACAGTGTATTTGGATGCACAAATCTTGGCATTTCAGTGATGTACTGATGGATTCAAGTAGGTGGTTTTGGAAGAGTGTTCTCCTACTTGGCATCATACAATTGGTAAAAAAATAAAAATAAAATGTTTCATAAGTCAAATAAAATGGGTAATTCAAGGTCAAGAGCAGCACTTTAAATGCCAGAGACAACTCTTTCCAAAGCAACTGACTTTCAGACTGTGCTTTTGTTCGTTTGGTTGTTTTGTTTGTGGACACAGATGCTTTGACTGTTAAGTCGGCGAGCAAACAAAGCAGATACAGGACAAGTTGATCAATGATCTCCCAGAGTTCACAGAGAGGGCACACAGGGGTTTACCACGGCTGGCTTAACCACCAAAGGAACGAAAACCTCTGTTACCTACTCCTTCTTAGCCCACTGATGAGACACCAAATTAGGGTCAATGAAACCACCAACTACAGATTGATCATCACAACATCAAAGTCCCTCATGAAAATCCAGCCTTTTTCAGACATCTGGGGTATTGATACAAGCACAATCCCTGAGGAGGGTTGCTGGTTAGAAACCAATATACCTCCTAGGGGGTACTCTGACCCACCTGTATAAATACCCACAAAGTCTGAAAGGTATCTCCTTGTGAAAGGGTTGAAAAGTTTGTCCAGACCATCCTCTGCAGTCCTGACAGGTTGGTCTCTTACACAACAGTCCAAAGTTCAAATAGGGCTTCATTGCAAAGTTACGTCAAGGACAAAAGAGACAGTTTTGGCCTTGGATGCATTTACTTAACCTTGCACTGCTGCTGGATTGTTGTGGGATTTTGGAGTTTACAAACTCACAAAAATCCATCTTGAACTGCTCCAAGCAAAGTATTTGTGTCTGAACCATGACCAAATATGGCTGGTGTGTCCAATGATGGGGCAGCACTGACAGGTCTGGGCCTGTTTTAGGTTTGAAGATGTACCGGCCGTTTTACCAAATACAAACGGAAACAACAAGTGCTGCTCTGATTGGATACAACTGCAGTGATAAAACCAATCACAGTTTAGGTATTTATTGGAAGTACCTGCCCTTTTGTAAACGCTTTTAATGGGTGCCTCCATAAATGGTAGTATGGAACAATGGTACTATGATCTGTGAAGCAATTCTGGCTGAGTCAGTCTGGCATTTACTTAGAGAATCAATAAAAAAAAAAAAAGGAGAAATGACAATTGCATCATCTGGTTAATGGAAATATGATAAACAATTACACAAACAGTAAGTTCCTTTCACCCAACACACCACAGGGCTGGCAGTCCCTCCCCCTGGCCTGTCACTCTGCAGAGTATTTTAGTTCAAGTTCCACTGTGGCATCCGGCAGTGTTGCGGTCTTGGTTTCACCTCCTACTTCCTTTTTTTTGGCCCTGACGTGTTTCCGCCCCTGAATTAGAATCAACTCTTTCCACACTAAGTTGTGATATCAAGCCATCTTCCTTCTCTGTTTGGAAACTAATAAGAAATCCCCAGTGAGGTCAAATCTATCTCCCAAATCCTCAGCAACAGACCACAACATCAGTTTGTGCCACACAACAAGATCATAGGGGAAAAAAGCAAGCATTAAAGATTTCACACAATGCAGTTAAAAGACAAATCTTATTTCTTTATAATTATATCGACACATTCCCTTCTCAGTCTTTGTAGTTTTTAGTGAGGAACTGCAGAGTGGCCACAGGTGCTCCAAGTCCAAACCTTTTGATGAATGCGTCAAGATCCCATTTACCTATAAAGGACAACAAAGCATATTTTAGTACAAAACTTTCAAGAGGAATGATTGCGCCACTTTAAATGATGATATTGTGCATAGATGTAGTTTAGTCAGAGTGCAATCTCTAGTGTATTCCCACAACAGAGCTCTGTGCATGTTTAAGAGATATGAGGCCTAACTGAGCAGCACATGGCTGAGATGTGAGTCACTGAGAACAGCACTGCTGAAAATAAAACATGTTGCTGTAATGATGGAGGTGGGAAAGCAAGGACGTATTGGCAAGATGATATGATTCAATTGCCTGGACTGTTTTTTTCTTCCCTCCCCTTTTAAACAAACACCAGACGGCCATCCGGCTGGTATGACAATATCACTTTTAGGATTTTGACAAACGCTGATTCCCTGCAGCTTCCCCTCCCATAACAAAAAAGACAAATTAACAATTATATTTCCAAGGCAACAAAAGCACTGTATAAAATATATTTTTTCTTAAAGAAAATTGTGTGTTTCCTTATATTTTTTGGGTCCACTTAGAACTATGCATTGTAGTATAGGAATTACTTGACATTCTGGTACTTCCTTATGTGAAACAATTGCATTAACATCTGCTCAAGGACAGTGTAGGAAAGATAATCTCCTGAAAAGACAGCCAACAATTGAAATACATTCCAAATCTGGAGAGAGAATGGTCACACAGTGAGGGGTGGAGGCAGACTGCCTGGATAGAAACATTACTACTTTTGACCTCTCACAGCAGCAGCTTTACAGGTCTTTGCTGTGGCTGTTTTTCCCATCAGGGAGCCACTTTTTGTTTGTCTGGCTCAATCCAGAAGACAATCTGGGAGTGGGAATACACATTGCCACTGCCACGCACATCAACTGCACTCACCTCTCATTAGTGCAAAAACAAATCCTAAGCATTTATTTGCATTTAAGTTAAAAAAAGATTTATGCTGTGATTTTTCCTCTTTTTCAGCATAAATTATTGTCTCAAAAGGTTTTTTTCTTCTTCTCCTGTATATATTAACATTTGTAATTATTACCCTAAGAAGTAAAACATTGTAAACATAAAGACATTTACCTACTCCAGCTAACACTCTGGACCCCTCTCGGTTTAGCCTACTTGAATGAGTTGACATGGGGTCAGGTCAGGTCAGGTCCTGGCTCAGGTGGACAATTTGATGAATAATAACTGGGAGATGAGCAGATGAGTACCTGGCTCATGGGGACAACCTGCAGGGTGCTCTAATAATCAAGTAGGGGCAATAGAGTTAAGTGACCCATCTATCAGACAGAGCATGCCCCCGCTGACCCTTTTGGCCGGCACCGAACCGCCTTTGCAGCTCCCCTAACTCAACCAGCTTGAGCAGAATGAGGACTTTGACCAGGACTTTATAGAAAGTGGGAAGAGAGGCTGGCACTTAAGGTCTTTGTCCTATCATATGACAAAGAACTACTCATTATTAAACAAGATTAAAACAAGCCAAACAATACAGTGGACGTAATTCACCATGTAACTTTTTGTCCAATGTTATGTCCCACACTTGAAACCATTTGTTGCAATCTAAAATAAGGCAGATTTGTGGTATCTAGTGGTCTCACACTCACTGGTGCCCCACAAAGACTTACAAGTGACCTTAGAATAGGCTAGTGTTTGTTTGTAGTAGGATGTGTTTCGGCCTCTCCCATTTGCTGGCTAATGGAAAGGACAGATAGTGATGTTAAATTCTTTCCACTGTAGTTATCCATGGCATAGAGTATATGGCAGGAAGATCAGGACTGCTTTGAGGTGACATAGAAATGCTGAGTTAATGCCCTGTAACAAACTTGTAGTGCTGCAAACCATCTGAACGTTAATCATTGTAGAAAGAGACTGCTGTTATACCAGTGTAAGAGCTTCACGGCTTTTCCATCTAGAATAAAGTTAGTGTCTTTTTCAACTGACTTTAAGATATCACACACTAAAGCACTGCGTCAGTGAGCTATGAATTGCTGTCATAATGTTTCACAGGGCAGATGCTTGTTGTGGTAGGACCTGGGTCGGCGAAGGGTGTCACAGCGTTTTTGGCTGCCGATCGCAGCTCACAGCCGGCTGCCATTTTAGCAGCTCACATTGTTATAAGCGTTGTCACATAGGAGATTCAGTCCTTAAGAAATATGCCACATTGAAGGATATATTTGGATGGTATTCTTAGAGGCTGTCACACTGCATATATACTTCAAATAAGAAGGATTATTGGCACTGCTTGTCCTGGGAGCAATATGTGCAATAAGGAAAAGCAGCATAAATAGATGCTATTGGAAAATGTGTTGATAATTTTTTTTTATATTTTAGAAAAAAAAATGCAGTAAAGTTTTAACGTAATGCAGCAAATGTATAGTTTGGCCTGTAGAATATACAGAAAAGTGACCACTGCTGGTTTCTTAAACTAGTTTTCCTAACATGTTTTAAATGGCTCAAAAATAATAACTTATTCAGGGTCTCAAATCTAACAGTTTTTCTCCATTTTTAGCTAAGCAGAAGAAAGTTGATAAAAAAAAATGTGTTAAAAACTTTTACCTGACAAGGAACTGTAAACAACAAAAAACAAAATGAGCAGCCAAAATTTAAGATGTCAAAGTGTTCCTCTGAGGCATCGACTCCTGGCTGAAACTCAGGCCTGCTGTAGCAACCAAATCCTGGCTCTCTTGACTCCACGCAGCTCTGATTAATGGTAGAGGCTGTGGGTGGGTGGTAGACATGGATCTGCCCATTACCACACTGCAACATTGCAAATGGCTTCAATTACTGTGGAGTGTGCTGAGCTGGCAGTGGGGGCTCTAGGAAGCAAGATGAGCAACGTGCAGCAGCAGCTAACTCCACTGTGATCCATTCATTCGCACAACGTGATCATCGCTGAGTGTACTTCGACTATTGTGTACTTTACTAGCAAAACGGCAAGAGAAACAGCTAAACAGAAATTCTGTTTTTCTTTTGATAAAACTCCAACTGCTCCTTCTTGTGTTTATTTTGTGGGTTTTGTTGGACTGACAATACCAGGGTCGTAGTCAGGAGACAGAGGGTTGTATATGTGGGCATGTGTGTGTCTGTATTTTGTGTAGGCTGGACTAACACGACACGGCCCCTCTCAAGGCTTCAGCGCTCCCATCTCCGGCATTGTAACACTGTTTCCATTGACAAACTGACTTGCCGGCACTAAACAGTAGCAGCACATATTGAGGGCTTGCCAAGTGGCTGACAAGTATCATGAGGGCCTGTATGCCCACGCCTGCCCCCACCCTGGCACTAGGGCAGGCTTCAATCAGGGACAGTCTTCCTAAGCCAGAGCGATGGGGATTCCCTCCGATCACGCCCCTGTGGCCTGTGCCAAGAGCTCAGCCCCCTGTAGTTACTGGTGTAACAGGCCGGCTGTCTCCATCAGTTCACTGACCCGCAGTCAAAACCTGAACACAGACTCCAAACAACAGCCATGCTCCAGCTTTCATTGTGCACCCCTTTATGACTTAAATGATGACCGGAGAGATGAAAAGAAAAAAAGCTCAAAATTTGCAATAAAATTGAGTCAATGACTACGTTACTGGAAGTGGAAAACGATCATTAGGAGTCTCCCACCCACGACTAAATGCTTCCCCTTCACAAATCACATCAATTAATGTCATGAGCTATGAAAAATGCTCTGTGTGTCACACCACATGGAGGGAGGACAGACGCTAATAAGTGAACATACTTAACGGAGGAGGTGGGGAGACAGGGATTCCCTCTGTTCCTCTTGTATGTGCGGGGAAACCGTGTTCTCGGCCAAGTGGAGGCCAAAAATAATGTAGCAGGTACAGCTCAAAATTTAGCTCAACAAAAAATGAGTGTAAAATCTCTCATTGGTCTGTTTATAAACCATGACCAGGCTTTTTATTCTTAATTTGCCGTGCCGTGTCTATTACCCACTCGACAGGGGCAGTTATTCCCATCTAATGAGGCATTTGATTATCTGAGAATGGATTTCATAATTTCATACAGAATAAAGGAAGTGCTACATCTGGAGGTGAACTCATCCAGTTGAATGAGGATGGGTGGATCCGCTCACTTCAATGGCTTCTTAATGTGAGAACAACTATTGGAGTATAAAATAAGTATCCACACTTGCACACAAAGTATTAAGCTATTCTTAATATTATTCATGTTATTACTACTAAGCTTAATGAGTTTTGACATAGCAAGTGTCGTAACAATAAAACAAGAGTTCATCACAAACTCTCTAAATGTGAGTTTGAGAGAAATACTCCAAAGTGCATCACTTTTGACATTTCTTTTTGCAGGTTTTCAACATCAAACAGAGTTACACCTAATGTGCCTGGATTGTTTACTGACATAACTGTCAAAACTTCAAACAGCAAAGACTGGCAGCTCCACTCACTTGCGGCCGCAGCGCTTGAAGTCTCACACCGCCCTGATCTCCTTTCAAATCAGCGCCCGTGACCCGACTAGATCCGACAGACAGACACGCCTCCTGTGGGGTACTGTACCAAAGGCAGTTGCCCACGTTTCAGGAGACTTTTCTTTAGGGAAAGGAAAAGTAAAGAACTGCGAGTACAAACAAAACAATAACTCTGCATCACAAACAAGGGCGCCTTCTGAGAGTCGCACTACGAAACTTGTCTGGTGATAATGCTACCCGTAATCATGAGTTACATTAAATATGCAATGCTTCTTATTGACAGTTGATACAGATTTCAACTTAAGTGAAATATAACAAGACAGGGTAAGACAGACTTTTGCAGGTGTGCGTGGGAGTCCACAATTCATGTCTCGCAGGCATTATCACCACAGCAGCCTTCCTCACTAACCTGATTAGCATGTCCCTTGTTAAGTTCAAGCACTTGGAGAAAATCATCCTCTTGAAGCAACTTGAAATGTTTTGGTTAAATGTTTATAATTATTTGTAAATTATGTCCAAGGGCACTTGTTGAACAAAACCTGGTCATTACATTGGTGTTTCCCATTTAGTGATCTACTATACAATAATTACTAAAAATAACAGCTAAGTCAAATATAGCTAGTGATGTAATAATGATGACGTAAATGATGCCAAAATAAAGTGTTAAGAGATGATGATATTGAGTATTATAACTGACGTGAGGGATCAAATGTTCACAGACTAAAACAGAAAGCCCCCAAACCACAAATGATTCATAACAAAAGTTTCTTTGAAGTGCTAAGGTCAATATTTGAGACATATTGTGGTGATTGAAATTTGTCATGGTTAGTATGTATAACATGGTACTGTAGGTTTGAACTATGGTATGAAGTCAAGGTGCTAGAGAGCAGGGTGTAGTACCGCGGGACTTTTTCTCCTGTTCGGTGAGAGTCACTTTTGCATCTGGCGGCTGCTCGAACAACATGAACTGGTAACGGTGAAAACCAGAAATGCTCGGCGGTGTTGGGGGGTGATAGTCTGCATGATGCAAGACAAAGTGTTAATCAGGAAAAGGCAAAAAATACATACATACAGTGTAAATATAACCACTCAAGCCAGAGGTAAAATTGTGGAAGTTTGTCTTTTATTTTAAAATAAAGATTTGTCTATCTGGGTATCATAATAAAACACAAAAGAAATATTAAGTGTATAATAAACAGTGACTTGCCAGAAAGAGTGGTGCCTTTTATTTGTCCTTTCTTGAGTGAAGCGCCCTGCAATTTAGGCACAAAGTCAGTCAGAGTACAGATAGTGAAATAAAAACAAAACACAGGGCAGTGACCTGTAAAAAAAAAAAGAGTAAAACAAATCCAAAGACAAAAAATATTTATAATACAAGAAATCCATTACAGCAAATTCATTTAGTCATTTTGGCTCAAAATCTTTGCACAAAAATATGTATTTTTCCCTCTTGTACCTGTCATTTCTCTTATATCAAAAGTTATATCAAAACATAATGTACACAATTTCCATTTTCATGTCCATTTTATCACAGTCAAAGATATTCTAAAACTGATGTTACAAGTTATGCCCTAAAATGGTCCTGTTAATCAAGTGCACACTGAAAAGTTGTGTTTATTACCAACAACTTGGAACAAAGATCATTCAAAGACATTTCCCAAAATAAATTCAGTCAGAACAGCAATTTAATTTCCACATAGCAGCATCCCATATTATTAATTGTACATTAACATCTCGTTGCCTAGAAACCAACATCACCAATGTGAAGTGAGAATATTTTTGTAAGCATCTTCCACAGCATTAGTGAGGTTAAACTCCTTCACCCCCAGGAAGCACTGCAAATTGTACACAGACATGTTTGTTTAATAGACTTGGCTGCTCACTGCCACACGCTGTATCTTTGAGTGGGAGGAAAACCACTAAATATGTTGTCTGTGAAATGGCCCAAAACCCACTTGAGGTAAGCATGGAAGTCCCCCATCACAAGCATCAAATACATAGTCCGTGTTCTTGTCTATCTGCACACACAAGCGCCCTCCACAGGCACACTAAGGAACCACAGTACAGGACAAACAGTTTTTTTGTAAAGTTGAAACTCAGAACAAATAACCCGGTTTTATTCATTATGCTTTTCCATTATGATCTAAGAGATTGTGAAAAAGATTGTGTTTAGATTCAAGCTATAAAAAAAGGAAGGAAAAAGCAGATTATAATTATTCTCTTTTTAGACACAAGAGGACAGGTGTGTTTGATAAAATGTACACTTGTCAAAAGTAAGTTGAACACAAAGTTTATCTGAAATATTAATAAGATAAGATAGTTGATAGTAAAATAAATGCTGTTAAATATCTATGTATGATGTAGCAGTAGCAAATCAGAATTCTGAAGATGAGCTTCTACTGTCAGTATCTTCGACACTTATCAGTGAGAAGAAGCTTTATTTAGAAATACCAAGAGTCCTGCTGCCTGAGGGATCCAAACTGATTGCCATAGCAACATTTGAGCATGCAACGTTTTCCCATATCTTAAAACTCTTTGTGCTCACTCTCCATGACACCATGTGGCCTTCTAATATCATTATAATACGTATGTAGAAAAATAACAACAGAAAACAAATAAATGCCATATTTGAATTCAGACAAAAATGTTAAGAAGTCAATCACATGCACACATTGCGCTTAAACTCAACTATACCCAGCTCTGCTCAGACTGGTTCCTGCGTTCTCCAGGAGCACAAGGCGGGCTTCACTAATAACTGTGAGAGGCCATGGCAGCACTGAGGTCTCTGACTCCTAATGTTTAGTGTTGACCGCTGATTGACCCATGGGAGCGGCATCACACTAATCTAAAGGATATTCTCACATGGTGGGCGGCCTCCTGAGGGACCCCTGCTGTGGAGGCGGGACACAGAACGTGAAAACTTATGGTCACTAAATGATTGGCAGCTGCTGATTGTGTCAATGAAGCTCATGGCAAATACAGTGATTTTTAGCATCAGTGATTTAGTCACAAGAAAAGAGATCAATTCTACCCTAGATCAGTGAAACCTTTAATATCATCATCATCAGCATCATCATCATCATCATCATCATCATTTCAATAATTTTTTTTAACTAAAACTAAAGATTTTTCTTGTTTTCCTTCAAAAAAATTTATTTAAATTTTGTTTGAGAATGTGAACCATGTTTTAACTGTTCTGTCATGTTAGTTTTCTAATCTACTAATTGCAGAGAATGATATTCTAAAGAAAAAGAGAATCATTTTAGCAATATTTAGTCACACAAAATGACTAGGCTGTGCAACATACTTTGGGAATACCCATTTGTGTTGGAGTGATAGTGAATCACAAAGTGGGCAGTGTGGGAGAAAGCAACTGACAGAGATGTAAAAACAGAAACAGAAATCAAAATGGCTGCTCTATTGAGTTACATAATTATAGTAAACTGTGTGCAAGTAAAGCTTTTTCAAAAATAAAAGACAAATTGTGTAATGTTTTCAGTCAAATATAAATCATTTGTTAAAATTCATGTAAGGCCTCCTAATATTGTAAAAGGGGAAAAATACAGGAATCACCAATGACAAATGTTCTGTTAACACTAACAGGCCTCGGGGAGAAAGACGAGCAGTGTATTTGTATAATTTGTCTACATAACTTCCGCCGGGAGTCCTCTGACTACAGCCAATAGGTAGGAGTTTGTAAAGAGGTGGTGGGTACTTGCAGGGGTGCGGTTTCACCAGGAATACCCACTAGCCCAACAACCCTTCTCCTTCTCTGTGTGGGAGAGTGCTTCCCTTTGTCAGCAAGAGTTACTCATGCACCTCCTTGTGTATCCACCGCTTCCCTCCTCCTCCCTAGCACACCCTGTAAACCCACACCTACGACAAGCAGCACCCACGTCCTTCTAATGCACTTCTGAGAGCATCCTTCTCTCTTTAACTTGCAGTCAGGCTAACAGACGGGGAGAGAGAGCATGACAGATGGTGTTCACAGCTCTATTTCTGAGGCTGGACTTGTACCGCCACAGCTCCCCCTCCCCCATTCGCCTATTCCACTCAAGCCAAGTGCTTATGACAGCCTCCTCATCTTCGCCTCAGTAATTAGCCCATTCATTTGCAGGGTTACTGTGAATAAAAAGTCTGTGTCTCAAAGTGAACCAACTAGAACCGTTTACAGGTTAAACATGTTTAGAGACATAAAACACAAGCAAACACATTATTTTTCTAAAATAAACTTTTTTCTAGTAGCATATCTCCATCTTCTAGACACGTGTATCAATGCAAAAGTGCATTTCAACTCTAACATTTGTCTTTAAGCCCTTTGTGACATAGAAGAAATACCAAAGCAATGACTTTCTAGAAATGTTGGATTCTAGTGGAATATTTTCAGCTGATGTGAGAATGCTTAGGATAAACCAACCACACTGGTGAAGTTTGTTACCACATATACAAAAGGTCAGATGGAGTTTTATTTATTTTTCTGACCTATGTTTTGCCGCTACACAACAGAAACTAATTCAAGTGCAGAAAATGCCAACATTCACACAACAGATGACCCCACTCTTTGCACATCCATGAATGAACCTGAGGTACAGTATATTTCACCACTTGAAGTTTTACAGTGCCACATAAAACAGATCGGTGACCCCTGCAGCTCAGGCCAGATGGAAGCAGCCTGACAGGTAAAGTGAGGGGGCTTCACAGACAGACTTATTGCCCAGGTTTGACCAGTTTGCGACATTGTGTTATAATATCCCCTATAAAGTGAAACAAAACAATACATAAAGATACAATTTGTCTGTGTGCAACCTCAACATTATCGGAATAATAAGAAACCAGATCATTTCCCAGCTCAATTGAAGTATGTTAACAATAGATGTCAGTATCATACAGAGCGACTCCATTTGTTTTACATTAACCCTTGTGTTAATTAATGAAGTAAATTGTAATTGTGTTTAGGGTTAAAAGTGGCATTTTTATGTCAAAGAGAAAACATTTATAACTGAAAACTTGCCAATAACAGTCTAGCACAGATATGGCTTGAGACAGGTTGGTAGTGGTGATCAGCTGAGCAGGTAGGACAGGTTTTGGCAGGACACGGTGAGAACCAGTAGGGGAGGCCTCCATGATCTGCTTCAGTGCATTAACAAATTAACCTACTTAACAATAGGCTGCTGGACTAATAGCTTTAGTAACTCATTTGGATTTGATAATGAAGTGAGGTGAAAACATAAACTGCCCAGTTATTAAGTGAACTCCAGACATTTTGACATCAGCTGACATGTAATGTAGCAAACCCACACTTCTATGTCCATGCTCGTTAACCGCGAAGCATACTATTACTCGAATCACTGGCTTAAGACACTATCCATTTACTCTCACGATCAATTCAATCTCATTTGCATACATTAGAAATTCATCTTAATGAAGTGGCCTTGCTGCGTTGGTCATCTTCTTCTCATTGAGCAGCTGGGGCTTAACAGGGCAGTGGACAGCACAAAATCATAGCATTTTAATAAGATAATTCCATCTAACCCCAAAGCCATTTATCTAATGTGTGTGTGTTAGTCTGGTGATGAGTCGATGCTTTATAGTGATGTTAAGGGAAGCCCAGACCCGAGTTCCCAAGGTAACAGTCAGTTTGAGTGGGGGTTGGCTGACTCATTTGAAGGGAATCCTGGAACCTGCACAAGGCTACCCACTCGCCCTACCCCTTAGCTTCATCAGCATAACAAGCAAATAAAGCATTGACATGTCCCTGGATAAGGCTTTTCACTGACGGGGGTGGCACTGGAAAATCCCTGTGCCTACTAGTAGCATCACGAGAAATACACACAAAAGGCCTCACTGCTTCAGCAAGGCGAGAATTGACAGATTAGGATAGATTTGTGGGCCTATAAATGTGTCCGTATAAGTACAGGATGTTGATGAGGAGGGCGGTTAAGAAAATGAAGCTTGCTAAAAAGTTTTTGAAAAATGGTGACGCTAAATAAATAAAAACCTTGTGGGCTTGGGCGTGGAGGAGGAGTCTTGGGAAACGGAGGTAGGAGTAGGTGGACAAGACAACGAACTCTGTGCCCACACAATTAATCTAATTATTAGACATTACAAAAGATCAACAGGCGTGTAATTGACCAGTTAATTAGTTCAAGGTGAGTGTATTCTTTTGACTTTGAAATCTGGGGTGATTTAACATTGGGTAAAAATATATAAATACATCCAATAAACAGCGATTAGTGCTTTCAGACACATTGGGCTGAGCTGTCCTCAGATTCATGCACAGACAACTCTACATTTCAATGGAAAACAAAAGAATTATACCATTTAGACTGCAGCACTGGAAACAAAAATAATTTTTATTAAGCAGATAAAACATGGCCATCAGAGCTGTGCATGTTTAGTTATTAGTCGCTAAGAGTAGCCATTTGCTTTGCCTCTGTCCGTAGTTATGTGTGTTGATAACTCCGAGGTTCATTCGGTGTCTTTAGTCATTAACAACCGAGAGCGGGTACAAAGGGATTTAAGAGGCAGCATTACTGTTTTGAATGGCTGGATGTTTAATTCTTCTATTATAATTGAGGTAGGAGCGAGACAGAGGTTATGGTAACTGCTGGAAACCTGTCCCACTTCACAGAAAGGTTAATGAACCTTACAAGTCCTATGGGAGATGGAGTATGCTGTTAATTTGACAAACGTGGGAAATAAATGCTTTTATGCTTTTATTGACGGTGACCAATAGCGGCCTTTGCTGGAATGAAAGGTTTTAGTCTTTTGGGTGCTTTGCTATGAGGCAAAAACAATAATGTGGAATGCATTTGTTGGAAGAAACTAAGTACATAATTGTTCGAATAGCAATTTCAGGCCAAAAAGCATCTTCATTATTAATTCCTACTTTTGGATGATATACTGAGCAAAATGTACAGTAACTTCATTGATGTTATGAAACAACTACTTTTGTTCTGAATACATTTGTGGCAATGTGGGATTTAAATCTGTATTTTTAAAATCTACATATTCCCACATTCCAATTTATGCACCAATGTCTGGATTTCATTTTGACAGAACATTGAAGGTTTAATACATCGACAGCACGCAGCTAACCTGAATTAGTCTGTGGGTTAGTGGGAAACATTAGCAGAGGTGCAGATGACACGTCTGATCAGGACAGAAGGTTTAGGCACACAACCAAGTATATGTATACAGCACGCATGATAAAGAGATTAAATGGATAATCTGCTTCCCATTCAAAGAACCTGATGGATGCAGAGCTTAGGATTCACAATGACAGACTTGGCTATGTCACCGCTAATACATTTCTTCTGAACGCATGTCTTTAGTCTTGTTTTTATTTCATACAAAAAAATGTCTCTTCCTGACTTGGACCAGGTTTAGTAAAAAAATAAAAATAAAATAACAAAGACTCATCTGATCTGTGGTTGCTTTTATTACCAGTTATATGATGTAATGAGTTCTGGACAGTTTAAAAAGAGCTGCAATTTCTGAACAATATCGTAAAATAATACGTTAAAAAAACAATGAAAATGCTTAGAGCAAAGTGTTAAGGATTCCCAGGTCATCAGTTACACAAACCTGATAATTGTAAACTATAGGTACAATAGAACTTATATAACTTGTAGTAGTGGTCCATTAATCAAGTAACCATCTAAATATTCCTATTTTCCAAGCACTGTAATTAGAAAGGGTACTTGCAGGTGTAATATATCAGTCTTTGAAATGAAACAAACAGACACTAATAGGAGGTAGTGAGTTATAATCTGCGAAACGGTGCTCATTGTTTTTGATACAGTCCCTCTTTACTGAGCCAACTCTCACTGCCTGTCTTTCACCCTTTCTTTCCCTCTCCCACCGATACTATGGGCACTGTTTCCTGTGCTGATGCACACAATGTTTGCCAGAGGAACCACAAGAATCTGAGCTCCACAATCCCTCTTAACCTTTGACCTTGGCTTATTGTTACCTGTAAGCAGCACAGTGGCAAACGCGTTGTACAAGTACTGTACAGCCCTGCGAGCTGTTTGTGTTCTGCAAGTATGGAGGGCAGAGGAGGAGGGTGGGAAGAGAGGGAGCTATTTAATCCTCCCCAAAGGAACTCCCCTCTCAACCCGTATCGTGAACTCGCAGGCAAATCGCGTTGCCGGAAGGCACACCACACACACACTGCTGTCTTTTTAATTTCATCAGCTGAAAGAAATCTATACAGTGCTTTGGAATCCGACTGAGCGGCACAGAGAAGTGAACTATACAGCACCCTGGAATGTAAAGAGGTTTCTCACCAACTGTAGCATAAAAATACCACAATGTAACAAACCTCTTGGCTATGATAATGGTCAATAGTAAAGATCAGAGGTCCTAGTAGATTTTATAGTTGTTAGTCCTACAGCATATCAATAAGAACAAGTTGAACAAATCCAAGAACAATTCAGAGGAAATGCTTGCACACAAATTATTCCAGTATAAGCGCAGGATAAAAAAAAAATTGGCTTCAGCTGAACACATTGTATTCATGGTGTGTTTTTGCATGCTATTATTAAAGCATTATCTCTGGAGAATATAATGCTGTCATTAAATCCCATAAGTTAAAAAAAAAAGATATGGGCAGGATCTGTGCTACACAAATTCAGTTTTTGCAGTGACTGTAAATGTCAAATACATAATGCACATCCTATTTTTCACACCTTATCTATCAAACAGACAAATGCACAATAGTCAAAAAGGCTTTCTGAAATGATAAAAACAAAGTCAAGGATATTCATGTCGTCATTTCAGGGCGGCAGTAGCTCAGTGGGTAGAGTGGTCGTCTTTCAACCGGAAGGTAGGCGGTTCGATTCCCGCTCTCCCCACAGTTCATACTGTCGTTGTGTCCTTGGGCAAGACACTTAACCCAGCTTGCCTCCAGTGACTGTAACACTGGTAATTACATTAGAACAATGTAAGTAGCTTTGGATAAAAGCGTCAGCTAAATGAATAAATGTAAAATGTAAATGTAAATTTCATTGTCGAAAACAGTATTTTTGAGCAGTTTCTACTCAGTTCTGTATATTAAAATAAACTCTACAGTTTTACTAGTTCCTTAGACACAAGAGTAAACACAACAGAAGAACAATGCAATACAATTCCAAATAATTATATATTTAAAGGTAAATTGTTTTGATTGGATATTTTTAGTAAGTATATTCAAATGATGTAAATGATGTCAAATGTAAGCTGTCATACTCCGACAAAGGTTTATACTTTCATAGTTTATTCTAACTTTTGGATTACTGACACTCATAATCATTACAAAGAGTTAGACAGGCCACTATAATATGTGCCAACTTTGCATTCATAGCTGTCACACTTAATTATCATGCCAAAATACAAGAAAATACACTGGCTGCAGGAGGTCTTTTGTGAAATCTTTGTTTTTGTGTACAATTAACTGGCAAGCTTGCTATATACTTAAGTAAAGGCTATTTTAGATGAGGATAATTGTTAGTGAGTTGTTTTTATCAGCATGCCTCACTCCCCCTTCACTGTACCCTATCAAGAGACACCCCTAAGAGGAAGCTGTTTCCATAACTGCAGCCCGGCAACCCCCAACCAAACCTGACATTTGTCCTCTTTACCCGCCCCTATGTCTCCCCTGGTTTCTAAGTCTGTGTTCAATCTCTATCAAAGTCTGTCAAAAGTGACCAGTTTACGGGGGGACAGGTAGGCAGACTCTGGCAAGCCCCCCACCTGTACGCTCGAACACAAGAATTCACACACGGGGCCGACTGCCAGGGATCCTGCTTTAGTGACTGAAGGGAAGGGAAGGAGGGGGGTATGACAAAGACGACAGCTTGTGTGGGGGAACATTGTCTGCGGCTGCAACTAGAAATCTTTTCAGGAAAAACAGGATTTTATACACAATGGTTGTGGGTGTGAAGAAAGGGGGCACATATTAAAAGAAGCGCCTTTATGTGTGCAGAGCTACTGGTTTTACACTGCGGCTGCATGGAGAAGGTCCAAACTGTCTCCAGTGTGACAGCCCGGATCAAGGAGGGCTTTCCAGGTTGTCCTTGTTTTCTTGGAGAGTGCACATGATTTATCCAGGACAGCGCGCAACAATAAAGCCAGTGGGCTGATCCTTGAATAAGCAAATCCCAAAATTCATTCATTTCTTCCCATAGAGAAAAGGTCACATTGTGAAGTCAAGAGGGATTTGGCTTTCCTAGAAATATTAAGCAAAATAAAAATAATACTTGGGTCCAATTGAATGGTGCCCAAGAGCATTCCCGTTTTTGATGCAGTAAAACGTCCTTAATCATCTCACCACGGCAACCAGGTCAGTTGTTATAGCGATGGCATAAAGCTTGGTAGGTTATCAGCTTCAGTACAGTGCGTGTTTGTTGTATGTAGACGGGGGATGGAGCTGACAAAGCGGAG
The DNA here is from genome assembly GCA_024416835.2 of Perccottus glenii. Classification (NCBI taxonomy): domain Eukaryota; kingdom Metazoa; phylum Chordata; class Actinopteri; order Gobiiformes; family Odontobutidae; genus Perccottus; species Perccottus glenii. The sequence goes on from CM044556.2 coordinate 18,422,827, forward strand.
GATTCTTATGTAATTCTCCCTTTAGGTGGCGGAGAACAGTGATAGCAACAGCCCACACTAAAGAAAACGAACTTGTTTGTAATAAGCGGCAACAAACAAGGGATCAATAGTATAATAACTGCTCGGGTTCGGGGGCCGGATGTAGCAGATAGAGCAGGACACTGTGACATCCACTAGAGGATAAAAAATGTTGTATATAGTTATATAAAAGGTACTGGTCTTTTGGGCCCTTTATCTCCAATACATTCAGAAAGAAGCAAAAAACAGAAGTAGTTCATGGAGAGACGATCATTAACATACTCTGAAAGTAGCCAAAGAGTTCAGAAGGTATGGAGGAAGACAGTGACAAAGTTAGTTTTAGCAATGCTTTTAGCTTTTTTAGCTCAAGACAATAGTGCCCAACTACAGATAATGTGACCATCTCAAAACAATATTTTACAGAAAATTCAGCAAGTGCTTTAAATAAAGACAAAACACCCAAACAACATCTGTAAAAAATATTACTTTGTATTTTGTTAAATATTTGAGTCAAAGAGAACCCAGCTTCCTCATGCTAACACCTGTGTTTTTGTATTTATATACTTTGTAAAAATGTGTGTTAATGTGACAGCTTCTGGTGAAATACAACTTCTTAGGAGATGGTAACATGCCTTAAGTTGCGGTTGTTCTTCGGCACTCATTAAATGTGACTAGGTTTAGGTGAAGAATGACTTCTAAAACTCGCTGGAGAAGCACCTCTGACATTTCTCTGGCTGTAACTGACAGCGGGATGAGCACTGCTCTAAATGTTAAGCACCTCCAGCTGGGCCTCCATGTTAAGGGCTATTGTTGTCGACTTGTACCGAGGGAGATTTCACATTGCTCTAAAAAACAAAGAACAACCTGCATGCAACAGGGTCAGATTTCACTGTTAAAATATAAAACATACCAATTATTTACTGCCATTTTTGAAATCATGTATTCTTATATTTTATGTTTTGCAGACCTAGATTTTGTCAAGCGGCTGCATTAGCTTGAATTCTGTGCAGTGTTGTTTAGTTTACTTTGTGTACTTTTGACATGTATAATATTGACAACAATCTGTTCACATTCACAAAGTCATTTCACACATGTGCTTATCCTGTCAGTTTAACTTTAAACAAAGGATGACAACAGGTGCACACTGCAGAGTTGAGATTGCATAAAGTTGCTTCATATGACTTAGAGCCAGGAGCCACTTCTGTGTAAAACTTAGAGTAACCATAAACAAGCAAACTGCTAGCCTGGGTTATGAGCATGTTTAGCAACTTTGGAGGAAAAAAAAAAATCACATTAAAAAGGAAAATTGTTCAATTCCTTTGCGCCCACCCCCTTGTCATAAGATATGGATGTCCCGTAAGGTTATTTGTGTTTGCTGGGAAATGAAGTGCTCAACTGGATTAAAAACATACTGCATATGTTTGGAAATCTGTTTCCCTGGGCGTATGAGTGGAGTGAGCGAGCGTGAAGCAGCAGCTTGCGTCTCCTCCAAGAGAGAGGGCAGACACTCTCATCATTAGCTGGGCTACAATGTGCTCCTCTACCTGCTCCAATCTGCACAGCCAGGCTCCACTCTGACGCCAGCCAGATGTTCCCAGCACGAGGTGCAAAGTACCGAGAGGGGAGACGAGAGTGAGCAGGAGACAGGCAGAAGAATGGAAATATTCAGCTGAGTACACAATAAGAGTTTAATTATGAATAATACCAAGGGTTCTTTGTTCTCGCAATGAAACGAGCTATGGATCGCCTGGCCTTTGGGAAATTGTTTTGGCTTCCATATGGGGGCAGCTGTCTGTCAAAAATAAAAACGTTTAAATCATAACATGCCACAGTAGGGATAATTACAGGGTAAAGAACAATGCAATTATGTCTATTTGGAATATTGGCTATGTATTTAGCTAAACAAACTCAAAGGCTATCGCTGAGGTTATAAATATCACTTTAAACACTCATTACTATCACTTTCTTCTCCACACTAATGATTTGTGACTGAAACACTATTTTTTTCTCTAAAACTTGACATCAACTTCAACTTCAGAAGACAAAGACAAACAGCATATGTAGCTATTCAGTGTAGGTGAAGATATGTTTTTGTCACAACACTGGCAGAAGTTGCAATATGCAGCTGTACTTCTTAATAACAAATAAACTTTAATATTTTATTGTACCAACACATCTGTAAAAGAAAAGTAACCGAAAACAATACTTATGTCTAACACAGGCTACTTTCTCTTCATGTGCCCAAAATACTGTAGTACATACGTAAAAAAAAAAAAAAAAATACAGTGGTGTTTTGTTTTATTACATTAGAAAACCATTTAAAGCAGCATACTTGTGAAGAGCTGCAGTAACGATAACACACCTAATAGTTTGCAGATAGGACATCTTGAGGTGTGGAGCAGACGATCTCTGCAGGCCACAGAACACACAAACACAAAGCCAGCTGGCCTGATACAGTCACAATACTTCACTGTTTGTATTTGCCTAACCAGCAGCACAACAGAGGCTTTGTGTGCCTTCACAAACGGATACAACAGAAATGGTTGTTAAAACATGCATATCCCTAATGCCCCATAATAACAAGCACACTGCATTATGTACTGACAGAATTGTTCAACTGGCCGTCAATTAGCCAGGGACATGAAGATACACATGTGATGAGCTTTTAGTAGGCAAACAAAACTGAACTGAATAATCACACCTGGACTTATTTAAAACTCCTACACTAATTCAACTGGTAAGTACTTTTGGAGTGAAAAACCTATGTGAGGCAGTACCTTTCATAGAGACAAACATGCAGCCGAGAAGGCTTTAAAAATAAGTAAGAAAATCTATAAAACCTTAGGCTATATGTTTGTTTAAATGGGATTTCACAGTGATAATGAACAAGTTGGCATTTCTCAGTTCAAGGAAAGCGCATAAAGTTTACCACTGATTTGCAAGTTTATATTGCATCATGTTGGCTCAAACCGCTAAAAATATAATGAGAGAGTAAGTGAAAGTAACACACAGTGTTGTATTTATATAAACTGACTCTATTCAGATACTAATGATCTGCTTGTTACAGTAATTATTGCTGCGAGACCATAGAAGAACATCTGCATTGATTTAGACACTGAGAGCGGAGAGAAGGAGGGAGAGGCTCGCAATCTGGAATTCAACTTCGGGACTCAGACAACAATCTGTTGATCGTTATTTTGGTAATTGTCCGTAATTGATGTGAAGTGAAGAGTGTGTTGATGAGACTCTAAATTGCCGTCTCAGGAGCTCACGAGGTCATTGAGAGTCTGTATTTAAAATGGAAATGCATATATTCAGTTTAATAAAGAGCATCCTGGAAGAAAACAGACAGGTGGTTTATACTTAACTGCCTGAATAAACTGTTCACTAGTTGAAAGTAATGATGTGTAAAGAATACCAGAAATGAGCCAGATTTAAAAATATACATATTCAAAAAAAGAAATCCAGTAAAATGATGATAATACTCATAATATGTTTATTTAGGTACATCCAAATAATTTCTACTCAAACCAAAATATTGAATTTATTCTTGGTAACTTATTTTATGTATGTGTTAAATATTATACTTAACATGGCAAAAACTGGCTTGAGTACATTTTGAGCTGAAGTGGCAATGTGGATATGGCTGTTGCGCGGCCTTGTGTTGTTGGCACCGCTGCTCTAATGAAGCCTCACCTCTACTGTAGGGGTTTTACACTGTTCTCACTGACCTCACCTCTTTCTCAAGAAAAGCTTTAACTTCAGGCACAGAGGATATGGATAAAGAAAACATACTAATTGACAAAACATCTACAAAGTAGGGCATGACCTTGCACTAATTAATATTTATGTGAAGAAGATGGCAGCTACTGCTTGCAATGTTTGACGAGACATCTGACCCATGATCCTTGACTAAAAACACTCTCATATAAACAACCCACCATCTCAAAGCTCTGGAAATGTGAAACTTAAATAACTACATTTAAAGTGTTTATCTTTTTTATGCATTAAGTGTTCTAAGCACTGCAGAAAAGAGATTCACATTAACATCTGAAAAAATAAAAGTGAGGATATGTGATGTCACCTCGCCACCCTGGTCAATTAAACACCTCCCACTACAGTTGGCATCACTCCAAAGGCTCATTAACCCTTCTGACCAACCACCAGTCACAATCAGAAAAACATCCCAGAGCAGTGGCCAATCCCTACATGGGCAGCGCGGGTCACACCCACACAAGAGACAGCAAATTAAATTACAGCAGAGAATGTGGCCTGTCTGCAGAGCACTTGAAAGACATTTGTTTATTTGCAGCTGGTCAATAGGCCTGATGGGCACTGGCGTTAAAGAGAAACATGTGTTTATGAACTGAGGATTAAAATGATCGGATACAATTTTTATTTTTGTATTGATTGGCTTGTAGAGCACTTGTTTTGGTTGTTTTTTAAAGTGTTATATGAATAAACTTTGATTTTAGAAAAAAAATGTCCATAAAATTCTGATTTGAGTATATAAGAATGGGCATGGATAAATGTAAAAACTTCAGAAGAATGTGTTTGTGTGTGTGCATGTACTGTATTTTCTTTTAAGCGCATAATTCAGTCTGTTTTATGGCTGGTAACATACTATTCTTGAATCTTTGAATCATCGTCAATGTAGACGATGTCTCAAATGAAATAAAAGCAACGATACATAACCGAAGAGTCTTTGTATGCCACTAGACTTAATCTACTGGGTTGATCTCCTGGTTCCCCCAGGATTAGAAAATGTCTGCAAAGCACCAAATATTTGAGGCAATCAACAACTCAACACGCATTCTGGCGTTAGAATGCAAGAATGTGAAAACACACAAACAAATGGATAAAAGAGAGTGAAATATGAAGAGAAATAAGGGGATCGGAGCTGTGCCCATTTCGGGGGTGTAAAATATGGAGAAGTGTGGATCATTGGGGGAGCTGCTCTGCCTGGGGGAACAGATGAAGAGAGGACGCTGTGCCAAGATCTCTCCTCTGGAGGGGGAGCTGAGGGACGGGAGCTCAATGGGAGAAAGAGTGTGCGCCTTAAATGCTGCTCTCCCCAATCTCAGTCTCACACGCCTGCACTGACACGTCCCAGGCTCTCTGCAGCACAGGGAAATTGCTGCTGACAGGGCCTTGCAAACTTTCACAGCCATTTAGAATGACTCCCACACTTTTGTCACAGGCATTTATTGCACAAGATACATGATATGAAAAATTAACATTTTTGAACTTGGCATCATTTTTTTACTAAGTTAGGCTTAAAAACCATTCATAATTTTTCAGCCTTGCAATCGGCCCCAGTGCAGATATAAACACAAGACATGCCAAGTGAGACCCCGAGATTATGAAAACTGCACATTTTCCAAGACTCCATAGACCATTACTCCATAAATTTGTATGATAAGAGTTTGTAATCCAATCACAAAAGCTGTTTAGGTCCCTATCACCAAAACACATGAGGCTATTTGTAAATAAACATGAAGCAGAAGGGTTATTGCAGACTTTTACGATACCTGTATGTCCACGAGCAGCCAGTGCCTCCAGTAGGCTGATGTCGGCTTAGTGCGACTTGGAGCATCAGGATCAACCATCACCAGGACGTAGAGCTTTTTCTGCAAGCAAGAGAAGATTGTAAATGCTAGAAATACTGCTCTGTATGGCAGTACAAGATTCATTTTGATAGAACTTCAGGAATTAGAAACATCACTTCCTGATCCCTTTTGCTTTCTAAAGGATGTCAGTAAAAGCATGGTGTCTCAAGCCCCCATCTCTGACTATCTGTATGTTTATTTCCTCATTTATAAATAATTATTCTGACATCAATAAATTGACAAGCAATTTGGATCTGGAACTAAATCCTCTCGTTAGCATATTCACAGTAACTTTCTGCCACTTACCCAGTGTCTTTATACCCCTCAATCTGTCAATAGATAAAGTGAGAGAAAAAGCATCTTAACTAACACTTGATCACAGTTATTGGACGAAGACTTGGCCGCTTAATTGCCGGAAAGATTTCATTCTGTCTGTCCCTAAAAGTTAGAGAATTATGGGAGCAGATTGAATTATTGCTAGAGCACATTTGTCATCCCTGGTTCCGTGCCCAAAATCTGCCAGACCATATGATGGGCTTTTTTTATTTGGTTCACTTCCTCTACAAACAGAGACATTAATCAACGCTCAATGTCCTGATACTGTGTGTAGCATTCTTTCTCGCACTCATAGTTGCATGTGATAAAGCGAAACAGTTCATACACTCACACTCACGCCATATAAACATAAACATTGCATAAATTTCTATTTGTTGTGTCCTGTCAAGATGTTATTTTAGGCCTCTAAGAATTATCCTAAGACGATGTAGTTGAATAAGATAAAAAAAAAGAAAAATAAATAAACATGCATTTTCAGAAGGATTCTCTGCCTACCTGACAAGCAGTAATAAGCATAAACAACTAAGCCTAATAATAGGATAATACTCCGTCTCAGTGATAGTGCCTGCAGGTAACATGCAGACACACGAGTAACAATAGAGCCTCCTCCACAGCCTGTCAAAAGTGACTCTATATCAGTGACCCCCCCAGGCAGCTTACCAACCATGACCTGTTGCCTTCTCAACACTTGTAATCCTCATTTGTACATATTTGCTACCAGGCAAAGGCACTGTGATAATGTAGTTACACTAATATTTAAGTCAGACCCTGATGTATTCAGAAATAACATGGTTCAAACAACAACAAAAACACACACACACACACACACACACACACACACACACACACACACACACACACACACACACACACACACACACACACACACACACACACACACACACACACACACAAAAACATTTAAGCATTTAATCAAAAATGACCTGAAGATACAATTATCACCGAAGAAAATAGCACTCTAATGCTTATTTCACAAGTTATCATGGATGGAGATGCACTGTACAGGGCAGGCTGTGTTGATCTCTATCCAAATTTAGAACATTAAGAACATTTCACATTTATTGCAAACTGTGAAAAAGACAACATGGTCTATTTATAGTGGGGCACTAAATTGTAATGATTTCTGCACATATTTGCTGCTCAAATATCTACCTGTAAGAATCTGGCTGGTCCAGCTGGCACGGGCAGCAAATCATACAAGAGGCTCCCTCTTAGCCTGCACTTCACACATTATGCCATGTACCCTTCTCTCTTACAAGGACATTTCTTCCTCCATCTGTCAAAATTCACAGTAATTACACAGATATGTGCGAAAGACTCGAGGAAAAACAGATGCATATTTTGCCATCAGAAATAATTTAACAACTAAATGTATATCATAAAACATGTCTCCACTGACTTATTTATCATAGCCAAAAACTAAAGGCACTTTTTCTCAAATATTTTAGTATTAATCATTATCAGTAATGAGTGAAGTTAACATTTGTAACTGAATTATTTGAATTTCACATCTTTTTTTGCAGAAATAACTACTATTTTAATTTATAGACCATTAGAGACTTAAATTCTCCTTTTTCTACTGCAAGTGTATGCAATAATCCAAGTATTTCAGAATGAAGTCTGGGTAGGTGTTGTGTTACACCACAGAGATCCACTGGGCCATTATTTAGAGGGGCATGTGATGGCCCAGGGAGCAGGCTGAAGGCGTGGGGCGATTGAGCCTGGATTCTCTTGAGATTAACCTCCCACTGCCTGCTGTGATCGCAGCAAAATGGCCCACTGGGACCACACCTCATGGCCTGGCTCAGTCTAAAAAATTTAGTTTGTCACTGTGGCTGCTCAGCAGTAACTGTGCAGGTGAGGGAACTTCTTCTTGCATTAAGCACAATTTCAGGTGTAACAATTTTCATTTTTGAGACTTCTTATGCCAATATATAAACTATGATTTTTTTTTGCAGATGACAGCCAAGAACAAAGACAGACAAAGACCAGCCTCTCTGAGGATACAAACTACTGGCTTACCTTTGAGTGAACTCTGCTGAGGCTGAGAATCAGAGAGAAGTCTAATGCTGCTCAGTACAGTTACTGGGCTCTGTTAGCTGATGACACCACAAAGGGCAAGAGTGAATTAGGGAGAGGTATGGAGAGAAGCCCCTGTGTGAGTTTACAAGTTCATGCTTTATCCCTGACCCACCGGCAAACAGTGTCATCCATACGGCTGCCTATTAATACACCCGCTGCTTTATCCTCTGGCTTCATCTCATCTAGCAGCATGCATGCAGAACCCACAATGTTTCATTAAATGGCCAACTGTACTCAGTGCTCGACCCATCGATCTCAAATCCCTGTTTAAGAAGCAAAAACACCCAAACTCATTTGGTAATTAACAGGTATCTGTGTTGTGATTAAGGAACGGCAATGGCTTAGCAATCATCGACTGCAGCTTAAAGCAAGGTTGAAAGATCAATGTAAAAAAAAAAAAAAAAAAAGGTTGAAATTGTACAACAAAGATAAAGAAGGTTCAATTCAAATTAAGGTTGTCTTTTACATTAAATGATTTTAATGGAAGACAAAAAAGTCTTTAAATTTAATTTTTGTAGTTTTTAATAAATATGTGTCTTGCAAATTTACATATAATGATACAAAACCATAAGATACACTTTCAGAGGCAGAAAAGAGAGAAGCAGAGAGAGGACCAAGGTAAGGTTTGAGAATGAGGTTCATCCTGGTTGAGTGTAGGTCAAGGGTCAGTCAGTCAGTAATTCATCTGGTCTAAAAAGAAGAGCCCACACTAAAAAATATAAAGGGATGTCACCTGTGGGTCATCATACATGAGCAAGCCTAGGCCATCCATCAAACAGTCACAAAAAGCTTAAAAATGTATTGTTATCAATGCACACCGCAGTGGCAGGTCTGTCAGAAGAACACTGTCATTTAAGTGTTTCAAAGGCATTGGCACAGATGGTGACTGGTGTTCACAAGAAAACAATACAATATTAAGTAATGGAAATCTGAAATCTTATGTGCATTTTTGTGACAGCTGAACCTTGAGCAACTTTAGTAATAATGTTGCTCTAAAACAAGTCCAAACATGATCAAGATCTAACAGTTGTATCTAACAGTATTTTGACATATTTAAGTAATATGCAAAGAAAGTGCCAACAAAGCTTAGTGTGTTCTTAAGTGCTTTGCGCAGTGCAGGCTGCTCACTACCTCCAAACCTACCTATTTTTAACGCAGCCTTCCTCCCACACAGGAGTGAAGTGTGAAGTGGCTCATAAATCCACACTTGAAGAAGTGGTCAAAGGAGAGTCGCATGTAAATACAAACACATATTCTTGGCCATGCAAGGTAGCCAAACAAAAAGTGAGCTCTGAAGAGGCAGCAGATCAAGAGGAATCACAGTGGAATATCAAACACACGTTTACATAATTACATAATCACATAAATACTCTCTTTTTATTAAATTGTGCAGACATGCAATATAATTCCACATTGAATCAAATTAGACCATAATAGAAGTTGAGGCAAATGTGCATATTATTTAATCCAAAAATACCACAACGCTCTTATGCCCTTTTGACTTCAGGTTCAAGGTTAATTTGATGTTAAATTTAATGCTGCACCTGGACTATTACTCAGGTGCAACATTGTACAATGGAGAAAAGGGGGACGAGTTGATTGACTATTATTCTCGTTTATTTGGCCACAAAAAAACAACTCTCACAAAAACTCAGTTAAATGTCCTGAACTCTTGTGTGTTTGTCTTGTACTCTGCAGTGCAGTGTGGAGTCCTGTGAAGCCACAGCTAACAGTAAGATGGTTCACAGTCTGATTGAAGCTTGAGGGGGTGAGGGAATTAGTAGCTGCCTAGGGAACCATTTCTGCATTTCTCTCAACATTGAAGACTTCTTTGAGCGTGCCATGCTAGCGAACACAGCCGTGCTCATGGTAAGCTTATTAGTCACCCTGGATGTGATCTTGCTAGCTTAGGCTTTTAACACTTTCTAGTGGTAGCTTTACACACATACACCTACTCACTGCCATAAAAGCATTTTTGAAAATGCTAAAAAGAAGTAACTACCACCACAACAAAAGGTGAGCCACTCACTCGGATCCCAACCTCTGGCCGAGCTATGCCAGAGGCAGAAGAAGAAAAAAAAGAACAAGCGTTGTGACTGCTGGGAATACTAATCTGTCAAACAGTGCAAATTACAACACTTGAATCATATCCATAATTAGACTGTCAAGCATTTCAAATACCAAAAATTATAGATCTACTATGTTACCACAGAGCGTACGCTACTTTGCCCAGTGGTGAGTCTAATGACTTCACAAAGTCAAGGCACTATTTGTATTCTCAAAGAAAAGAGCAACAAATCCAATATTTTATTTAAATCCAATAAAACCATTATTGTGCTACTAGACATTTAGTGATTTAATTTTTGTTAGTTGTACAGCATCCATAACAGCACACTATTAAACATTTAACACTTCGATGGAGAGGCATCATGCAGCAGACACAATTCTGAGGACGAGGCTGCCATGAAGGGAGTTTAGTTGTAAGCACTTTGACACCCATTTCTATTTGGCCATCGGAGCTGTTAAAGGTGTCAGGGCTGTTCACAGGCACTGTGTGTTTCACCAGCCAAGATGGCTTCCACATTTTTTTTATCATGATTAATTATGGTTTCTGATGGTAGTACAGTGAGAAAGTGTCAATTATTCCCACATTTTCTTGTGCCCTCCGTTCAGTCACTGTTGTGTAGGAAGATGCTATTGACGCCATCAATGGATGGCGACCAAAAGGCATCTACATGGGGTGGCAAACTGTAGTGCCTATTAAGGGGTGCTATTGGTGGTGGTGGGGTGCTTGGCGTGTGGGCTGAACCTAGTCCAGACTGCCAGTTGACAGGGCCGGATTTTCCAGTATGGAAGACTCTTGTTTCAGTGGGCGATGCTGGGTGTTGGGAGACTGGGAGAAAGGACAGCCCAGGGCTTGGAAGCTTGAAACCGAATATTTCAAACAGACATGCACCGTCTGTGTTCCAGTGTCACCAGCCCACCCGTCTGACAATCAGGGCCATGTCATCACATGGGCTCTGAGTAATTCAGGGAGGACTCTTATCACCTTACAAGATGTGGTAACAACAGACGTCAGAGGACTCAGAAATATAAAGAGAATACAGCCATAAGTATACATTCTAAAGAGAAACATGTACGACATAAAAAGCAAATGCAACCACAATGTGTGGTTAGTTTAACAACATCTACATGGTGTTCTGAAATGCTGACATTGTGCATGCAGAACTGAAAATCCTTAATTTGAGAAGTGCTAAAATACAATAAATCATTTGACACCGGATTTTATGTATGTTGATATATTTAGGCTGTCAAAGAGGACATCACACAGAATGGTACTCCTATCACAATGCAGGAACTGTTATCAGAGAAGGTACAGGTTTATGGTTCAAGGGCTCGTCCATTCATAGAGAACAAGCTCAGCCTTTCTGCCTGACACACTGATAAAGACGGCACAAATAAAACAGCTCGGCAGCTCCATCTTTGCCTCTCCCCAAGGGAATAATATATCATCCATCTGAATGAGGCACATATTGAACCATTTCCAGCCTCAATGATTCATTTGAATAAATCAGTCTTTATTTTTCCAAATTAAACTGATACTGCAATAAGAGAAAAAAACTGCAGTAACATTGTTAGATAGAAAGAAGGACAGGTGTTGAGGCGTTCTACAAGACTAATCCTAATCCCCTTTCAAGCAACAATTAATGACTGCAGCATTAATCTTAGCATATATCCTGTTGCAATTTCTTCTTGAGTGTCAGCCATAACCTTTCTAACTCACATTTACCAAATCCAAAGAGATATGTTGCTGCAAACAGATAGGATCTTATCCTGGATTTGCATAGATAAATGCACAGCAATAATTCAGAGGAGCAGAGGACACATGCAATTTGACCCCAGATTTATTGTCTGACTATCTTAAATCTGACAAGCAATACTGATAAGTCAAGCTCAAGAGCTTCATTCTGAAATACAAATTATCTACAAATGATCTGTGTTTTCTTGTCATGTCACTTATCCTAACCAAAAATAACAATTTCTTAAATATTTTAAAAGGAAATATATTTACAGAGGCTCCCCACACAAAACTTGAAATGTGTTGTACACAAAGCTACACATGCACATGATCAGCCTATCGGCAAATATGAAAAATCAGGAGCTGGTGCCTTCTGCATTGAAAGGGTTACATCCGCATTCAAGCTAAGAGACATACTCTAACATACACAGACACAAATCCTGTTGAGCTGAGCCGAGCACAGATACCCTCCAAGGCACAATTAGGATTTCATGGGGGGAAGAAATCTACATTCCTGCACACATGAAAAAAGTCCTTTCTCCCTCCCCACAACAATATCAACTTTTTACTCAAGGAAAAACCTGGAGCACCATTCAATAGGATTTGGACAAAGAAATAAAAAAACAAAGCCAGAAAAAAATCTAAATTTAAGCTGTGGTTGGAAAAGAAAAAAATACTATGGTTGATGGAAATCCAAGCTTAAGCCTCCAAGTTCCAATCAATTTCTGTTATTCTTTGCAATATGAATAGTAACCACTCATAGTCTGTTTGAAGTGGCTGCCTGTGTGCAGCTCTGCTACACTCAACATTTTGTATGGTCACCCCCAATCTAGGATTTTAACACCTGTCAGACATTTAGTCCGAGCGCTAGAGGTCAAGTACAGTAGCTGTAGCCGGTTTCAGTGGGTTTCTTTTATATAAGTCTATTGACCTACCAGCTATATTACAAGAGAAAGCAAATGTAAGGACCAGCTGCACTGAGACCAACTAACTGCTTGTTGCACTAAATAGTGTATTTACATTCTAGATGCTATTTTGAATGTGCTTTTAAAATACTACAATATTTTTTACATGCGCAGAAAAACCCAGATTTATATTTAATTTCATTTTTTTCTGACGACCATATACATGGTTTGGTTCACAAACATAAATCAGAAATAACAGACAAATATACACTGTAAAACAATAATTCATTGGTATAAGGAAATAACCTTTTTCAGAAAGGCACCAAGCTTACAAATTATTAATAATTTTTATTTCATCTTTAGTAAAATTATTTAAGACACTATTGATGTCCATCATGTCTTCATCAGAGTCTACCTCACTCTGTGTGTTCAGCTGATTCTTTAAAATGATCATAGAGGGCCTCAATGGGAATTGGGCAATGCACTTTCTTTTTATCAAATTGATTCAGTTTCTTCCAGTATAGCTTTGGGCTTTTAGATTTTAGACCAGAGAGCTTTCTATTAAATTTCTTTAAGTGGTCTCTTCTGGTTTTATGCAAAATTCTCCTGTATTTCTTACTCTTAACTCTCTTAAATCTTTAAAACTAGCCACAGTCTTTTGTTATTTCATCCACTGTTATACTTTCAATATTATGCAAAGATGTTTTGACCTATACAGAATCGATATTTTCTATAAACACATGCGTTCTATCATTATCCCATATACCAATTTGTACTTGTATTTGCAGGCCCGGAGAATCTGACTGGTCTGCTGCAACAATATCAACAATGTTTGTCAGGAAGCAGCAGGTCAAAGTCATGTACATAGAAATGTTTTACTTTACTTAAAATAATATCATATAATCAATCACACTGTTGTAAACTGTGGTTGCTTTCCCTGCATTCATATCACTACCACAGCTCCCATTCAATACAGAAATGGAAAGATTTTTATTCATTTCTAGCAATGCTCTCCCATAATTCCCATAATCTCTATGTACATCACTTGACTTGCTTTGTAATGAGATTTTAAACATTTTTAACTGACCTGACACACCTATGTCATTTTGACTGTTGTCACCTGCATCTTCAATTTGAACAAAGCCCTCGCTTTCTTGAGTATGTTCAGTCATATCAGCACAGGTCAAAACATAGTTACTCTCTGTCCTGTTATGAAGAATAATCTGTGCTGGCTCATCAAACATACCTCTGGTTTTAAAGGGAGGGATGTAAACTGCCAAAAACATTAAATCCTTATCAAATAAAACCATGCATATGTACACACACATGTAACTACCATTTCATAAATCCCACCTGGAGTAGAACTGTGCAGACGCATTGGGTCAGAGATGGTGTAGGGCTACGCACAGTTTTATGTCTAGATTAATTTTTAACAACATTTCAGCCCTCATTTTGTCGACATGAAAGCTTCATAGGCTAGTTTTATAGGTTAGTTGATTAGGCGGATTGTTAAGTAGAACTAAAAAAATATTAGATGCTATTTTTAAAAACATTATCACTAATAAAAGTAGGCCTGACTAACATTATGTTAAATACCATGATGTCAGTGAAACAGACCAAGGCTTCAGCTACAATACATGGTTCCAAACTTACAGTTCAACTGATGCGATCCGGCAAAAGACGCAGCCTTAAGCACATTGTTAGAGCATTATGCCAAGAAAGGACATTAGCAACACTTGATCAAGACCTTTTAGCTGCCCAGTCTGTGAAGTGGTGTCCTGAGAAAAGCACATTGTTACTGTCACTTCTGATACTCAGATTTGTGTCACATTTAAAGAAAAGGTTAAGCACATCGCCTGTGTGTGTGTATGGCCACATCTACAGTCAGGCATTAACTTGGCACTGAGATAAATCATGCTATCAGAGTGTTTCAGTTTTCTCATTATCCATACCTCTCCTGACATTCACAGAAAGAAACAAAGCATCCTGCCAACACCTACTCTGTGAGAGAGCTCTTTCAGTTCAGCTCAAAAGCTGAGAGCTCTAAACCTCCACACCACAGTGTGGGCAGTTCTGGCAGCGCCAAGTGCCTAAGAACTGACTGTGTGCAACAGTTGGACTAATAACAACAAAAAACATTAAAGAAACGCACAGCAGGGACAGCCACGGCTTCACAGCTGAGAAGCAGGTTGACTCCTGCCCACCACTCTTTCTTCAAAGAAGATGTCCACAATAGAGCTCAGGTCTTAGAGCCATGAGGGGCGGAGAGCTCCCAGCTTCAGCCACTTGAGGGTAAACCAAATCACTTTAATATGTTAAGAAGATTAAGCTGGATAAATGTCTAGATACATTTTTTGAAAAGCCACATAAATCTCTAGTGTTTTTATTTGGGGAGGGGCGGTGTGTGAGTCAGTTGAGACGATCATCACAAACCCACCAAAATGCAATGCTACTGGCTAAAGAAAATTGGGCTTATTTGAGATTTAGCTTTTTAAGCTTCTTGAATCTAAGACCATCCCACTTATTATTTTTAACACCAACCTTTAGGACAACAAAGTATGAAAAACAACACTGGTCACATTTTATCTCTCGACTTTACCTCAGCTGCTTATCCTGCTTAAGGTGATATTATAGCCTTAATCATGCAGGTCAACACTTTTCTGTGGGTCGGTGAAACGTAAAAATACAGACAGAATTTATAGAAAATAAAAGAGGTTTAAATTTTGAAGGCCTCAAAAATGAAGTAATAATGAGATACCTTTTGACATCTTTAGGTCAGGGAAACAAGAGGAAGCAGTAAATTGAACCCAGCAGATTCTTGCAATGTTGATAGCCATTTTAATCTTCAAAACTGGCAATTTGAAGATGTCCGCCTGTCTACAAATGTGAGTGTAAAAATGAAAAGGAGGAATGGAACAAATAATGTAAAGGGATTAACAAATAATTTGCATAACATTTCTTTCTGCTTCCAAGAAAGAAATGTGAAGATGAAAAATGACAAGGAAAGCATTTTTCTCACCCTGTTCTTACATCCATGAATGGACCTCAATGTGGTTATCATTAGCAGCCTTTTTGTAATGTTGAAACCAGCAAAAAAAGGCAAACTTTATTGACAAGGTAAGATGAAAACATTTGCCAGAGAAACTTATATATAGTATCTTTTGAAATACACTTAATTTGCCTGTGCCAAATGCGTATTAACCTGTTTTTCTTACACTGTCTCTTCCTGCAGACTTAAGACAATAAAACCAGAGAGGAGATGAGAGGATGGCATTATGGAGAGTTAAGCATTATAAGTAGCCCTGAAGCTGTTCTTAAAGAAGGTGAATCAGAGGATTGGGACAGAACTGGAACTAAACCCTGTGCCGGACCACAAATGTGAAGCACAAAACATTTTGGGCACAATGCCACTAAGCCAGTCATCTGGGTGTAAAGTAAACTTCACTTTTCATATCTTTTAACTTTGTGATTGGTTTAAAAGAAAAGAAGCTTTCAATTAAAGTTACCTCTGTCTAGCAGTAATCCACAGAGTGGTCCATGGAGATTTATGAAGCTTGCACTTAACTTTCACATAATGTAAGGACACAGAAAATAAAAGAGTTGCTTATATGTAGTTTTTGTTTGGGGTCTTCAAAATATTCCCCTGCTGGACAAATTAAATCAGAAAGCAGTATCTTAGTAATGTGCCAAAGTGCCACCAAGTCATCTTCAGGTTACAATGATTCTCAGGCAAATGTTAGGTTTCGGTGCTTCCTATAAATAGAAATTTAATTTGGTATGTTTGTTTAAGTATCCACCGCAGCAGATGCACTTCCCATGCAGATTATGAATCTCTGTTTGAACAGATCTTGCCATCAATGTATATGAAATGATGTGAATAATGAATAATAAACAGAAGCCAGCGAATGAGGTGGTATTTTCATTAAAGACCGGCTACAGTCTCTGCCTCTTTACTAAACCTTTTCCAAATTTAGGTGAAGACATGAAGAAAAATGACAGCAATGTCAATAATGTTATTCAAAATAATCCAAGGTTTTTAGATTTATCTAGTTGACAATATTTAGTTAACTGCATTTTAAAATGGTCACACTGTAATTTTATTTTTCAAAGGATTTTTTAATTAAATTTTTCTTGAATAGTGAGGTCTAAAGGAGATTTAGCTCTAATTCTAATTCTCAAAATAATATTTATTTATTTCTGCCTGCACTGTTGGACCAAATGTTGTGGTAAAAGAAAAGTCATAACGATGCTAAACAAATGAATTAACAAATACCTTACAATGTGTGCATATTGACAGGGAATATTGTTATTTGTGCTCTGATTTGCCTTAGACATGCAGCACTAGAGACAAATAATTCTGTGTGGAAAGGTGGCTTAGCTTGTCTCTTCATGCCACTCAATATGCATTATCCATCTAGAGGCCCCTGAAGCAGATACAAATCTTCACTGTGTCTGAATCATAAATGTTGTGTAGTAATGGCCACTGACTCAATGGAGAAGGACATGGGTCATCTTAAGTGATGAAATGAAAAAGTGGAACATTATCTGAGGAATAAAAGTCCCTGAATGTCAGACAACAAGCAGCTTTTATCCCATAGAGCCAACAACAGCCTCCTGCTGACAGTGAATATGCATTTAGATAGGATATTACAGTATACACATAACTTGTTGACCCTGACTGCCAAAATAAGACTCAAACAGAGTGTCTGCCGTGTATCTGACTCCCTTGACTTCTTCCTGAGTGAAGGCCATCACTATGTCAATCAAAATGAAAACCAATAAGGAATCCAGCCTGGGTGGACAAGTAGGCCTTCCTGGGAATGACAGGGTCTGCTGGAGAGGAACCCCACCCTCGCGATCTCTGGCAATGCCAACACCGAGGAGAGTGGGCAGCTCTGAGACGGCAGCCTGCCGTGGGCACTGCCAGGCTTAAAGCTGCCCTGTCGTCATCAGAGGCTTGCAGAAAAGAACGCTGAGATTCACCAAAAAAAGAGGAGGGGGATCGTTGCATTTAAATCCTCTCTGTACGCCCCCACATGTTTTAGCAGAGCATAAAAATCATTCACAGAGAGAGAGAAAGCAAAGAAGAAAAAGATATAAGGAAATAGAGAGGAAACAGCTATTAGCAGCAGTATGCAAGCTCAAGAGATCATAGTGAGGCAGCTCTAATCGCAGTAATGGTTTAAACCCTCATTCCATCCACCAGATGCAAAAAATGCTACCCAAAAACAAGGCTTTGAAATCCCCATGTCTAAGAATATGCCCTGTGGCTACGGTCCTTACTGAAAAAAGAAAACAACACAACTCTAAAACTGCCTTTACTTTTGAAGTTAGACTAGAGGCATGCATTTACACCCATCTTTTGCTTCCATAATATTTAATTTGAAATACACAGTGAGGCTTGATAAAATGCTTCTGATCTAAGAAAATCTCACTAAAAATGCAGATATTAATATAAACACAGGTAAGTTTACTAGATAATCCAGCCAGGGTTTAAAATAACTGTAAACTCATTAACTTGTTTAGAAATGTGTGGTTGGTGCCAGAAACTTCTGCATGGCCACATAAACTATGAACTCAGAGGTGCTCCTCTATAGGTCTATAGTTTTATCTGTAGATTATATAATATATATATATATATATATTTAAACAATTAAAATAGACATTTATATAAAATAAGGTTTTATCTGGAAGGTTTTTGTTACACCGGGCTTGCTCTGTCTATACTTAAAAGTGTACATAATGCATGTCAAATGAGCACATGGATGTAAAATAAATAAATTAGGTCATACATCAACAATATTTTCAACTCTGCTCTGAATTATTCATTTATTTTGTGTTTAAAAATTCTAAATTGAATTGAAAGAAGATTATCTTTATGTACAAACTGTATATTTTACAAAATGTTTTGTTGGCAACCCTAAATGAGGAGGTCATTATCTTTCTCTGCACTTTCAGAAGTTAAGAGGTTAACGTATTCTTAAAACTCAGTCTCCTCATTAACATTCAGTCTTTCTAAAAACATTTACTTTCATTATTTAGGAACATGTTTTCCACTGACGTATATAGACTTACTCGACAAGTCTAACAGTCACATCATGTTGCAGCAGTTCAAAACAGAAGCAATGGTATATTTATATTTATATTTGGTAATACATGTTGGTTAATGCCTTTGAGTCCTTCTCGTGTAGAACTACTAAAACTGGTGTATTGATAAGCATGCAATATCAGCTAATGTCAACATAAGTCCAAACAGTATACAGTCAGTATACAGAGGTTTGGAAAAAGCCGTTGCCTTTAATTCATGAACACCCCTGTAGAGGTGGTTTATGGAATGACAGCCCATTGTGCTCTGTTACTCAGCAGGCATGCATCCCATCCCAGTAATAAAGTGGGAGTAGCAGTGGGTGGATATGAGCTTGAGTGGCCACTATTCTGTATTTATGCTACTGAACACAAGCACTGAGTAGCAGAGGATAGCTGCAGCGCTGGTAAGATGGCACTGTGAAAGGAAGTGTGGTGGACCAGCAGACCAACCACAGAATCTCAGCCTCTTGATCTTCAATAATAGCTGTTTGCTTAAGTGTCAGAACAAAAGGAGAAATACATTTCAAAGCCAAGTAAATAAAGTTTGTATTGATTTAATCCAATGTGTAATCCGTTTTGCTGTCTGACACTGATTCTGGCAATAAAAGAGAATCATGTAAGACAGCATTACAGATAATACGACCATAGATCAAATGGAGTTTGGGCAAGAGAAGGGCAATAGATCATGTTCAAGCTAGACTGCTTAGCTCTGGAATTCATAACAGGACTCCTAAATCGAGGTGGCTTCCCATTTAAGTTTTCATTTTACAGATACAGGGTCTGGTGTTTGCTTGATGAAATCTCACTGTCAGTTCACCAGGGGTTCTGAGACATGGGAACTGTAGCTCTCCCAATCTGTTGCTGAACAAAGAAGCCACACAGAGCGCTCTGTGTGGCCACTGAATGATACACTTCTAAGTAAATTAATTTAACACTGGTTTTAGGTTATGATTAGCACATTTAAATATTTAGTTTGATGATCTATATAATCTGTAGAGTCCTTATGACAGCAAGAATGTATTTATCATAATATTGATTAATTATCTAATAGGTTAACTAAAATGTTAGGATGGTTTAGGACATTAACTCATTTTTATCCAAAGCATATTTGTAAGTAATCATCATAGTCATTAATATTTACATTTAGATTCACTATTTTGCAGCGGAGACTGTCATTATTATGACACATAATCATGAGCTCAAAGCAACTTGAAATAAAGTAACAATCACTGAATCCCTGCATACATTTCATAGTTGATGTTACAAATTAATGCATCTGTCTAAACTAAGTCTACCAGATACGTGTGTATTACAGTTTTAACACAGAGAAAAATGCACTGTCATCACCAGCTTTCAAATAATGGTAAAAATGTTATTTCTGGTTAGAAATTCTCTAAAACAACACAGAACACCTTTAAATAAAAAGCCAATAAAACAATATTTACTCTTCACAATGGGTTACACTATCTGAGGCTTTCCATGAGAGCAATAAACCTGTGCACAGTTGTATATTATGAAACCCTAGCACCACCCTCTGGTCACACTGGTACATAACTTCATCTACATTGTACAGTAGGGTAGAGTGTCCTGACATTACATTTACAATTGCTAAAGTAATTGCTAAAGCAACATGTGCAAAAAATATAGTAAAAATTGTACTTTATCATCTAGATCTGACACACTATCACCACGTTTAAACCTGTCCATCAGCATTTACACAGAGCTGTGATAAATCTATAGCAATTTTTTTACATTTATACTAAAGATAGGCCTAAAAAACATTTACAGTGTGTACAGTAAATATAACTGAAATGCAGTTACATAAACAAAAATTGCTATTTTACAATCCACATCACAAAGTTACCATTACGTAACAAATCGAGAAAAAAAAAAATCTTTTGCCATTACTGCCTCCAGTCTCCGACGTGGGTCAGGCCACAGACCTCGTTAACATCAGAAAAAATGTCTTCTCTGGACAAACATTGAGGAAAGTATGGCCTTGAGTGGCAGCCTCTGAATCTATCAACACAGGCTGCTTCCATAGCCTTGAGAAGACTTGGCTTGTTCATAAGGCTGACGATCAGATTCTTTCCAGCACCAGGCCAAAAAACAAATTTGGACCAGACCAGCTCCGGTGAAAACTGACATTTTATTTGTATTGATCTGGCTCTGATTTCTGTGCAGTCTATTTGGTCAGATGTGTGTCACATCTTCTTGTTTGTTCAGAGTTCAGGTGATTGAAATAGAAAATGTGTTTTGTTGGCAGTGTAGAAATATCTACAAACATAGTCTTACAGTTTTGACTGATGTGGCTAACACAGAAAATTGTGTCTAGAGTTTTTCAAAACACAGAAAAGCGTGATGCTTAAGTGTGTGTAGTTGTGCCTCTCTGTGATGACCTTTTGCTCGTTGTGTGTCAGGTTTTGAAATTTGTACTTAGAGTCCAAGCAATAACAAAAAACTGTAAATCTGTCCATCAGTATTTACACACAGCTGTGAAACATCTATAGCATTTTTCTTTTACATTTCTACTAAAGATACTATAAACATTTGTAGTATGTGGTAAATATGACTGGAATTTTAATGACTGATCGAGGAGTTCTTCACAGCATGGCGGTGGAAGGTTTATGTCCAGATGGCCCTCATTCAAGATATGGAGGAATGTGATCAAATTGAAGCAGTATTCATACAAGGGTGCATTTGTCACTCCAAAAGAGTCTTCCCACGTTGCCTTGCAAATGAAAATATAGCCTGTGATGTTGACGAGGCCCTGTGGCCAGATCCAGCTAGGCAGAATTATGTTGAGGTTTTCATTTTATTTTTTATTTGGTACTGAACTGGATTTGTAATTTGTTACAGTATTACGGTAAACTTACAGTACAATGGTACGTTCAGTAATACTGTATAAAAACTGGGAAACGTTTCGTTATGAATGTTTTGTTGAAATGTTCAGTATTGACTGACTTTAGTACATTAGTCTGCACAATTGGTGTCATGCGGTGTTGGTGAATTTATTTTTACACTTTCTCTGTGTAAATGCTAAAAGTGTTTTAGGTTGAGCACAGGAGTGTTTAAATGATTCAAACAGACTCAGACCAAATTATGGTTGTGTTTATGTTATAAAATCAAAATAAGGGTTTTATAAGACATTGTATAGTTTTGACAAAAGTGTTCCAATTTGCAAATTATCTGAGGTGTTGTGCTACTTTGGTGTAGTGTTGTGCTAAATGTGTCGAGGGTTTTGAAAAACCGGGCCCTGTTTTCAAAATTGTGCTTAAGCAATTAAAAAAACAGTAAACTAGGATAAAGCCTATCATCAAGGTAACCATCAACAAAATATAAAACACAATTCTGACATTATTACCTGTCCATTTCCAACCTGGTTCAGTTCCTCGTCAAAGTCACAAAAGATGTCTTCTTTGGACAAACATTGAGGGAAGTATGGCCTCAATGGGGTCAAAAAGGGGAATATGGTGAAAGAACCAAAAAACAGGGATGATTTTTAAACCAATTTTGGACAAGACGAGCCCGGTAATAAGTGATATTGTATTTATCATGATTAGGTTCTGATTTCTGTGCAGTCTATTTGGTCAGATGCGTCACATGTTTGTTCAGAGTTCAGGCGATTGAAATAGAAAATGTGTTTTGTTGGCAGTGTAGAAATATCTACAAACATAGTCTTAGAGTTTTGACTGATGAGTCTAACACAGAAAATTGTGTCTAAAGTTTTTCAAAACAAAGTGTGTAATCTTGTGCTAAAAGTGTCATGCTGAGAATATGTGTGTAGTTGTGCCTCTGAGATGAACTTTTGCTCATGGAGTGTCAAATTTTGAGCATTTATTTAGACTTTAAAGTCTAAGCAATTACAAAAAACTGTAAATAGGAAAAAGTGAGAAGTTTTTCATCAAAACAGCAAACAGATCCGTCATTATATCTTACCTTGTATGGTGCAGAGAAATAAATCTGTGGAGCTTTCCAAACTGTGCTGATCTTTTTCCTCAAATGTTTTGGGATGTTGAGGCATTCATCAATGTCCAGGTGTGGATAAATAACTTCCAAGCCACCACTTAACAAAACAAAACAAAAAAACAAGTAGGCCAATGTTTGTTAGGGGCAAGTTTTCAAGGCTAAGCTTTCTTCCAAACAGTTCCTTTGTAATTTTGTAACACTCTCTTGTATGAGCTCAGTGTGTGACCTGACATACTTACTGACAGAAAGAAGAATCCACATTGCTCAGAGTTTCTGATGTGGCCTCCACGTTGTAGAGTCCAAAGATAGAAGCGGATAACACAAGAAACTGTGCCAGCAGCGCCTGCAGAACAGTAATTCAAAGCCACCTGCTCACGGTTGTAATGTCTTGTCTAAGATTTTTGGTGGAAAAAAACTTAGTTTCCCATTAATGATGAGACACTGTTATCAATGACTCGTGTTATAGGTTTATTCGCATTTATTGAACAACTTTTTTTTTTTTTTTTTTACATAACACAGACCAATCGGTGTGTACTTTAAAGGCACGTGACCACGCTCGCGCGCACCATGGCACGCTCACACCTGTTAACGCTAAAATAAAACTTATTGGAGAGAGACATACTTTTGTTACAGTCTATTCTGATAAAAATAAACATCTTACATGCAGTTAACTATCTAATAAATTATTCAGAAACTTTCACTTCGATAGCATGTTTGTAAGTTTGTGCAGCACTAGCAAGACAAGACATAGGCTACAGGCTCAAACATATGCGCACAATGACACGCCTCTTCTCGTGGACAGCAGTTTTATAATATTGCCTGCAACCTCTACTATAGTTTGTTAAAGCATGGCATTACCGGACCTTACTTTCCAGTTAATTTAAATTATCTTTACCATTTCTCAGGCTTGTGTTTCGCCGCTGGTTTCCTTGTTTAGCCGCTGTCTTGGACAGAACCGGATCTTGGTGACGTATGAGATAAGTTTCCTGTGACAACTAGTATTGACTTGGACAGAATCAATGGGCGGTCCATTTTTTGCTTCTTTTTATTTATTAAATATTAGATTCACATTTCCAAGAACACATGCTACAGAATTTAAATTTTAAACAAAAAAAAAAACTAGCCCACATTTCAGAACAAAATTACTCAAATGACTCATCCATGATTTTAACACTGAGAAAACATTCAAGAATTTTCTTATTATTTACTTTGATTTTTTTTCTTAATCTTTGTAATAAATATTATTTGAACAAGGCCCCTTAATCTATGCAGTGATTGTGCAGCATTTTTCCTGGTGCGGCTTAAGCTCCCTTTGGTTTGTGCTTCTTTGCAGCCGTGGAATTAGCACCCAAATATATATATATATATATATATATATATATATATATATATATATATATATATACACACAAGGGCCCCACTTACATGTTTGTAATTCAATCGACTTTTTTTAAAACCTTTTTTTCAATACAGGCGCA
Source organism: Perccottus glenii (assembly GCA_024416835.2). Lineage (NCBI taxonomy): Eukaryota > Metazoa > Chordata > Actinopteri > Gobiiformes > Odontobutidae > Perccottus > Perccottus glenii. The sequence continues at coordinate 18,447,131 of CM044556.2, forward strand.
GTATGCCCTAATGTAATTTGAATAGAAACAGGGGCTATAAAGCAGTGCAAGTTTGTTTTAGAATCACACATTTACTGCATAGTACAAAAACAGTATTCAACTATGCCGTAGCTAATGTTGATTGCAATGCCAATCAAATTGATTGTGCATATATTTGTAAGTAATCATCATAGTCATTAATATTTACATTTAGATTCACTATTTTGCAGCGGAGACTGTGTCATTATTATGACACATAATCATGAGCTCAAAGCAACTTGAAATAAAGTAACAATCACTGAATCCCTGCATACATTTCATAGTTGATGTTACAAATTAATGCTTTTATGTCAGACAAGTGAGGCCTTGTAAACCAGAATCATTCATTTGTGTTAGAGTTACATTTACAGATTTAACACGACATAACACTTTAAAACTGTTCCAACTACAGTACACTCACAGTACTCCCTAGATCTGCATTACATCCACATGATGGAAACAGTGCTTTAAATTTACACAAACAGCCCAGAGAGCACCATAGAACAAAACAACAGACCAGTTATTAGAATACAACATGTAGTAACTGCACTAATACTGATTCATCGACCAAAAACATTTACATTAAGGCATGGTGATCACTGACAAAAAACAATGACAGATCATTTTAATAATGCATTAAATATATCAGATACAAATTAAACCAATAAAACATTATAGACCCTTCTTTTATTCATTACATTCCATGACTACTTTAATAAATGAAAGAGAGACCTCATTAGAGAATGACTTCTGTTTGTATCTTGCCAAAGCCACACCAAGTAATTTAAGTTAAAATTCTTCTGATTTTTAAAAACTGTTGAATGAAATGCATGTATTATTAAGCTGCTGCTTACAGCACCAGCAACACCCCATACACCGCACTAAAGATTGGCTCTCCTGACATGTACATTTTAAGTCAAAGGTCAAAACCAAGCAAAAGGCTCAATATTGTTACTAAACCATCTTAAACTGTGTTTTAGCTCTTTGTTGGGCTTTAAATACGAATTTATTCATTACAACATTGTTTGAAAGATTTTCAAGTAGCTCATAATACCTCAATAAAGTTTTAAAATATGCTGCCAAAAGCCAGTACATTTCATAAATGGATCTATGAAATATATACATATTTAATTTAATGCCTCTATGTAATCCTATCTAATACAATATATGACCAGCACAAGATATTTTGTTATTGTTTTTGTTTATATAAATGTAACTAAATGTGTGTGAGATAAGTCAGCTGTGCAATGATTATTACAATCTATGCATTACTTTGTAATACTGTTATCATCACTGCCTGCAGTGCACAGTATTGTATAAATGAAAACATGGTAACACATTATTATCTAATACAATGTCTAATACAGAAATAAATCTTTACTAAGGCTGCCTAGCCTTTCATCAAATATAGCAAATGACAGAAAAATTGCAATTAGATGTGTGCAGAAAAATTAAAAACAACACCCTTCATAATATATCATTTAAAATATTCCCAGTTCTTTTTTACATTTGTGCCCTTAGTCCTTTCTCCAAGATGCTGCTATTTAAGGTTCTTATATGTCTCTTTAAAGTAGAGTCCGTAAAGTGCTATGGTTGCCTTAAAGTAGAATGAGTTCACTCTTGCATGCTCATTCCATGCAGAGGCATCTAATAAAATATAATACACCTGTGTAGGTCAATTTAATACTGGTTGCAGACATTTCAAATCCATTTGACTCCAAAAAAATTCTGAACACGTGATCACTCTTGCTTTGATCAGCTTATGAAGCATTTGAGCAGATGAGTTCATTTAACATCCTACAAAAAGTAAATGGCAAAGTCTGTCTTTGCTGGCATTTCACAAAAAAGTCCAGATATTCTTCACTGATTTAGACTTGTATGTGTCTTGGGACATTGAATGCATCATGTAAACTAAAGCCCTTTTAACAAGATGCCACAATCACATAATCACAATATTCAAATGTTAAACGGTTTCAGGCTGACTGTACAAGCTGCCCCCAAACAATCAACATAATAAAAAAACAAGCTTGTTGGTACTTTCTTTTATATATTTATATATGTATATATACACTATATATACTCTAAGTATCACGAGATAGAGTGATAAGTAAGCAAGCTATACTATTGTTATATCCTCGCAATAATCCTACTGTGCACATACTTTGACAGATTGTATAAACACCTAAGGACAGAGTGTTGTATCTCTGAGATTTGAGTTCTGAGTTGTATTGCTGGTTGTTGCAGCTGATGAGCAGCATTTTAGTTGCTAGGTTAACCGATGTGGAAAGTGCATGGCATGCCAGCAGATCCTGTCAGGTACTTGAACACAGGTACAATAGATATACAGCAGATATGATCACATCATTGAGTTTGAGTTTCATTTATGATGTGACATTATACATTCAAGGAACAAAACATCCATTACTTCTGAATTATCTCACCCTGAAAACTGAGGAGAGGGTTTGTTTGACTTCAGAGGCAAAGAAGAGGAAGAAAAGTCAGGTGTACTTTGTACAATTCACAAAGGACACTGGGTGGGCTAGCCTTACCACTTTGTCAGATGATGGCAGATGAACCGGAGGAAGAGGAGTTGGGAGAGGAAAGGTTCCAGAAAAGCCACTTGCGTTTACATTGCCGTCTCTGGTACAGGTAGTCTTCCTTGTCGCGCTCTTTTCGAGCTCTTTGGTAGTGGTCATCCTCTTTCAGGTACCACACTGGTGGCCAGCGATGTTTCTCAAAATACTCTTGATTCTCTACATAGAAATAGCATATTTTATGGAGATATACTGTATTTTAGAGTTGTATTTCAAAACATTTGGGACAGTAGTGTCAGATATGTAACAAATAAAGTTGAGCTATGTATTACCCGCAGATTTGGTCTTCATATCTCGAGGAAACTTCCGGCAAACACTGTTGTAGTTGGTGCAAATGTGGTGCAGGCACCAGCCTGTGAGTTGCTGGGCACCATGGAACTGGGGAGACACAAATGTAATGTCTACTTCATTTAAATTTGTAAATTAGCCTATGCTTTGATGAGAGGATGCATTAGTGTTGCAGAGAAAACAATATATCATGTAACGTTAAGCTTAACACAATCCCCATAGATCTCTGTAATTTCTGAAATGATTATAAACTTGACACACTACCTGTGCCATATCCAAATATGCCAGAACATCCCCGTCAGTGTCAGCCCCCATCATTGCTGCCTCTGTCAACACTGTTACTGTGTAGAGTTCTAAAAGAGAAGGAAAAGCCTGGCATTGACTTAAATATAATAAATAGTGTAACAACACTGTACACAGAGTTTATGCTGGTGTAAGTAAACCAGAAATGGTACCTGTAAGAGCTACTAAGTGGGGGAGACAAAGACGATTCGCAAGAACAATAAGCTCCATTGCATCCAGGTCAGGTCTAGAACAAAAACGTCCCGTGTAGAGATATTCAAGCACAGCTCTCATACAGCTGCGTGTTGTGTTGGGAAACAGCACCTTAAAACATGTAAAACAATTTCAGACATAGTTTGCTTAAAAAGCTGCAGGAAATGAATGACAGAAATTAAATAATAAATTTAAAAAAATAACTATCTTTTGCAGAAAACAACCTTTGGAAATTGGCTTTGATTAGTATTATGTATGCATAAGGTGTTTTGAAAAGACAACAAGCCAAGCCAATGGTAGTTTCTCACAATGCAGTGTGACTGTTTCAAAGCAGGTTTGCTAACAGCATTAAGCATTAAACACAGAACACATTCTATAGGCCATTGCTATACTTGTAAAGCACAGTATAGTTTGACATTGTATTTATTTAGAGATTAAACATTTGTCCCGTCTAAAAACTTTCAAACTTTATTGTCTCTAACCTCTTTGGTGCTGCTCTCCACAAAAGGCCCACCGAACATAGCTGCCATCCAGTCACAACTTGAGATGAGTAAAGGCTTGTGGGCCATAATTGTCCCATCATCGAGTTTGAATACAACATCTGCAAGAGAAATCTTACTTGTATAATCTTAACTTTTAAATGGTTTTGATAACTTGATTTGTCTAACTTTAATGCAAATAAATGATGTTTTTTACCAGAAAAGGTGCCTTTGGCCAAGCACTCTTTCACTCTGTTTGTTCGGCGTACATGGAAGGCTTTGGTGATTTCTTGGTTCATGAAGGCTTCATTGTTAAGTATGTTGGCCACCATCATGCGCAGGTCAAAGACCTCCAGCAGCTCAGCAATATGTGCAATGTGCATTAATTCTTTTTCATTCTCATCTAGCTGACCTGTGTACAAATAGCGAAGTACTGCTCGAAAAGGACTCAGCTGCATGGACTGGTCCATGTGCACTACTGTTATGGGCCGTGGACAGTATGTTATTGGGTCATCAACCACTTCTTCCTGAATGCTGATAAAAGCTCGACTCCACGAGGACAGCAGTCTGCCTCGTCTGGCACACTCTGAGTCTTTCAAGGTGCCATCACTAGTGCAGGCTCTTAGATTTGCCCTGTCTCCGTCATCACTACTTTCACAAACATCAAAACTAGCAGCACGCATCAGCAGGTCTCGTCCTGAGAGCGGTGCGCGGGGGGGCTTTTCAATTTCCTCATTTTGATTTTCCATAATAAAGAGGTCATAGAACTTTGAAGAGGATGTAGACAAATATATCTTGTGTGCAAAGATTTTCTGTCGCTCCTGCAGCACCAGGATGACATCAGCACAGTGTGGGTCCTCCAAAAGACCAACAGGGTGTTCCTCTGTTGTGGTTGGTGGAGGAGGTACTGTAATTATAGGTGGAGGAGGTTTTGGTGGAAGGAAAGGTGCCTGAAGGAGAGGCCGCTGAACATTTCTAAGGTGAGATTTCCAAAACTGCAGGTGGCGGCGGGAGATAAGAGCAGCTCGGATAGCATTATCAAAGACGTCCTTGACTCCAAACTGAGCAACAACACTAGTTTCATAATATGGCAATCCCAACTCTTTGGCGACCTCACGACCTCTCTCTGGAGGGAGGATCTCATTGGACTTTATTGGTCTGAAAAACATGATACAGGCAATTTATATATATATATTTTTCTATTGTCAGTGTTTTAGGCTTTTACCTTGCTAAAGGTCTCCGTGCCCTATTCACTGCTTCCAAGTCTGCATAACGCAAGTCCAGCTGACAGCCAACCAAGATGACAGGAGCACGAGGGCAAAAATGCTTAATCTCAGGGTACCACATGGTCTTCACATGGTACAGAGAGTTGGGGTTGGCGATTGAGAAGCAAAGTACCACCACATCAGACCTGAAACAAACAATTAAGGTGTCAATACAAAAGAAGATTGGGTGACTGTTTTGAGTATCTGACCTGCCGTATGCAAAACGCCGGTCTTTATGATGGTCTCCAAATGTGTCCCAAAGGCGAAGAGACACACTGACGTCGTCCACAACATCTCTGGAGCGCTCTAGTACCTATAAAAATAAATTGTTGTTACTTGTAATATTATCTTTAACTGTAATCATATATATGTAATATATTATTCTTACCTCTTGGCATACTCTGTACTGGTCAATAGCCCAGACAGTGGGCACATGTGTAGCTAATAACTGGTATTGTGTCAGTGTAGCGTTGCAAGCCCGGGCACAGATAAGGCGTGTTTTTCCCACAGCATTGTCTCCAACTACTACACACTTGATAGTTTCAACGTTTGGCCTCTCATAGTCCATATCAGAATCCGTCAACGGGACCTGTCATTAGACAGAGAGCCAGTGTCAGCACATGAAACCCTAGACCTTTGTCCAGAACAGTGCAGGAACATAGATCAAATTATAGATCTCATAATTTTAAATTCATAAATTCTTTGTCCATATTCCAAGCACTAAAAGTATGATGTAAGATTATCTACAAATTGGTGCATGATACTTTTAAGGCCTACTATGTCCATTCATTTATCTAGTTTAAGCTCTAATTCTTACAACTCCTTACAAAACAAAGACATGTTTACAGTGTATCCTCTTTATGGCTGAGTCATAAGACATGTACAAACTGATTAACTGAAATGGGACAAATCTATTTTATTTTTCTGTCTATTTTAAAACGGTCACTGATGATAGGCCTATAGATACCTAGTCTGGTTTCCACGGTAAATGTAACCTAGCCTACATCTCTTTGTATCATGACATCTTTAACAATCCTACGTATATAATATGTGTGCTTGATAGGCTATATTTACACGGTGTGCACAATTATTAGGCAAGTTGTATTTTTGAGGATCGATTTTGTTATTGTACAACTACAGTGCTTGCGGCCCGATTGGGCTGTTCAATGTGGCCTGCCAAGCATTTACTAATATTTTATTGATGATTAAACACTGCATATATTTTTCCTTTTCCTTCAATATTTTGCAGCAATCGGTGGATTACACTATACAACATGCTCCAAACGATAAATACCCTTACTGTAGGCAAAAGAAACATGTTTTTATTGAGCATAAGTGATTTCCCTATGTTGGCCCGGCCCTCCACAAGAGTTCAATGTTCTAATGTGGCCCTAATTGCGCACCCTTGATATAGGGTGTTGATCTCCTTAGGCCACGCCCTCCCTCGTTGGAGCTTGGAGTTGGAAATTATGGATAAAATGATGATATGGTCAAAATAATCACTTGTCTAATAATTGTGCACACAGTGTAGGCCTACATTAACGTACATGAGATATGCATTCATGTTGTGTGCCTGAACTCCTGAGTGCCTTTTTCCATCTTCCACTGTTTACTTTATAAAGCAGCTGGTCACCTAATGTAGCCCAGTGCATTAATTATTATTTTATTTAGCCCTACATCAACACATTCAGGCTAATAGTAGATGTAGCCAACTCTTGAACTGAGCACGATGATCTTTTGAGGTCACTCTCAGTTTGTACCCATTCATAAAAGTAGCCTCACATTGACTGGATGTCCATTCACGGTTACTGTGTGACCTTAGGCAGTAATGGACTATTGTAGGCTACACCGTAGGCTATACTGCGGAACTCCCAAATTCAACTGATGCAGCCACTCGCTTTGACTACTGCCCCTAGACATATAGTACCACCAAAACAAAACAAAAAAACAATTAAACCAAAAAATGCATATTCTACTACTACTAAGAAACGAACGAGCAATGCCTGCACCACAGAGGCATTAGTCATGGGGCTGCTGCATTACGTGTTATGTAACGCCCACTCACCGACTCTTGAGCTTGTTTATGTCGATAAGCGTTTAGCAACATTATAGATAAAAAAAGGCAAAGGGCGGTTTTCCTTTAGGACAGAAAGCGTGTTGTCTCTTCTTACCGCATTGTAAGAAAGTGCTGCATCGGGTTGGTCGATGAACGTGACGAGAAGCAATGGTCCATCTGATGCGGCGTGCACCTGACGGTAGCTCGTATTTAACCTCATCTTTAAGGCAAGGTGAAAGAAGCTTGAAAAATAGTCGACCGACGAACCGCAGCTGTTTTAATAAAAGTCTCCTGGGTGAGTGCGTAAAGTCACTACCAGAGCGACATACGCGTAGGCTTCTGTAGGCTAACGCTGATGTGAAGCCTGCCGGTCCGACGCAGAGCAGCAACCCCTGACCGTCACGGAACCACCTCCGATTACTGTAAGGGCTCTTGAGCTAATAATAGGCAGGCGCAGCGAGGGGGAAAAATCATTACAAAAGAATGATCCCCTTTAGATTCGCCCACATCCCATACCAGAGCTCCTGAGCACCCTGCATGTGCCTCGAGTCCAGCACACATTTTGACTTCCCCTCCCTAAAATACTGCCCGAAAAAATTATTTATTAGACTACCAGACTTCTAGACTTGATAAAACACTAGAGAATCTGTCTATTTATTCAGCTTGTACACTGGAGTACACTGGAGGTTCTAATATCCCAAACCAAAAAGTGTGGCCTATATTTTAAAAGTTAGTGTCTTTGATTGTTTGATTGACATTGTAGACATCTCAAAGTGTCTTTTAGACACTCTTTCTTTTTTTTTAAAACCCAACTATAACTTTTAAAAAGGACATAAGCCAACCACTGTCTGAATGTTTGATCATGCCAAAAGTAGTTACCACTTACCACTCACAGCCTCTCACAGCCATGGTCCAGGTTAAGACATCTTTTTTTTCCACAGTCCTAGTTTCCAGTTAATGACTTCTTTTGTCACTTTATGTTGCTCTGAACTAAGTTACAATATACAGTGCCTTGCGAAAGTATTCGGCCCCCTTGAACTTTGCGACCTTTTGCCACTTTTCAGGCTTCAAACATAAAGATATGAAACTGTAATTTTTTGTGAAGAATCAACAACAAGTGTAGGTTACTGTAACAACACAATTCAGTTCTAACCAAGAATAAGGGAGTTGAATTACAGGTCAACTTTACTCTTGCACATTTCTCAGCAGAGTAGGCTAATGCAAAAGCAACATTGCAGTCTTTTTTAGGGAAATACCTTGAGAATTCAGGTAGAATTTGGTCAAACTGTGGTTCTCCATAAGCATTTTCCACTTACACTTTATATACCATCAAGGACTGAAATACTTTAATACCAATGTAGGAGAAGTTTTTTTTTTTTTATTTTTTTTTTTGCTGTAACTTGTGTAATGTGTAATACATTCCACCAGATGAGGCTGATGCTCTACATTTCCTAAATCCATTCATAAAGCAAATTACTAGATCAACTTGAAATACTGTTAAAACAAACTCAATTTTAATAAAAAGGGAAAAATGTATGGTGGATAATTTTTACAGAGAGGTAATTCATTTGCACAATATATAAAACATGGGTTACCTTTTGTACCAGATACCAGATATTGATGAGTAACTCAAAGTTCAAAGTCCAGGCATTTTGAAATGTAGACATTAGGTCCATAGCCTACTCTCACTTTGTTTCACCATGGCTGTTTATGCTGATAAAGGTTTGAAAAGTGCTTTCTCTCTGGACTTCTACCATGTCTCTGAGGAGCTGGGCTTCATTCTACATCAGCCTCTGGTAGGTTACATACATAACACACTGCTGTCCAATTTCTGTTGGTTTTGTTCATGTCACCACATTAGATTTTTGATGAGACTAGATTCTACATTTCTCTTTTAAATGTACACAGATTTTTCAAATGTAATGAAAGCAATGTGTTTTAAAAGTGATTTGAACATCCAGTATTATTTTTTATATTGTGTTGTGTCCAGTGTTTGAAATTTATGTTTAGAAATTCTGTTTTAGCTCCAAGATTTCTTTGCATAATAAACTTAACCTCAAAAACCATTCTCTTGGTTGTATTGAATATGACCTGCAGGAGGAGCTTCCACCTTATTACCAGGCATGGATGGATATTGCTCTGCATGTCCCGGAGCTGGTACACTCACATGAGTTGCGCTCTCATATTAGCAGGGTAAGTAAGGACAACAAACTCACAAGGACAGTTGACCTGAGTGTGAAGGTTTAATGTTGTTGCTTTTGTTCAGATGCCACTGCTGAACAGTCACTATCTGCAGACTCACAGGGAGTTACGGCTGGCCCACCTGGCTCTTGGTGTAATGTCCATGGCTTATGTCTGGCAGGAAGGAGAAAAAGATGTGGTCAAAGTATCTAAACCTTTGTTGCATAGCCCTACAGCTTACAGTGGTTTCTAACTAATGTAAAAAGAAAAATGTCTTAGACTAGGTCTTTGAGCTCTTCAGAGTGAGTGGTGTGGAGTAACACTGTTCACAATAAGTGTATCTTCTACAGATGTAAATCACTTAAAGTTTAAATCAGTTTCTAATGCTAAATGACATTGTAATAGATTCTGTCTTATGTTCATTGAAACCAGAGGCTACTGTAAGATCTATCTTCACAGTTTGCTCCAATATTGTTCAGATTACCAACTTATACTGTATATACAGTGCGATCACTAGCAACCTGAGACATGTAGGACATATAATACATGTAGATGATGAGGTACTGTCAGAATTCCTCACTAAACAGCCCTTTTTTAGAATGTTTTGTTAGTAAGTTTTGCTCTGTAAAAGATAAATAAAATACAATGATTTTTTTTAAGATGCTACCACGTAACCTGGCTCTGCCATACTGGCAGGTGTCCCAGAGGTTAGGACTTCCCCCCATTCTCACCCATGCAGATGCAGTTTTGGCAAATTGGAAGAAAAGGGATGCAGAAGGGTGAGACCATTCACATTATATGTGTATATGGTTTGGTGACATTTATGAACAAGTGTAATCCTATTTTCTGCTTTGTTTTTACTAAATGACAGGCCTTTTGTCATGGAGTAAGTATGTGAGTTCATTTACGTGACAGTGGTGAGCTATACAGTGTCATTAGTATCAGGTTAATGGTTTCATGTTATCTAGGAACCTGGAGGTGGTGGTCAGCCTCCCAGGTGGGAAAAGTTTGCAAGGATTTTTCCTGGTCACTCTGCTGGTAGAGCGAGCAGCTGTTCCTGCACTGAAGGTATATAAAGTATATGTATGTATTTGTATATGTATATGTACAGTATATGTATGTATTTGTATATGTAAGTATATGTATATGTATTTGTATGTATATGTATCTGTACAGTATATGTATATGTATATGTACAATATATGTATATGTACAGTATATGTACAGTATATGTATGTATTTGTATATGTATATGTACAGTATATGTATGTATTTGTATATGTATATGTATATGTAAGTATATGTATATGTATTTGTACAGTATATGTATATGTACAGTATATGTACAGTATATGTATATGTATATGTACAATATATGTATATGTACAATATATGTATATGTACAATATATTTATATGTACAGTATATGTATATGTACAGTATATGCATATGTACTGTATATATCTATGTATATGTACAGTATATGTACAGTATATGTATATGTACAGTATATGTATGTATATGTACAAATAATGTATATGTACAGTATATGTATATGTACAGATAATGTAAATGTGTATGTACAGTATATGTATACGTATATGTATATGCATATGTACTGTATATATCTATGTATATGTACAGTATATGTATGTGTACAGTATATGTATATGTATATGTACAGATAATGTATATGTACTGTATATGTATATATACAGTATATGTATATGTATACGTATATGTACTGTATATATCTATGTATATGTACAGTATATGTATACGTATATGTACAGTATATGTATGTATATGTACAGATAATGTATATGTATGCGTATATGTACTGTATATATCTATGTATATGTACAGTATATGTATATGTATGTATATGTACAAATAATGTATATGCACTGTATATGTATATGTACAGTATATGTATATGTACAGATAATGTATATGTGTATGCATATGTACTGTATATATCTATGTATATGTACAGTATATGTACAGTATATGTATACGTATATGTATATGTACAGTATATGTATGTATATGTACAAATAATGTATATGTACAGTATATGTATATTTATATGTACAGTATATGTATATGTACAGATAATGTAAATGTATATGTACAGTATATGTATATGCATATGTACTGTATATATCTATGTATATGTACAGTATATGTATGTGTACATGTACAGTATATGTATATGTACAGATAATGTATATGTATATGTACAGTATATGTATATGCATGTGTACTGTATATGTCTATGTATATGTATATGTACAGTATATGTATATTTATATGTACAGTATATGTATATGTACAGTATATGTATATGTATATGTATATGTACAGTATATGTATATGTATATGGGGCGGCAGTAGCTCAGTGGTAGAGCGGCCGTCCTTCAATCGGAAGGTAGTAGGATCGATTCCCGCTCGCCCCACAGTTCATACTGTCGTTGTGTCCTTGGGCAAGACACTTAACCCACCTTGCCTCCAGTGACTGTAACACTGGTAATGTAATGTAAGTCGCTTTGGATAAAAGCGTCTGCTAAATGAATAAATGTAAATGAAATGTAAATGTACAGTATATGTATAAGTATATGAAGCTTTCAAAGGATTATTTTGAAGGTTTAAATGCTGGATGTGTGCAGAGCATTCCTGTGGTGGTCAATGGGGTAAGCTGTGGTGATAGTGAAGCGGTGGCTAAAGCCCTGGGGGACATTAGCACATCTCTTCAGGACATGACAGAGGCACTGAAACAGATGCACGGTAGGGACGGTTGTGCTACCTGTCATAATGTTATATAGGCAACATGTTAACTGACATATATTAATGAACTATTATACATTTGTCTTGACAGTGTATGTGGATCCTTCAGTCTTCTATGGGGTTATTAGGATCTACCTCTCTGGGTAATAATGTGTGTTATTAAGTATATGATTACACAACACTAGGAAGCATTTGAGTATTACAATTACTTCTCTTACACGTAAGAAACATTTCAATCAGGAACTATAGAAAGCTACTCTGCTTTATTAATTGCTCCAATGTTTACCATAACATCCTCATCTTGAAATCTTAAGGTCATTTTGTGATACATTGTGCAGCACTACAAAACAATGTAATTCAATTTTTGTCATGCGTGTGGAACAGATGGAAAGACAACCCCAGCATGCCTAATGGGCTCATTTATGAAGGAGTCCAAACTGAACCCATGGAATTTTCAGGAGGAAGTGCTGCACAAAGCAGCCTGCTGCACTGTTTTGATGAACTTTTAGGAGTCAAACATGAAATAAAAACTGGTAAGATAGTTTATATTGTCTGTATTTGAGTGAATACAATAATAATACTTTACCCCTATGTAGGTTCCTTTCTCACCCGCATGAGGAACTATATGCCCCCGGCACACAAGCAAATGATCCAGGACATATCCATGCAACCATCCTTGAGGAATTTTGTGCAGCAACAGTCCAATGAGCGGCTATCCCAGGCCTTTCAGCTGCGTCACAAAACTATTAGAGCTGCGTAATTATCACATAAACATGGTGAGCCGCTTCATAAGTGTACCTGCTGCCCGTGCCCGCCAGCTACGTGATGAGAGCCAGGATACAAAAGAGAATATGATCAGCAAAGCACCAACAGCTCTAGAAGAGAGAGGCACTGGTGGCTCGAGCATCATGAGCTTTCTAAAGACAGTGAGGGACGAAACAAAACATGTTCTTCAGCCTGAGACGAGCTAGAAAATACCTGTCAACAAGCAATAGGTCAATTTAAAAATTATGGCTTTTGGAGTGAAAAGCCTCAAACGCTCATTTTGTATCTGGCTTTGTTCTGTCTCTAAACAAACCTCAAATTAATAGACTAAACTGATACCTATCATTGAGTCTAAACCATAATTCAAAACATTTCTGTTACAGTCCATTAAGTTCAACCACAATTCCCTCCTCAGTCTAAAATAAAATGCAAGAAAAAAAAAATTTGCACCCATTCCTAAGAAAGGACAAGAGTCTTTGCCTTTTGAGCCAGTGATTGTGTTTTAGTAATATTTATCACATATTTTTACATTAGAGAATCATTTAATTTTAACTATATTTTGGATGTAATATATATATATTTTAATGGAATATGTTTGCCATGCCATTATAATAGTGTAACTTTTTTATGCTATTATCCATTAAAGAAATGCCTCAACAACAGTGTCTGTCCAAAAAAAAACATTACATTGCAATACCCAATGATTCCATGGAAGGGCACTAAGTGGTAATATCGTAGACTTGTAACTCAACAGGAGCTTTTACATAAAATGGTGAACAGTGGCCCATGTTTGAATGCAGGAGCCTTTCCAATTTAAAATATTGAGTATTGTGTATCCACATTTGATGAAATGCATGGGACCAAATGTCCTCACAATGAACTATTGGTGCCACGAAACCTGACTCTTTAATCTTATCATACAATCGCCCTGTAATTCTACTTCACAGCTTTTTGAAACACAATGCACAATACTGTGGTAAGATGCATCGCTTATCAGAGCGGTTACCTCAGCACTCTCCCCGTCCTTAAGCCCACATCCAGCCTTCACTTGCCCCAAGACTTCCTCCTAAGCTGAGTGCGTGCATAAGCCGCCAACATAAAGGGGTTGATTGTGCTACAAATGGCTCACACTGGGTAATATTCACCTTTCCATGCTTGTCTCCACTGGTGTTTCATTACAATGGCATGGTTGTGAGATCAGATAAGCGAGACAATGCAGCAATTACACCTCGCTTTTCCTAGGATTCTCATATCTTGCCAAGTGTCTGTTCTAGGCAGAAAAAAATATATATATATTTTTTTAAGAAAACAAGTTCAAGAGGAAATGAAACATATGATTGAGGGTGAAAGGTGAGGAAAAACTACGCAGGGATTGAGTGTGAAGTGGGCGGTGAAGCAGACAAACAGTGCGTTCACATGTCACAATGATCTGATTAAAGCCTTCTTTCACAGCCAAAGCAAATAATCCCTTTTCCTTATTGCCCGAGTGTGGAGGACTCCCTGACAACTAGCAGTAAACAACAGACCATCTCCAAGGATGTCTCTATTGTGTTGTCGAGGCTGAAGGTTTAAATGTTGGGCTGGTTTCACTATAGTCACACCAACACCTCTTTTTACGCAGCTTATTTATTGAGGACATTTCTGTGTTACATAAATACAAAGAAACTTAAAGAAGTAGATGTGTGAGTATCTTGTATTAGAAACATCTTTATTTAATCAATAGGAGCCAAGAGCATAACTGGCAAAGGTTCTTCTTTTGGTTAAATTAGATTATCAAATATCTGTATCTGAATGGAAATGTTCTGATATTATTACATTTAGTGCAAAAAGTTGTACCTCACACCCTTTACCTGGTTTGCAGACATTTTTCCTAATGTTATGCTCATCTTTAGTTGGTGTAACTAATCCTTTCTGTTTCTATTAAAAATGTTTCTGTAGACAATGTTCACCGCTTCTGGGATGTCTGACTCACGTTCTCTGTTGTTACTTTATCAGCTGGACATACAACTTTCCTTTGTCTGGAAACAGTTTTTGGATCTCATCCTTGTTTTTTTGTGCATCACTTGTCCAGCCTGTCATAGCAGGTTAAAGGCTTAAGATGTAAGTATCCTATGGCCTGTTTTTTTAATAACTTCCTACCCTCTGACTCTGCTGAAACTTCCTTGTTCACTGAGCTTGAAAGGCTGCATTTTCAGGTGTTGAATTTCTCTTGTCAGTGTTGATCAAGTGGTCCTGATGACGTGGGTGAAGGCATCACATTGCAGTCTTTATTGCTCCAAAGGGAAAAAAATACTGTGACATTTGCCCACTGTGATATACACTTTTGGGAATAATGGCTCTGTTGCACATTTTAGGAGAATATGTTTTTTTTTTTTCTGTTACCATTTTGATTGAAATAGTTGCTGTTGCTCAACACAACAGACAAGTCCAGCTCCTCCTCAGTCCAAAGGAGAGGTGCCAGTCAGAGTACAGATAGCCTAAACTTTAGTTTTATAGCAACAATTTTCTCTCACATTGTAGTTTAACTTGATGAAATGTTTCTTTAGAGACCTACACTTTATTTTGGATGAATAAAGTACATGACATTCAGATGGCTTCTCACATTGAATTTGCAAAAGCCCACACACGTCACTGTCTTTTGTCTGAAAGGTTAACACAACTTTGAGCATTGTGGTCACTCCTGACTCACGACAGGCCTGGCCAGGTGCAAAACAGACCATTGATCTGTGATCCAATACACACACAGAATGCAAATATATATATTTAAATTGATCTAAAACTGCAGACACACGCCATGCCCAAATGAGCCTACATCCACGCACTCCTTGAGATGCAGAGAGATACTATACCTTATGTTTACTCCCACTTTCCCTATGTGGATTTCCTCTCCTGCCACATAGCCATTGTCCTCCCCGTGCTAGCTCTACTGATTGACTTCCTGTTCCTCTGCGTTGTCACTAATGTCACTGTACCCATTGGCGCCCACACACTCCTGTTATCAACAGTTACAAAAATACAGGAAGTTCCCCAGGGGGTCTCCGTGCTGGAAAAGTAATGTCTATCAAATATGTAAACAAATTTAGAGGTCTCAAATGCCATGTTTGTGTCAGAAACAAACAGCATGATAAGATATTACAACAGGTAGGCTTTGATGATATCATCTGGACGAGGATGTTCACACCTCCATATTCACCTCATTGTGAGGTTACAAGAAAAACTAAATGAAAGTCACAACAAAATCCCAAACCACTGAAGTGCAGAACTGAATAAACTTTTCTTCTTGGATTGCAAGCATCAGCTAAAGCTTATTAATACAAACTGTCAATGGATAACGGTCACTTAGGTAAGTCAAAAACGGGGTTTCCTTTGGAGTGCAGCTACCGAGAGATGGAATGAAAATCCTGCAATGGTCGTCTAATCCCAGACTTCCCAGTAAAAACATTCCACTTCCTCCCAGGCGAGATCCGGACTTGTTCACATGCAGAGCCAAGGGAGGTGGAGGGTGGGCTGCTCTGAACAGAGGACAAGCTGGAGACAGATGGGGTCAGGCAGATGGGAGGAGTGGTCAGGTGCAACTTACAAGTCCAGAGAGACCACTGACATGATGCAGAGACTCGCAGAGGACAGAAAGAGACTCGCAAAGCAGCAAGTACAGAGTAGCAAACTTCTGTTGATGATATTGTGATTTTGTTGCGTACAGTGTTTTACATGTGAGTTTAATAGGCTGCAGTGACTGTTAGTGATCAGTGAGATTTGACCTTAACTGTGTTTTAATCCGGAATAATGAGCACACACAGGGATATTAACATGAAATGGAAAGTTACTGATTTGACTGAGACTCATCCTGTGGTTGGTCCTTTACTGCCCACACACTACGAGCCTGTTGCTCTTCTCATGCTCCCAAGGCACTGTGTACTTAAAACTCTATTGCTGTTTGTTCTGCCAAAATGTGTTCTCTCAAGCCAGAAACAACCAAATTTGCATTTAAGACCCTGTACTTTCTGTCATGTAATTGACCAAAATGGGAACATAATAAATTGTTCGTTTACACAGCAGGATTCATGCAAAACATTTAGACACATGCCAGTTTTGCAGTTTCAACATGTTTCTTAGAATTTCCTTTTGTAATAATGTGAAAAAAAACAATAATATTTTATTGTAGGAGCTTTACAGTATGTATTTCTGGATTAATGGTGAGCTTAGTAGCTGGGCAGTTCTGTCTCTTTTCTGTTGGATAATTCAATAAACCTGTGTTGTTTTAACAAACCCAGTAACAGATTTGAGATATATTGTATATAAAGATATCTATAATTGACCTGTGACCAACAAAATTAAGATTGTGTTGTCATGCACTCAGTAATTGTCAAAAAAATAAATAAACAACAACAGTACAGCGTGTCCCTGAGCTGCCCCGTTACACAGCAGTGCAAAGGCAGATGTACTTTTATTGGGCAGATTATCCTGGAGCACTCTGTCCCGCTGTGAGCGCTGCCTGTGCCTCAGCTCCTCTACAGCACTGTGCCGAGTGGTGCTTACGAGCTTCAGTGACTTCTCGTACCCCTCTTTGCTCAGCACATACTGTTTTGTTGCTGTGACAATTGAAAATGGCTGGCAACATGTTACGTTCTTTCTATTTGCATCACCACTTTGAGCAAGGCCACTTTTCCAATTATGATCAGTTTACCTCTACACTCACAAAAACATACGGGTGGTTGGGTTATATCCTACAAACAAGCCTACTCTGAAATGTTAAAACAGTCATTCGTCTACTTTTACAAATCTATGCAGCTTTTGTCTTTCAAATCATACGGGTATTTCTGAAATATATTCAAATTTTTGCGTGCTACCTTTTTATCAAAATGATGTAGGTGTCTTGATAGGCACACCATGTTACAAGATAAACCTATAAACAAGCTCCAGCACAAAAGAACTGGCATTCGTTTAACTGGTGGGAAGGGTGTATTAGAGGCTAGAAAACATGTAATGCACAGTGCTACATTTCAACTAACATCCTTTGGCAACCAGGGATTTAAACCTTGATATTAGATTGAGTAAAATTGTAGAAATCAGAGTGGACAACCTGTCAATAATGAAATATTTTCCGGGTGAGTAGTCATCACCTGCTGGCCTGGGACTACATTGGCCCACACAGAAATAATGACACATTTGTCTCATGTAAACGAGCTTGTTTTGTTACAGCAATGGGGGCTGGAAGACTAGCTGGGAGACACTGTGCTGTGTGAGTATGAGTACAACCCTGAGCAAGGCAACAGAGAGCTGCATTCATTTCATCAACTGTAATGGAAAAGTAATGTATGTAATGGGTTTAATATTTGGTAATGATATACACTATGTTCACATAACCATTCAGCGCTGTAAGAAGCGTTTAAAATGCCATGAATTACTCCAAAGGGGACCACTAGTATAGCCACAAAGCCAGCTATTGTTGATCATTTCCGTCCTGGTATTTTTGGCCCAAGGTGAGCAGTGAAAACACTATTTTTGACAATAGTGTGAGTTAATACCCAGACCGTAAGGAGCCAGTCCAGGTATATACTGTTCAAGCAAGTGGCGACATGTACACTTCAGGAAAGTCAAAGGAGATGAGTTTGACATGACGCACTACATTTTTCGAGTGATGACACCCCACCATCTCACAGATAACAACTCACTGATATCAATCACAGCCTTTAACCTGACCCCAGGACTAAAAGATGATCTACACAAGAAAACACTATTCTACGAAGACATGTGACAGGGTTTGTGTTTCCACGCCTGAAAAGTTACTGAATCTCATTTCCAAGAGTAAGATAGAAGGCTATTAAATCTCTCAAGGGAAAATAATGCAAGTAAAGTGTCTGCAGCGCTGAGGGATCTGATAGCATTTTTCCAGCCTCTGTCCAACACCACTGGTGGGAATGTCTGTCAGCAGGCCACAGCCGGGTCACATTAACAACCAGTTTTCCCACAATTTGGCCTTCATTAGAAGGATTAATAGCATCTCCAGAATCAGGTAGATCTGAACTGCCTGACAGAGAGAACACTAAACACATTCAAGGTGCCCTAAACTATCACCCACTGCCTTCCTCAAGAGCCACAAACATTTTATTGATCTAGACCTGAAGTGATGGTTAAGAACGTCATGAGACCTTGCCGGGTTACACTGTATTTCCTTCACCAACTCCAAAGTCTTGGAATCCCATTAGCACAGAGTATAATATGGTTTCAGTCTGGTTGGTTTTGGAAAAGGATCTGTGACTCAACAAGATCAGGTGCCAAACATTTACACTCAGAGGAAAGCACCGTTCCCTGTTGCTGTGCTCCACTTCATTCATCTTGAGTCACAAAGTGAACAAGATTAGTAACAGGAGAGGATATTGCTCTCATTTGTGTTTGTTTTACTGACTTTTAACCTAATTAACTTGCATTTCTCTTTCCCCAGAGTATTTTGAAAGCCATTTTAATGTAAATCTTTGGGTTTTCATTCCAGTGCTTACTCCTGTTTTTGCAAACTTGTATGAGTCCTACATTTATTACAGTTAGCACATGATTGAACTCGTAACACTTTCTTAGTAGATCAGATTTAACTCTTCTTTTCATGGTGTATTGCCCGACTCTGAGCCATCAGGGCCACTTACAATAGTTGGTTTTCAGCACTGAGTAAACAGGAGGTGTAGCTAATATTATCAGGACAAAGTTAGAATTTCCACTAGCGGAAGACAAAAAAAAAAAAAAAAGCAGATACATCCTGTGTAGACCGGAGAGAAAGTCTCAGGTATGACGCTGATGATGAGTGGCAGTATGAGTGAAGACTAAAGTTCTTCCCAAACACATGGGAACCAGCTTAAGTGTGAAAGGGGAAAACTGTGGAGTTCAGAGTAAAGGTCAAGTTGTTTGAAGTGCTTGTGATGTATAGTCCACGGCTGAAAGGCATCTCGGATGCTCTTATAAATGTACGTGTGAACAAAGTGCGTAGAGGAAGAAACACAGGATAAACAACGCAGTAACAGTAGCAGGAGGAAATGCAGTCAAGAGAACAGGAAGTGGCCCAGCTTCCCGTTCAAGTTGTGTTAATGACCATGAGTACCAGCAAGAAAAGCCATCAAATTCATGGTATTTACAGCACAGTATTTGTCACTGAAATGTTTCCCCTTTCAGTCATAAAAGTTCAGACTCTCCAGTAAACACAAAATAAAATAAAAAACACATAATGGGTTCAAATAATAATACTAATAACACCCAGCGTATGGTTAAATACCATATTCTTTGCTTTGTGTCTGCGGAGTGTGAAGTGGCTGTTATGAGAATCAACACCTCCAAGTTTGAGGAGGAGAGTTCCAGCATCAAGTGGAGGAATATAAGTATCTAGGAGTGTTGTTCACAAGTAAAGAGACCAATGGAAAGGGAGACTGACAGATGGATCTGTGCAGCTTCTGCAGCTGATGTTCTGGACTGTTGTGGAGAAGAAGGAGCTGAGTTGTGAGGCAAAGACCATGACTTAACATAGATCTACGTTCTTACCCTCACCTATGGTCATGAGCTGCTCTTCATACACTTCAACAGTAGGCAGTAGGTTTGGACATCTGCCCCTTTAAATGCCTCCCTGGTGAGATATTCCGGGCATGTCCTACTGAAAAGAGGCTCCAGAGGCTGGCCTGTGAACACCCTGGTATACACCCAGAAGAGCTATAAGAAGCATGTGGAGATACTGTATGTAGGCATCTCTGCATTGACTGCTGCCTTCACGACCAGGCCCTGGATAAGCAGAAGGAGGCTTGACATAAAAAACACTGGCTCCAGACATTGTGATGGGAACACCAAATGAATGCCAGACTTTTGCACTCAATAAAAGCCCTGATGCCAATAATGCTCACAGTTTACATAAGAACATTGGTATGAGGTTGTTTAATTGACATGTTTTATTTAATTGAATATATATTCATGCCTTTTATTCAACCTGACCTTGCTCAGACTTGCAGGGGTTATTTCAAAGCAGTTGCAGACTAAGCAAAATGCACAGACGAGGGGGATTTTTTACTATGACGCGCATCAGTGAGTGGTGCTACCTCAAAGAGCCCGAGTTTGAGGAGGATAGTTAAGTGGAGTGTAGAAACTGGAGTGACTCACAGTTGGGGCAATGGCAGCTTTATGGTGCTGTACAGGTGGCCCTTCAAAGTGTACAAACATCCTCTATGTGACTTTGCACTGACTCATCTTCAGCAAGACCTTGGATGCACCTGCGCCTGAACACATGCACAGCAATGCCAGATAGATAGGAGAATGAGTTTGAGAGAGAGTGAATAATAATGGATAGGGGCCAGTCTCTTCCCTATACAGCATTAGGACGGGGCTTATTGCTTGTGAACCTGGAGCTACTCTTGTATAGCAAAAACACACAACGGTATGTGAATGAAAACAAAACAAAGTGTTATTTCTCCAAACAGGATGGTGAACATCCCAGGAGTAGACTCCTAACTGCACTTCCCAGGACCAGAGCTGTTTACAAGCTTGTGAATCTCTTAATGGAAAATATTCACTCACAAGCCTTGTTGGATGTGTTACAAAGATCATGCCTCTCCTTTTCCACACAAAACAACACAGACTTTGGTTTAATCTGTGAATTATCGCGTCTCCTTGGGAGGTAAGAATGTTAAAACTGAAGAAACAATCATCAAATTATCCACTGTAGCTTTTTAAATAACAACAATATGCCTTTAATTTTACACCTGCATAAAACTGGGAGGACTGGAGAAGTTCTTGTTTTCCTCAGTAATAGTAAGGCTTAATTATTTCCAGTGCAGTGGATTGTACATCTTGTACAATGATAAAAGTTTCGTGGCACTGACACTAGAAGTTTCAAACTCTCTTTTTTTATTTTTTATTTGTCCGACTTAACCGCTCTGTAACCACTAAAGAGAAGGCCAAACTGAAACTTACTGCACCACTAATTTGCCTGGGCTACAAATCAAAGCATTTTTATGAGCTATTTGATTTAAATACTTTCACATTAGCCTCTACAAGGACACTGCCACACAATGCACAGTTTCAAAAGAGTCTTGCAAAACACAGGAGAGACATTCTGTCACTTTTGTGTCTAGTTTGAAGTTAGGGTTATGCATTAAACGATTCATTCAAAAGGTGACTTTATCCAACAGACTAAAGTAACACATTTTGACAAGAATGTTATTGTCATTATTAGGGAGTGATGTCAAAAGCAACTCTTACTGTAGACCTTGTTATTTATGCATCTCCTCTTGTGCACAATTGGCCTTTCCTCGCTTGTGACGCTGGTTAATAATGTGTCACCCTAAGTCAAGAATGCAAACATGCCGAGTGACAAATGCAAGTAGATTACATGCTGGACATTTGTATATAAATGATGGTAGGTCAGAGTGTCACATTAACCACACAATGAGGTAATCAGTAAATCACAGCTAGTTTAGAAACTTAGTTAAATTTTGGCATGGAGTCCTCTTGATTTGGTCATTAGTGCCGCTCACTGTTTGGGTTCGGTGTGCACACAACACAAGTTCTGACACACACACACACGCACCAGCCATGCAAAGATAGGAACCTTTTCTTTGAGATCTAACGGTTGTAGACAGTGTGGGTTTAAACTTTATAAAACAGGCTCAAGAAGACTCAACAATGGTGACTCATGGTTTCTGTTTAAAGGTGCATTACGGAAGGTTTCGATGGTTCAAATAACATTTTTTCTAACCCATACATGCATCACTAACAATCTGAATTTGCCGCGGTTGCCTCTGTAAGCCAGTACAGTCAATTAAATGAGAAGGTTTCGGGATCAAAACTCCCGCACGTGCCCGTTTCAGCGGATGTGACATAATGCACGTGACATCCTCGTTTACCTGGTTCTCACTTCCTGATTTACAGCCATAAGTAAACTAAGCAACGCTAGCGGCAAAGTTGAAAATGAATCCTGTGAACCCAGGGAAGACAGGCCACCAGCGCACTCAAAAACGGCAGATTGTTCTTCGGTTGTTGTTCGTTCGTGCGCACAGTGAACACGCACGACTCTGGAGGCAGTACCGCTAACACCAGGTGGCACACTATTACAAAAACTCTGGATCTTCTGTAATGCACCTTTAAGTATGAGTTTGCTTTGAAGTGGCACTAGCATAGTAGCTCATTCTAATTTGTGCGTGTATAGGTCTATGTCCAGTGGCATCGGTGATGTGTTGCTGCAAAAATGCATAAAACTATGAAATAAATACAAATTTGCGTGCTTAAAAAATCACTCCTATTTTGGTGCACGGAAAATATTGAGTGGTAACAATCAGGCTCGTTTAAAAATACCTGGTTTAAGAAGAGATGAGTGATATGAGGAAAAATTATTTGCGTGTATTCTTTGTTGAATCTCGCCTCTTAATTGATTCAGCTTGTCTCGGCATGAGGCGTAATATCCGCCCTTGCTTTCAGAGACAAAAAGGCCAGACTGTGACCTAGCCTTGCCTTGTTTGCTCTTCCCCTCAGTGCTCACCCTTTGATACCTTTCATTCTTGATGGATCAGTGAGAAGGAAAAAATACGTTGCGCCATTATCAACGTGTCTGCCGGTTGTACAGCAATGCGGAGGGTTATTTTAGGAGCTTTTCTGTCAGTAAACCTTGTACAAAAGAGGCAGAGAATAGAATCTCCTCACTGCACAGAGAATTAAGCTCCAAAACTGTGGCTACATTCATTTAAATTGCTCCCAAGACCTTAAAAGAATGTTCAGTTGAAATATTAGATTAAAAATAAAAAAGTTACACTCAAGGATTTACATTTTTTCACAGTGTCACAGAGCCCATGTAAAAACAAAAGACTTTACATGGGTTCAAAGACAAAATACATCGCTGAAACTAAAGAGAAAGTGATGAATAGACAGCATTGTGCAGCAGAGTGACCAGAGATGACCTTATCATGAAAGGCTGCTCTCCTTGTTCACTGAAGAGTCAAACATTTCAATTATGTACATAGCACTCTCATTAAAAGGATGTGGATCAGATCTGAAAGAATTCCTTCTTCTTAGCCTGAATTGAAAATCTTTGACTTTGGAAAATTTATATAAGATGTTTGAAAGGGGTACTTAAATGACATTATCCTTTGAACAAATCACTCAAATCTATTTGTGCTGCTCCCCAACACAGCAAGGATGTTGTTTTGTGAATAGTCAGGTCTGAAGTGTTGCTGTGTCCGGATTAAGTATCACCCACCCAAGTCCAGTGTCCACGGTGGCACAGTGGGTAGACGAGGTAGTGACAGTGTATCAGAGGACACTGCCAGGAGCCAGAAGCCGCCAGCGGGGCTCATGGATCCAGGCAGGCGTCCAGCAACTATAGCACGCACACCAGCCCATCTTCCTATAGCCCCCAGGGCCATTCTAACTCAGGGCTTACGCTGGCTTTTCATTGTGCCATCATGTTTTCATTAAGCTGGTTTATTCCCCATTTTTCCACTGCTGGGCATCTCTCCCATCTGCGTTCACTCGCTCAAGATGCCGACCAAGCTGCTGAGGCTCTGCAGGACTCACAGCTTGTGTTTCATTGAGGATGGACTGCTCTTTTACTACAAATCCCATTGCTTTCTCTTCTATCAAGCGCAGCAGTTGTCTGGTTAGATTGTGCTTTTGCCTCATTTCAGACATAGCCTCTTGTTTCTAGGTGGGTCATCATTATTAGAAAAAGTCACCATTAAGTGTAATAACCGTTCTGATCCCAAAACTCTTCAAATAAATACAGTTGTGCTCATAAGTCTACATACCCTGGCAGAATTTGTGATTATTTTTGGCCATTTTTAGAGAATATAAATGATGACACAAAAACCTTTCTTTCACTCATTTTACTCTTTTTAAATCATAATGACAAAAGAAACTACCCAAATGACCCTGATAAACAGTTTACATACCCTGGTTATTTTGGCCTAACATGTACACAAGTTGACACAAATTGAATGGCTACTAAAGGTAACCATCCTCACCTGTGATCTGTTCGTTTGTAATCAATGTGTGTGTATAAAAGGTCAGTGAGTGTCTGGGCTCCTGACAGACCCTTGCATCTCTCATCCAGTGCTGCACTGATGTTTCTGAATTGTTTTATGAAAAAGGAAAAAGGTAATTGAACTTTATAAAACAGGAAAGAAAAATAAATAAAGATATTCAAGGAATTGAGAATGCCAATCAGCAATGTTCAAAATGAGGGATTCTGTTGAAACCAAACCAAGGTCAGGTAGACCAACAAACATTTCAGCCACAACTGCCAGGAAAATTGTTTGGGATGCAAAGAAAAACCCACAAATAACTTCAGCTAAAAATCAGGACTCTCAAGATGCACAATAAGAAGTCACTTGAAGAAAAATGGGCTGCATGGTCGAGTCACCAGAAGCCATTACTATACAAATGCCACACAGCATCCCGCTTATAATACTCCAAACAGCACAGAGACAAGCCTCAAAACTTCTGGAACAAAGTCATTTGGAGTAACAAGACCAAAATTTAACTTTTTGGCCACAACCATAAACGTTACATTTGGAGAGGTCAACAAAGCCTGTGATAAAAGGTACACCATTACTGCTGTGAAACCTGGAGGTGGATCGCTGATGTTTTGGGGATGTGTGAGCTACAAAGGCACAGGAAACTTGGTCAAAAGTGATGGCAAGATGAATGCAGCATGTTATCAGAAAATAGTGGAGGAAAATTTTTGTACGTACTTGGACGTTCCAACCTGACAACAATTCAAAGCACAAGGCCAAGTCGGTCTGTCATTGGCTACAGCAGCATAAAGTGAAGGTGAAAACAATCTGAGAAAATAAAGAGCCTCATCCACAACTACCACAAAAGACTTAAAGCTGTCATTGATGTTAAAGGTGGCTTTACACGGTATTAAGAACTGGGGTATGTAAACTTTTTATCAGGGTCATTTGGGTAGTTTCTGTTGTTATTATGATTTAAAAAGAGTAAACACAGTTGTTTTACAATCAATGCCTTCACCCAACCACTAACTATTGAGGAGCAGCTTTTCTGTTTAGCTCATTTGTTACAATTGACCAATACATTCTTCAGACCCATAAGTGACATGAGGACTGGTAGGGCACACAGGGTGTACTCCTGGTTCAGTATTCGGCCACTTGGAAGAACACCGCATTGTTCTTCCTGAATGTTAAGTTCAACTAATGGCTGACTCCTCCTCTCAGTAATTCTGTCTCAGAGAGTGGAATGAACCTCTCTTCAATGGAACATGTCCTATGGTACCACTACTTAAAAAACAGTTCCGTGGTCTTCAGTCCAGAGTCCTGTTGCCAATCTCCATCAGATGTACGGACGATGTGTCAGCAAGAAAGCCCAACTATGGTCCACCCATGAATCTTGTCTTGTGTTTTTAATAAAGCAATGATGAACAACAATAACAACAACAATGGTACAGTGATAATGAGCCTGATGTGCATGATCGATAACACACTTTTGTTACTTTCACCTACTGTTTTCCAAAGATCAAGATGCAAAGAAGATGGAAAATCTGTCTCCAGCCAAAGCCTGTGTAGACTGTTGCCCACAAAACAGCAGTGTCATAAACATCCTGGCATCTGGCTTATGTCGCTATCATAAGCTATGTTCTAATTCAAAGACCATACACATTGTGCTGTGTTGAAGGCCTCATGATGGAGTGCAAACTACAAAAGCCTGATTAGGGATTACGCTTGGACGTGATGAACACCGCAGAGCCATTGAGCAACACTCCAGTATTATAAACCACAACCTAAATGGCCCTGCACATTTCTTCTTTTAGTTTAGTGTCATGGGGAGAATTATGGGCTGTTGGTGTCTGTGGCAACTTGTGAGGATTTATTTACTGTAGTGCATAGGCACATACAGACATTCACAGGAACATGATCAGAAAAATGTTCTTTCAGTCTTATATCTATAACCCTTTAATTGTATGTTAAAAACAGTTACATTCTTCTGTGTCATTTCTTTTGTCTATTTGAACAGATAAACAGAACAGAAAATAAAATTGACCCGTGACTGACTTAAATTAAACAAACATGAACAGAATGCAGAGATCTGCTGCAGTGTTCATTTGCAATGGACGTGACCAGTGGCGACATGCTTGATGGGGGAAACTTTTACGAGGGCTACCACTGTGCAGCTCATGTGAGATTAAATCAGGAGCAGTATTAGCATGCAAATTGAAAAAAGGGTAGTATTTTCTTTGGATTAACTGCCACCGGCTGCACAATGGAGTGCTATACTGTAGACCTTATCACGAAGTAGCTCTAATGGTATGTGCTTATGGGCATCCTGAGGAAGCTTTCCACTGGTTTGTCACAGAAGTCATTAAAATGTGCTGTTGGTACTAATTTCACATAGATGCAGGTACAAGCGTCTCTCTGACGCAGCAGAAAGCCTCACTGGGAATGGATATGTGAGGATGTGATGCACAATGGGCAATGGCAGCCCTCTGTCACCAAATAAAAAATAGCTGAGATGAAGGGAACGTGGGTCTAGTTATTGTGCTTGCTGCTGGAAAATGTGTCGCACAAGACAGGAATAAAAACATCCACCTGCAGATTTAGAAAGAGATGTGTTGAACCTGAGTATAACACATTTGCCTTTGTCATTAAACAAACCAACTTCAGCAAACGTATGCATGACTCGCTTTGTCACTTCTAGTACGAGGTGAGGAATTTGCCCTGCTTTCTTGCTTACATTTTTAAAACTTCACACTGGCTCCAATAAATCATCTCACACAGCAAGTTAAAGGCTGCAAATGAGTGGCTGTGCTATGACTTTTGTCTTACTGCAGTTGTACAGACGTCATCAAGGTGTAACTCAGTGGATGTCTGAGGAAGCATTGAGCCATCCTTCCCTTTAAGTAGTTCTCATTTAGTAGCGTGTACCACCAACACTGCGTCACAAGAAAAAGCTCTATCACTGGTTTTAGAGACATTAAAAATTGAGTAATTGAAAACATTTGTCTGAGTAAACGGATGTGGGCACCACTCCAAAATGTATTCCTGAGATGCCTGGGCTGGAGACTGATCCAGATGGGTCTGAAATGAAAACAGATGGTCCAGCACAGGAAACATAACCAAGGTACTACTACATAAAGACTTCTGCATAAAGCCATCGGTGTAGTAAATTCTCTACTGAACCGTTCAGACTGTCAACACTGTCATACTATTAACCCTAAAATATAACATCTCAAGAAAACTTTAATGAGTCCTGACATAAAACCAACAGAATGGCCACTCTTTCATAGATAAAGAGAAACAGGCAGGCATCCATGTCTTGCAAAGTGTTCTCTTGAGATACTATTACAATTGGCTGCACTTTTTCTAATTTGTCATACGGCTAATGGAAATCAAAATCTGACGCAGAGTGTACATCCCGGAGATATTATCTTGCAAAGTAATATCTTAGAGTTATGGCTAAGAGCTTGAAAACACTAAGAATAAACTGCAAGTCCATATGAATGTAAAAAGAAAATCCTTGTGTTTAACAGGGCTCTTTGAGTGCATGAGCCAGATGTCACAGTGGTGTCTCTCTTTTGCAACATTTTGTTAAAATAAAAAATGCACTTGCAATAGGAAATCAATATGCATTGGTGTCTTGTGTATGTGTGTGTTTATGCTTAACCAAAATGGTTTTGCTTTTTAGTAAATTTTGTCATGAGTTGTAATTGGACCCTGGGCTGTACTTATGGACTGCTTGTTTTAACTTGGAAAAAGTCTTTTGAACAAATGAATGTACATAAAGTGAACTAATATATGTCCATTACATCTGTGTGATGGGGTAGCCTCGAGTTTTGGGAGAAAGTCTAAAAAAGCTGCTGTCTGATGTAATAGTAGTTATTGGAGAATGTAAAAAAGTGCAGTTTGGGAGTGGATGTGATGTTTGGGTCCTCGTGTTTCAGAGCTGCAGTATGTTTTCATTCCAGAGTCCAGATGTATAGCCCTGCTATGCTGCTCATATTGGATACACATTCAGGAATGGAGTTCCCCTGAGTTTTTGTGTTATGTTCAGACATCTGTCTGAGAAAAAACACATTCAGATAACAGTGAGGACGATATTATAGAAACACCAGGCACTCATTGTTTTATTTTGATTTAACCTTTATCAAGGTTTGGGAACCAGTTCTTACGAGATATCTAACCATATCTGTCCATGACCGATGTGTTTCTTTTGCATAAAATGTGAAAATGACTTGACATTTGGTTGGTGGTGTATAAATGGCAAGAATAATTGGATCTGATTAAAAAATAAATACAAATAAATAAATGAGAGGCAATAGTTTGCCCTTCCTTCATTTAGCACAATACATTTTGTTTTATTGTCTAAGTTAAAATAAGCAGCACTTAAGAGACAGGAAATTGATTTAGCGCTCAGGTTTTGAAACAACATTTGCTCCAACAGTCTTTTACCTGGGTTTCTAGGATCACAGTGATTACTGTTTAAAACAAGTCCCCCTAGTGGACACGGATGGACTATCACTGTCCTGTCAGGATCTCTTACAACTATCAAATAAAGTCATGTGCATTATTAATGAATTAATTACTTACTTAACTAAAAAGGAATAAAGTGATTAAAAGAGTTTAATCATAGAGGAAGTTCAACATTGAACTTAGATGCAAAGTGACCTCTAATCATACATCAGTTCATCCAGCTCAATGGAAATGAATGCAAAACACTCACGCTGCAGTGGGCACTCCTGTAGCAGATTTATCCTCTCAGTGAACTCTGCCCTCTATTTCAAGCTTGCCAGTATTGTCTGTTATAGTACTAGAAACAAGGCAAACCACCTTCTTACCTGACAGAGGAATACATTATCCTTTCCCCATAAGAACACACAAGTGGTCTTCTCAGATGTGTTTATGCTATGGCTTTGCTCCAAAAAAGAAGAGTCTGCAGTGATGTGCTAAAAAGGACGAGACTGACTTTGAGACTCATGAATAAACGTTCAGTTTACATATACTCCACCCCCTCCTTTGGAGCAAGATTTTAAAACACAGGCAATGAATTCAAGAGCAGCACCACGTCCATGCACGGTCTGGATATGAGTCCAACATTTGACTGAAATCGCACTGTTAGGTGTGCTGACATAATAAGAAAACAGCTTTTCACAAATGTGCTCCACATGGAATTTACAAAGAAACGTTAATAGTGTAAATCATCAAATTGTGGCTTTATTTCATTCAGCACTGCATTTTTCTAAAACATGTCAATAAAGTACACCGAACCCTGAGAACAAAACTACTGAGCTCACATCCATGTGGTTACTAGACTAAAATACAGTGTACCTCCAGCTAGGTTATCCATGGTCCAAGAATGTTTGAAGCCTTGTGAATGAATGAAGAGCCAATTTGCTTAATTTTGGATGAAATATATATAAAATATATCTTTGTTGCAAAAAAAAAGATGTGATGCCATGGTTAATGATTGAACACTAAAATGAAGTTTTAATCTTTTTTACTAAAGGACTTATTGATTAAATTCACTTTACAAAAGACATGTCAGTTTAGTCCTTGTTCAGTAAGGCCTTCGGAGCAGGTGTTGATCTTCAGTGATAACAGCAGTGCATAGAAAATGCTCATTCATTAGGCACTTTGATTCACATTATCTTTTCATTACAGAGGCTATACGCAGCTGGCAGAGACCCAGATTTGGATTCCCCAGCAAAGAGATAAGGTGCCAGCATGACTCCATGCCCAGCTCCTGACAGCAATCAGGGGAAAAATGAGCTTTTTCACTGCCATAGACCCTGCTCTCTGGACTCAGAACTTGCACATAGAGAGAGTGTCATTTTAAATCTTTACATAGGCCTACTGGATGACCAGTATATCAATGTAAAATAATTTCAATACGTTGAATAATTCATTGATAAAAATCAAATCTGTTTATAAAAAATGCAGTATTCTGTGTAGTCATAAATTATTTTTACACGCTTGTGTGAAAATAACTCCATGGACTGTATGCTTTAAAACTGTTAACTGTTAACATAAACATGAAGATTTGGTTGCTGTTAAGGGGCTTTGTCAATTAGTAGTGGAAAGACAGAGAGCACGGTCTAAAAAGCGGCTTTGTGATTGGTCCAAAGGCAGAACTCGTAACGTGCAGCGCTCCTATATAAACCCAGGCAGACTGAACATCGCTGCTATCTGTCATGCAAGTCAGAGGGAGAGTGAGGAGTCCGATGCAAAGAGATTGTTGACAGCCTTTTGGTTGTAGCCTTCACTAAATTAGTCCTGTTCCGGCTCACCTTTAGCTCCTTGGAGCATTATTATTATTTATGAACTACACAAAAAACAAGAGACACGTCTTTACGTTTACTTCTATCATCTGTGTTGAAAGGACGATGCCTTTGAGAACCGGACTTTTTCTCCTGATGGTGCTGAACGCATCTGCATATGAACTGGATCAGAACGAGTCCTATTCGCCCAGGAGAGCACGCTTTTCTTCTAACAGCCCTTGTAAGTACCGCGTCTTCTATCTGCATATTTTAACATGAGTGATATCTTTTGCTTTACCTTGCTCGCTTACTCCGTAGAATATTTTCCCATAAACGTTGGCCTATGCAGCCTTTCGTGCGTAAATGAATGCTTTAACAATGTGAACGCGGAGAAGGCTGCAGGAAGAACGCTTTGCTTTTGCCGGCGTCCTGCCGGCAACAAATGACACCTGAGATGCAGCCTGTGTAAGGCTCAGGATTTGGCAGTTGCACTGTACACATAAGACAATCTTAGACAATCTGGTGATTTTGAGCAAAGGCAAGAAAGAATAGACTACCCATTTACCTTTTTCAGACTGAAAGTGTCACCGACCAATGCGTTTCCACGCACCAGTTGAAAATGCTGCTCATCACTTGTTTAACAGTGTAGATATAGCTATAAGCCAATATAACACTGTAATAGACAAATAGTGTATGCCCCATTTTATATGTGCATGTCTTTGTTCACCTCGCCTTCAAACCCAAAGGTACAGCACAGTAAAAGGCAGAGGCTGACAGAGATACTGATTCTGTTCTGCAGACATTGCTTCATCATCGTAAGATTTGCAGCTCAATCTGTGTATTTTATAAATAATCTTGCATCCTCCTGATGGCAGTAAGCAGGCCATCACTGGACCCTCCATATTCACACAATACCAGCAAGCTTAGGGTCATGACTCCTAATGATTATACCAAGGACAAGAGTAAGAACTAACTGCAATCACTGATTGTGACTTACCAAAAGCTCTGTCTTGCATAGATTTGTAGCTCTGTCCTTTTTGACAAAGGAGACTCTTTTAGCAAATGGACTGAGAGACAGCGTACCGGTTGTGTGTGTGAATATGGCCACAGGTAAAAATACATTTAGAGAGTAAATGGCCTGGGACCAGAGTCATCAATGGCAATGACAGATTTCTATAAAATAAGTAAAGCCAGGGGCTGCTGTGTTTGTATTTCTGTTGCTGATCATTAAGCACAATATAGGTCCCTGATGTTTTTGCCAAAATGAGCCTGAGTTGTAAGGTGGCCAATCTTGAGTCAAGTGACTGCCCTGAGTCAATCTTTGTTTTTGTGAATCAGCAAAGTATACACTGTACATCCTCTTCACCTCTTTCTAGTTGAAAACCTGGCGACACTGGAGTGATGTGCTAAGTGAGTGTGCAGTGATTTCAGTTAAGCTACTGTTGGCTCTCTGCTGACGGTTCATTCTCTGTGCCCACAGCAGATGTGGCACGATGTCTCAACAGTGCCCTACAAGTTGGCTGTGGAGCCTTCGCCTGCCTGGAGAACTCCACATGTGACACAGATGGCATGCATGACATCTGCAAGTCCTTCCTATACAGTGCTGCTAAATTTGACACTCAGGTACCATCATTTAAACCTATGTTTACATGGCTATTCCTATATTTCCAAGTGCACATGGGCAGTATGGTGTCCAATGAGTCTTATTGCTGAGTGCAAGAGTGTGTTAACTATTGCTGTTGTTTTAGGGAAAAGCATTTGTGAAGGAGAGCCTTAAGTGCATTGCCAATGGCATCACCTCGAAGGCATTCCCCTCCATCCGCCGCTGCTCCACCTTCCAAAGAATGATCTCCGATGTCCAAGAGGAATGTTACAGCAAGCTGGATATCTGCACTGTGGCACGATCCAATCCAGATGCTATTGGCGAAGTGGCACAGCTGCCAAGTCACTTCCCTAATAGGTGAGTATTTGATTTGTGCCTTATGGTAGTTCTTTGAACAGGAGTATTAAAAAAGATGTTTGGGCCATTGTAAAATGCAGTTCAGTTAGGATTGATAAACATAGGGTTAAATAATAACCCTGATTATATACTATTGTATGTAGAAGTATTCTCAGGAAAAAAACACAGTAGACAAATTTATGAAAATGTTTTGGATTTGTTGCTCAACTGTTAGAGGATTACATCTTGGGACCGGAACAAAGGGATAGAAGAGGATTTAAATTGGAACACCCATGAGTAGCAACAGTCTCAACAGGCAGTGAAAGTGTACAAATCCATAGAGACTCAAGATAATAGGTTCAGTGGTATTTTATTTAGTGCAGTCTTCTTTTAGTAAAAATTATCATGTGATGTTGTGTTTCTTTTTGGTCAGATTTTATGGTAAGCTTCTCCAAAGCCTGATGGACTGTGATGAGGACACGGTGGAGCGCATTAGAACCAGCATGGTGTCGCGTCTGGGCCCAGAGATGACCATGCTTATTCAGCTGCTGCAGAGCAAGCCCTGCCCATCCACTGCTGTGGCCGCAGCTGCCGCTATGCCGACTGGAGAGGAGGGCCGTGGGAGCTGGCGATGGCCCATGGGTCCCCATATGTACAAGGTCCAGCCTAATCTGCGAAACAGAGACTCTGCCAGTCATTTAGGCAAAAAACGTTCCTCTAGTGACAGCTCCTAACTACCACTCAGAGTCAGAAACTCACTGTCCAGCAACCATGAAACACAAGCTTCTCTATTCTCTCGAGGTGACAAATCCATCCCTCTGCTTTTCTGGAGTTTTCTGAATTATGCACCACTAGGGAATGCCCATAGAGTTATCCGAGTTTGATTGTTGTTATACTGTATATCCCACTCTTAGAAAGAAACAAACCCCTTCCATGTCCACCTTGGTTAGTGTTGAACATGTGGCTGTCGAAGTTGTGCTAATTCCTACTTTTCAAATACATAAAAACAGCCCTAACAGTTCATGACTTAATGCTTTTAAAGATAATTCTGACTTCTGTCCATGAATAGATATAAGTAGACTATTACTTATTAATAATTTATAAATAGAAACAAAATTTAGTGGTAGATCTATCTAATATTTCAGTGATGAGTCCCGTCAAGTTGTGAGCATGAGATGTGGAAATGAGTTTCATGTCTATTTTTCTGACACTAACATTATACTTATAAATGTACTGTAAACTATGTTTTCTTAGACAGCCATAGGTAGCCCTCTAAAAGAGAGTGCTCAAGGAGTGCGGTCTGTAGGTGTTTCATGGTAACCTTTTGGAGGCTACCTAAACTGACCAAAAACTTCAAACTGCCCTGAATGCTATTCATGTAATACCAAAATAGATGTATAGCTATAGCACTTAGAATTGTTTTATTATTCTGATGCTAGAAGTAGCCATGGCCATGTGTTACAAATCATAATCCTGCACA
Source organism: Perccottus glenii (assembly GCA_024416835.2). Lineage (NCBI taxonomy): Eukaryota > Metazoa > Chordata > Actinopteri > Gobiiformes > Odontobutidae > Perccottus > Perccottus glenii. Next base: position 18,481,701 of record CM044556.2, read on the forward strand.
TACAGATTGATCAGGGCATGGCCAAATCTATGCATCAGAAAATGTCCATGTTGCATATCTTTTATCCAAACACTTGTAATGCATATGACTGTTGAGCTCTTCGGGTTTATGTGGGACCATGTTTAGTTGAATTGTACTGAATATATGTTCTTAGCCGTTTTGTATGTGTACTGGCTCATTAGCATGTTCACCCGTAAGACAGTGAGCGACAATTCTCTCGGACTGTTGACCATCATTCTCTGTGGTGAGCACACACACATTAAGAAGGAGAATGACTATTTTAAAAGCCTTGTTGGGATTATATTTATTTTCATACTATATTATTTAATTTGTTCCTGTTATTTTTATGCATTATAGTAGTTTAATTTAGTTTACTTTGAAAGATATTCAGTCATGGCTCCTATTTATACATGAGCTGTATGCCAAATGAGATGAGGTGACTCTCTGGTGACTGAATGGGACCCATGTCATGACTCTGTGCTGGCCATAGGGGAACACGGATGGTCATTCAAGTCGGTTGATCTACTTATGGGACCACAAGAAAATAAATAGCTACATATTGACACTTATTAAAGGCAGCAAATAGGAGTGATTCTCAGCCTTGTGCTCATCAACATTAGAAAATAATCACAGCAAAGCAAATACCAGCATCAGATCACTCAGTCTTCACCGAAGTGAAAGTCACATTACATTTATTTTTACAGCATTAGTTTGAATTGGTCCTTCTCCGTGTTCACTGGCAGGTGTTCATATGTATCTGTAAAGTATCTCATTAAGTAAAGGTGTAAAAGTCTGGAGTTTCTAGCCTTCAGCGTTCTGGGTTAGTACAAAGGTATCGTTGGAAGGGTTGGTCTTGGTGCTGGTGTTTGTTTTATGTATCCTTTGTAGGTTGGGGATGCTATGGAGCCCTTAGTTAAAAACGGCTACATTAAAATGGGTTGATGCACAAGGAAGGCAATATTGAGCTTAACTTGGAGCAGTGGTTGTATCCAGTTCAATTTAAATGAAAACACAAAATGTTGATATATTTACTTTAAAAATGTAATAGGGCCTGAAAGCGTCCTGCTTGGAAAAGTGAGTTCATATATTGTCCTTTTATGGACAGGAAAAGACTGTTTATTCCTTAGTGTAATAGCTATTTAAGAATTCCAAACTATGCAATAATCTCACATACAAGGATCACAGTGACAGAAATGGATCTTTCTTTTATTCAGTGCCAGCTGATGCTGTGTGACTAAAGCAGCAGCGCATATGTTTAAATGTTGTCCTGAAAGCTCTCCTTTTGTGGCTCCTTTGCACTGTTTCTTTTCTGCTTTGCAAATATCCTTTGTTAAAGTAAAAAGTGACTGTTCTGAAGGAATCATATGGGAAGTTTGAGCTATAGTTACACTGTTGTGTATTCTAGCTTCAATATTTTTTTGTTGTTGTTTGTTAAATATGCACTTTGCATCTTTACCACTATAAAGGGCATTGACTCACTCAGTACATGTGCAATTGAAACCTGTTACTATACCTGTTATTTTGGCAGTGAATGCTGAAGGGTCAGGGCTTCTTGATACATATACTTGTGTATCTGTGTTGCCCATGGGTAACTCCAAAGCCCATCAGCTGCTGCTAACCTGTTACTTCTGTGGATGATGTTGGATGCCTCTCATCTGTGGCCACTCGGATTTTCCACTACATACAGTTAGTTAACTCAGAAACCAGTCCACATCATCATGCTTTGAAACATTTTTATGTGTACTCATGTTTTCTTATTTATTTTTTTATTAACATTCCTTGTGTCAAGTATATTTTGGCTAGGGCAAATTGACTGTTTCTCCGCTAAGTCAAATGTAACGGAATTTCAGAGAATGTATCTGTATATGAATGTCTGTCTATGACAATAGCATGCCCAAGTTTAGGTAACCATGAAGGAAATTAGGCAAAAACACAAATGGGACAAATGAGAGAGTTTAAATTTGTGGATTTGTATTTAAGTGTAGGGTGCTTAAAGTGGTACAGGATTGGCCCCTTTGGTGAAACTGTTTCTCCTGTTAACGAGACTGAAGAGACTAGCATACACACTTCTGGCACTTATGGTACTCTTTCCTCTCAAGACTTGAAATAGATAAATGTTGTGCTTAAACAAAATCAAAGCTTCGGTGACTAGTAAAGTTTATTTTGTATTCATATATAGTATATATATATATATATATAAATCTATATATTATAAGTGACAGTTATTTTATTATGGAGCTTTTAAGGAGATTACTGATGTTCCTGATACCGATGCTATGTAACGCATGATTGACCCTTGTGAATCACTTGCACTTTAATATATACCCATAGACATATATACCCATACTGTGTATATGTTTGGGTTTTCTCTGTACTGAAAAGTCATGAAAGATACAAACACATCAGTCATGTGTCTTTTGCTGAACAGAAATAAAATATTTATCTGGACATGTTTGCTCTTGTGTTTGTTCACTAAATATCCATCAGCAGGTGTATGTCTTATATTGGTCCTATTCAGGGGCGGCTGGGATCAATGAGCCAAGACCCTCTTGGCATTTAGGATTTTCAATGTTTTGTTCAACAGTTAAATGTTAACATAAAATGGATATTTTTAATCTTATTTTATTTTGTGGAAGATTTTAGAACATAGTGTTTATAGTTTTGATGGCAGCATTATGTTGAAATTCCCACAAAAATAATGAAAAAGGAAGGAGCTTATTTTTTACCGCCCAAGCACAATGACAAACGCACAGTGACCTAAGCACCAATCATCTTCCGAATTTGGTGATTGACAGGTGTGAATGCCCGCCCCTTGAATCCAACTATTGGGGCTAAATGTATTCAACCCAGAGACTTGAATTTGGTTAAAGCCTAGAGACTTAAAAAGTAACAGTGAACTCTACTGTACTTCTAAGAGAGAACGGAGAAAAGGTGACAGGAAGAGCGGTAGATTTTCATACAAACACATTATTCATTTAGCTGACGCTTTTATCCAAAGCGACTTACATTGTTCTATTGTAATTACCAGTGTTACAGCTGGAACACCACTGGAGGTGAAGTGGGTTAAGTGTCTTGCCCAAGGACACAACGACAGTATGAACTGTGGGAATCGAACCGCCTACCTTCCGGTTGAAAGACGACCACTCTACCCACTGAGCTACTGCCGCCCCTGTGAAGCATTTAACATTAGCATTAGGCTTATTTGTTATTTAACAAAAATCTTCTGTTTCCAGTTCCAATTGTAATAAACATTATTTTTGGCTCAGTCTGAAGATGAGTGATAAAACATTGCAGTATTTAGTGGAAGCTGTAACACTTTATTTTGCACTACACTTGATATTTACAAACTGTAGAACATGTAACTACATTGTACACACATTCCCTAATCCTAACCCTACCTACAATATGTAAGTACACATAATTCCATTATATGTGCTATGCAGTTACATGTTATTACAGTTTGTTACACAGTGTGTTAAATTGTACTTAATGAGGTAGATACAATGTATCAAGTGTAAAATAAAGTTGACCGTGAAATCTATAAAGATATCATGTAGATATTTTTGTGTTTTCACAAGTGTTTGTGTGAAAAAGAACTACTTTGTTTGCCATAATCCTTAGTTGTGGTGTGTACATATAACTTCATGTCCTAAATGTGAATATTTCTTAGCCCACCCACCACCAGCCGCCACTGCTCCTATTTCTCCCGATGTTTATTATACTCAAGATAAGATTCATTAAATGCTTGGTTAACACCCTTTTGGGAAGCTGAGCTGCTTCTCAGTGAGGCAAAGATCTGCTCATTACAATCACTTTTCAGTAGGCCTAGTTTCTAAAAAGGTCAGATGGACAAAAAATAATAATACCAGTCTTTAATAAATGTCCCTGCACTACATCAGGAGTTGAAAGAAAAATGTTATCTGAAAAATGCAGATGGCGCAGTCTTCAAATTGTCATCTTGCCAGCTATGTTAGATGGACTGAGAGCCTGTTATTACGCACACTTGGCTTGGAAGACAAGACCGATAGAGGTAATTGACATTAATGGGGATATAAAAGGTAAAGATTAGGTGTTAGACATTTTCAACTTTAGAAAGTGCTGCCTGCCAGTAAGGAGCTCAATCCCACAACCTGTCATTTTATACCCCCCATGTTAAGGCCAAGTCTTCTTTACTTTGATAATAGCCTCCACCTTTTTACACGCTGATAGCTACTTGTAAAGTAGTGTAAATTCTGTTTCTATAATGGGTTGATTCTCTCCAATGGAGAAATTGCAAGACACACTCATCCACACCCTGTCATGGTTTACTCCACAGCCTGTGTTGTGTGGGTGTGACGAACCCTGTGGGACCTTGAAGACGAGGGATGAAGGCTGGTGAGAGCACCTCCTGATGAAAATGAACTTTGTTAAACTTGAGCATGAAGGAGCTGAAACTGCAAAGTGCCTGTTTGCTTGGAGAGCCCGAGGAAAAGAGGGGGCAGAACGCAAGAGGCTCAATAGACGCTAATCTCTGTCAGAGAGCGATATAATTTCATGCCTATTTAGAGAAGAGTCCTGAAGGGCTTTCTCATCTGCCACGCTACACTCTCACGGATAGGTGATGCAGCAGCTCTGCACTGATTCTGTCATCCTCGTCTTTAAAGAGACATTCACTCATCAATGAATCCATGTAGAAGGACACAGAGAAGCATGTAATCTTTCCAAATGGTCAGTTTGTTTTCCTCCTTCTTTGTTGTCTGTCTTACTGCCCCCCACATTTCATTTCTGCAGCAATGCACTGGGCAACTTTTCAAAGCTATTCACATGGCATTACTGCCTTTGACACACTGAAACATCTTGTTGCCAGGAAACATAGGAGCAGATTTTTGACCCTGCCTATTCACACTGTTGCTTGGACTGCTGCCGAGTGTATTGCCACCCTGACAATCAGAGGCAGAGTAATAATGAAAAATGATCAAATTAGAAAACCATTATGCAGATGCAATTCATGCCATCTGCTTGTGTTAATTCATTGTTGCCGCTGTTGAAGAGCCACTAATGAAGCACAGCAGATACACACAGTTCTGTAAATCTACAAATCATCCTCAAATGAACGTACAAATATGTTGGGTCTGATACACATTTTTTTTGGTGTTATTTGTCCCACCTTGGAGCTTATCATAAATGGCTGTTGAGTTTCTGCAAGCATGCAACAGCGCCCTATTGTTAGATGGATTGAATTCTTACAACAATGCATAGTGCATACATGGCGTCAGCAATTTGATGGGGCAAATGAACACTGCATTGTGGTTAGTGTGGTGCAGTGATTGCTTCTCCCCCCTCCTATTGTGTTTTATATTCATTATGTCTTTCTCTTTCCCATGAAACTTGTGGCATATTCATCAGCAGTGTGACAAATTAGATGTGCAGTGAAATGGAGTATGACTGAGAGCAGTGGAAGATTAGATCCACTCCAATCCTACCAGCAATCACTATCCCTTCATTTCTGTGGGGAAATACCCAAGGACGGGAAATGAAAATTAGATCAGGCACAGAGGCAGTAGGAAAGAGATGAAATAGCACAGTTTCTGTTGCTGCCAAAGCAACTTTCCATTTGTCTTGAAATTAAATGTATACTATGGCACAATATGTAGACAAAATGGCCAAGTAAAAGGTAGAATTGTAGAGGTTTTCCTGCCATTCACTGGACATCTCAGGGTGTGCTCTGGCATCTTTATCAAATGCAGCTGATACTTCATGTCCTGGACATTGTGAGTTGGGGCCTCACTATCACTATAACTGTCTTGTTGGTTTGCAGTTTTAAAAATGATGTAGCACAGATGTCTAGCAGTCGCATGCTGCAAAAGCAGTCACATTTACATGAAGGTTGTTCAGTGGGATAATATAAACTGATGCATATAAATGAAAAATATTAATGTTTTCTTTCCTATTTATTACTCGTTGTGGCTAGATGGTTCTCGTTAATGCATGTTGACTAATCTTAGTGATGCAGAGACCTCTAGTGGATAAAACCAGGCTGCACAGGGCACACTTCACAACAACTTGAATTTTCTATTTAATTTTAAGGATAAAGGGGAAAAACTCAAATACAGCTGTATCTTGCTATTTTTTTAACCTCAGTAGGTTTTGGTATTTTCCAGCAGTTATTATGCTTCTGGGCTGTCTAAAGGATTATCAATGCAAACTAATTTACTAAAGTAATTGTACAATAAACTAATTTAAAACAAATGTCACAAACCATAACCTCAACAAGAACAAGACACAAATGTATTTTAGAGCCGATTTAAAGAGTGGAAGGCCAAGCAGGTGGGTGACTACTGCTGTCTACATCTGAGTCCAGATAAAATATAGCAGTGTGCAAATGCAGTTTTGAACTACACATGACATCTTCATTGTTGATAGAATCTATATTTGTTTTATAAAGCTTTCAACCACTATTCGGAATCAGCTGCAAAACAAAGGACAATTAAATTTAGTATATATAATAGTGAAATTAAGAAATGTGTTAAAGTTATTGTGGAATTTTATGTGGTTGAGATACCTGTGTATCTTTTAAAATGCTAAAGTCAAGAAATGTAACCAGATCCTATGACAACAAACAACAGTGCAACTACAATGCGAGGTGCAATTGAAAAGTGCCAAACTTTTTCTGATGGCATTTGGAAGGTGACCAAACAGTTTGATGTACATCTTTACATTGGCCAGAGGAAAGTGAGCTTCAGTTACAGTTCTTTCTACTCTTTCATTTGCTATCAACCTTCTATTTTCCTACATGATGAATGAGGGGTATCTTGTGGTAAACTTTACTCTTATATTACAGTTGGCAACAAATGGTGGAAGCATTTGACATGACATACAGGAGTTACTAAAGTGCACAGGGCATGGCCCTGAGCACTCACTGAACACTGATGATGATGAAGTAATTTAGCCATCAAACTGGACACCTTGAATCCCCCAAGGTGTCAAACAATTCCATTTGTCTGCGCTTTTGAAGTTCAGGTTTCTTTGTCACTGACATAACCGGTAGGTTTGTTTGACATTATATCATGATGAGCACCAACAGTGTTTTAACATTAATGGTTGAGAAAATAATCAAAAAGTGTTAACACCTACATTGGTTTAAGTTGAGGTTTAACTTCTGGTTCAAGAAAATAACACAAAACACAGAAAGGTGGAGCTACTCATTACCAACAGTATTTTCATTTTGAAATTGGCCAGAGTCTCTTTCATTAATGTTATAAGAATTATTGTGTTATTGTTCCAATGTAACTTTAAAATAATTAATAAATTAATGAATGATTTTATTTATTTATTTAAGGGTCTGAAATCATGATGCTTTTGGCATTTTCCCTGTTGCACAAATGTAACATGTCATTTGAGAGATAAAATGAGAATGCAATATTTGTCTGTATGGTCATTATCTGTCTGTCAAGGTTCTAATCCAGGGCAGAACAAAAACCTTTATCTTAAATCTTTATCATGGGTAATGTCTCTGTTGCTGTCTTATACTTATAAAAAACATGAATGTTTAAAATGTACACGTATAATGTCTTTTTTTGATCACTCTCATTCCCCTGAATAATTTCATCAGCTCATCAACTTCAGTCCTGAATAGCTGTCAGACAGAGAGGTCTTAGTGCCTTGAAGTTGGTGCAGTCAAGGCCTCTGTAGAACTTCTTGCGTGGGCCTAGGAGACAGCCAGTGTCTGTCCTTGTTCCTGTGTGCGGACCCACGCGCGTCTCCGCCTCAGTCATGCATTACTGCCTGGCGCCGCGGCCTCTCCACTTCCACAACATCAGGTGTAATGTTACTGTTTGTTGTGGCCTCACAACACTAATAATGAGTCTGGAAAACAATGTTGATGGTAAAGCTGTTCAACATCACCTCAGATCACTCAACCCCCGAGGACCTGTGTGCTGATTAAGTGGCTTTACTTAGCTGACCAGACGGTTTAGGCTGGACATTGCGTAAAATAGTCCCTTTTGAAAAAGTTAAATCAAATGTTTGTTTATGTGCCTCCATGTTTTTTTTTATAGGCCTAATGCTACAGCAGTGTCTGAGTGTAGTTTCAGTTCAAAACCTTACATAGACCAAAGCATAAATTGTCTATATGTCATAAAGGGTTTTAGTAAAATGCTATAGACTATAGTGTGCTGTCTAATTAATGAGCCAATAGAGCGAAGGGCGTGCGTTTGGAGTGGTATTTCTGTAAGGTGAGAAGACCATGGACGTTGGGTGTTGGCTCGTATTGTTGAAGGAGGGTGACAAATATCTCAACCCTGATCTGTAGTTGGACCCTTGATTCAACCCTTCCCAGGCCCTGACACCAGTCAGTCAGTCAGTCAGGCAGTGGACGGACAACACCGCGCACACAGCATCTCAGGCACAAAATCTCGCGCGTAAAATCAGGGAGCCCAAGGATCTTTTCTCTTAGGACTGTGATGTATTCCGGTGCAACGAGCTCCACACCTTTTTCTGTAAAGGACATTTTAAAGTTAGAACATGACTTTGAGAATGAGTTCTTACTGACTGACCAAGTTGTTCCTGTGAATCATCACTCGCATCACGGCGCCTCCAAAGACTTCTACGAGCTGCAGCCGAGGCCGCCTCAGCTCGAGATGCACGAAAAGACAGACTATGACAAAACAGCAGCGCAAGAGGACATGCAGAAATTCGGTAAGACAATAAGAGTTTCAGTTTGGCTTGAAACGACCGCTTTGCACATTTATTTTAATATAACCTTTTAAATAGAATTGTCTGCAGTGAACATGCGTTATAAGTGATGGATTTGACTCGAATATTAGGCCTACAACAATATGACTACAATACAAAATGAAATAATAACATGGATTATTATGGATTATTAAGACCTTTTAGTTCAGACCAATTGAGCTTAATCTGCATGTTTAATATTTAGCTTGTTTAGCCATTTTAATTATGTTTTCATTTTAACTAGTCCCAGACAATTCGCGTAAAATTATAACAGCAAAATGAACCCTTACTAAAACCGCAAGTCAAACATTTTTCTAAGAAAAAAAGTTTTACTGTTTCACGTTTACTGCAGCAGGCCTCTGTTGTAGCTATGTGATTAGGTATTTTAGCTATTCTTTTTGTCTTTGTACAGATATAAGCGCTCTGGACGCTTCCCCGAACGCTAACCAGACTATGAAAAGCAAAGGCCGGGCGCGCAGAAAACCCCGCGTGCTCTTCTCGCAGGTCCAGGTGTCCGAGCTCGAGCGGCGCTTCCGGCAGCAGCGCTACCTGTCCGCCACGGAGCGCGAACAGCTGGCGCAAGTTCTCAAACTCACGTCCACACAAGTCAAGATCTGGTTCCAGAACCGGAGATACAAATGCAAGCGACAGCGCCAGGACCAGTCCCTGGAGCTCACGGGCTTCCCCAGCGCCCCGAGGAGGGTGGCCGTGCCAGTGCTCGTGCGGGACGGGAAGCTATGCAGCCCAGGATCTCACTCAACAACGTACAACGTGTCGCTGGGACATTATAACCCCGTGGTGAGTTACAGGAACGGCAGTTTCTATGGTTACAGTTACCACGGGGTGCCGGCTTCAGTGACAGGCCCCGGGGCTTACGGTCATCTGTCCGAGGCGGTGAACTCCGAGGGGCCCTTCAGCCACAGACACTTGCACAGCGCGAGAGGTCCAGTCTGAACTCTGCAGTTTGGGACTTATGGGAGCTTATTTTGTGATGTATTTTTTTACATTGATATTTTTCTTTTTTTTTTTTTACATTATAAGAAATTAAAAAAACTTCTCTGCACTCATTATACAAAAGTGTTATTTAATAATAGATATTCCGCATGTCCTTGGTTAAATAGGCCTCTGTGGCCAACGTGTCAAAGAATAGCATCAAAATATTATTAAGGCAGTGTTACGGGGCAGAGGAATTCTTTAATCTTAAATGAATTCTGTTGCCTAACAAGAAGAAGCCTGCTCTTTGAAGGAATTTATATCAGTGGGGACTAGGTACAGGTCCTAGTTAGGCCTAGGCCTATGTCAAAGATTAAATACAATTTTAGCATATTATTAACTTTTCCTATCCTTTTTGGAAAAGCTGACAGGTCTATTTCTATATTTTAGTGTCTACAGTACGGAAAGCGGCAAAGGACATGTCAGCAGTCAGTCACGAAAAGCACAACATCTGCGTGCGTAAAAGCAAAGAGTACTTTTTTAGGACTCTTGTTTTCAAAAATGTTGGTCAAACATCTAAAGTGCCAATGACATAAACAGAATAAAGTGGCCTGACCTGTATTTGGCTCATTTATGTAAAGTTTGTTTTAATTTATTGACGTTACACAACCACTTTTAACTTCTTGCCATGCCCGCGTGCTAATGTTTTTCCAATACACTTTTACAGTGTAATAATTTGGTATTCTAGAGACATAGCATATATTTCCCTAATGTAGCATACGTGTCTGTGACTTTTTGCGGGCCACAAATGGTCATAGTCCAAATAAGAAACATAACGTGATGCGTAAATAACATGCCGTTGTAACCTGTAGCGATGCACTCGTAGTCATCATAAGCCTACTCGAATGTCTAAATGCAAATTAAGCCCACGGAAACAACACTCAGAAGCACTAGAAAAAAAGTTGCTGTGTTTATCCAAGGCAGTCATCAAACGTTAATGGATGGTGTGACATCTGACCTGGCAGGACTGCTCTATCAAACTGAGCTCATTATTGTCCCATTCACAAATCCGCTGATAAGGCCTGAGAGCTTGTCCCGTTCCAACTTTGCTTAGTAAACAAAGCTGCAGACTGAGTGGCTCTGTAACTTTTTCACTTTACCTTTCAATCAAATAGGAACCAGTTCAAGTCAAACCTGTCAGTAATGGATAATCCACCGATAAACACAAAGTCACATTCCAAAATATCGAAAATATAGGCTCTTACTTATGGGCTTTCCGTATGCGGAATGTGATGTTATTTATTGTGCAGTAGCATATTCAAACCTTATGGAGTAAACGTGAGGCAGGTAGCCTAGAGCAAAGGATAGAGGAGCATAATCTCTAGATAAAGCGAAGTTACAGACTCAGAGGAGACCAGAGACACTGACAGTGTGTATCATTGTGAGGGTTATAGTAAGAGAAACGACAGAAGACAGTCAAATGAAGATTACCAACATAACAGTGTATTCATAGGAGTCAGTGTAAGTCTTGGTTTGACATGATGAGACATGGCTATCAATGAAAGCCTCATTATGGTTTACTTTAAAGGGTTTTAGCTCATCCAGTAGACAACATTACGTCATGTCAAAACGGAAGACAAATCATCTGTGATTTTGTAATAACATCCTCTTGGATCTAAAACTGGTTATCTGGTGTTTATGATGGGCACTGAGATTATTCAAAAGTTCCCTTTTCTTTGTCCAGTCACCAAACTGGGGTTGAAAACATTCTTCAAAAAATAATTTTGGACAAGGAATTTAAACCTAAAGACAAACATTTTTAACACATATTTGTTTATGGCCATTGCTGCCACATGGGGACAGTTCCCTCCAGTGGACAAGTAACACTTTAGAAGATAACAGTGTAGTAGTCATTTACTTAATACACTTTTCAGATGGGTAGTAATTTATCCAATACATACTGATTTTTTTAAAGAACATACTATTTACTTTACTTTAAATATATATATATATATTTCCATATATTTGTATTCATTTCTTAACTTTTTTTTCTAAAACAAGGAAGTAGAAAAAAAAAATCAATGCATGAATAGAACATTAAAAAACATACAGCCCAGCACAGTTCAATAGACCAACCAATTTTGTTAATGAAAATGTATAAAGTAGTCAAACTGGCTTCACTGATAACAATCACAATCAGCCCCATCTGCACAATGCATACAGGTGTAAAACATTGTGTAATAACCCAGTCAAAAGACATATAACACCGATGCTGCTATAGTTCTGCTTTTGATAATCTACAGCCACATCCCTAATCAGACACTGTTAGGACAGATAAACAAGAGACGATTGACAGAATTATTTCAGTATCAATTTAGAGAAAACATCACTGGCACAAATCATACAAAGGCAAATGCTTTTCTGGGTTCAATGAGCAGATGTTTAACCATAGCACATCTAATCCAAGACAAAGCCTTAAGATGAATGTTGGAAGTTCAACTGTCATTTTTTTCCAGATTGGCAGGATGTCCTTTTGTATTGTTTCTTAAGTTTTGACATGAGTATGGAATGTATTTTAAGTCAGAGGTAATGTATTTTAGCAAACAATGTGCACAGACAGTCACAGACAGGTGAAGCATATCATCCTGATAATCTAAATGCTGTGTTGACAGGACAGCAGCTAATGCTTAAGAAGAGCCTCAAGGCATTTCAAAGAGTAGTGACTACATGTCCAAACGATTACAAAGGGGAAGAAAATATTTAAAACAGTTGTGTGCTCATGAAAGCCCTTGTAAATATTACGGTGTACAGGTAAATCATATTATTGTATTCAAGTACAGAATTGTTTATTAATGAAAAGGGTTGGTGGTAAGTAAGCAGGGAGTTGTCAGTGTCAGGACCACAGACAGGATCATGTGTATCATCCTGAAATACGTGAACTCCTAAAGGGGTTGCGACGCAAACAGAATCTCCGGCAGAAAGGTCACAGGGAAAAACAAAATAAAGTGACTGAACAATTGCTGTGTCCGCTCAGGAGCCGATCAAAATGTGTGACCAACTCTTTAGTGACCAACGGAGCAGCTCCCACACCAGCCGGAGACTAAAGGGCACCATTAGGTCGACACCTCACCGTCCTTTGCTGGACTGGAAAATACAAAATAAAAAAACTGACTGGTTGTTAACCACATGGTTCACATAAACAAACAAGCACATCCTGACTAATTTTGTAATGTGTTTATAGTGTAAAAAAGCTATAATGATAATACAGTGGGTCTAATATCAAAAACACATTTCTAAATTCTAAAATATGGTACCATCTGTCCTTCAAATTTGTGTTCATTCATTGTGTGTTTGTTTTTATTAATACATTTTTTAAGATTTTAAATGGTTAAACAAATAGTAGTTGCTCAAAGTAAAAGTCACTTGGCCCGCCTCCTCTACTAGTCGGTGCAGTCACTGGCCCTCCCCTGCACTTGTATAAATTCAGACTGTGTTACTCTGAGCGGAGACACTTCACCCTTTGCATGCCTTCAGGCACAGAGAGGACCATACTCTTTTGGATTTGTGGATTAAAAATGTCTAGTGTCAAACCTTTGACGTCCTTCCTTATTGAAGACATTCTCGCTTTTAAGGACAGCACACAAGTTAATAACAAATGGTGTTTACAGAAGATAGACAGATGTTCACAGTGGAAAGAGGAGTTTAAGCAGCTCTCGGAGCAACATTGTTCTTCTGACACAGCAGTCAACATGCAGACAGGTGAGTCACTTTAGAAATAGCCTTCATTGATGGGTATGACTTCATTAAAAAAGCAAGGCTTATGTTGAGAAACAGGATACAATAGCATTTTAGCAATCATCCACGAAACAGTAACATACAGTATGTGCTACTGTACAGTATGTGTTATTTTCTATGTATTGACAGAAGCTTATTTGTTTTTCTCAGAGATGCTGGATGCTCCCTGTCCCAGCTCTTTAGAAGCCTCCAGTCTCACTTCCAGCGGAAGCAGAGGCGCTCCAGAGCTGCATTTACTCATCTACAAGTGATGGAACTCGAAAAAAAGTTTAACCATCAGAAATACCTGTCTGCCACAGAGAGGGCTCACTTAGCCAATGCATTGAGACTAACAGAGACACAGGTGAAAATTTGGTTTCAGAACCGCAGGTACAAGACTAAGCGCAAGCAGCAAACAGAGTTCTCTAAGGACATGTGTCATGTGGAAGAAATGGTCTTGAGAGACAATTTTGTGAGATCAACGCTTCTCACGTCCTACTGCAAAGCATATCATTACAGTCCATATCTATGGGACAATGGTGGCCCATGGGGTCCAACATTATTGTGAAGTTATTAATAATTTTTCTATTGTATTATCCTATTTTATATTCTTCTTCTGACATTGTGGATCAAATATTAAAAACGGAAGCCTTCCAAAATTATGATGCATTCTTTGTGCTTACGCACAAGATAGCATAGTAAGTAAACAGATGTGAAAACTTGTCAATTAATCACTTTATTATATACTTATTAGTCTAGTTAACAGGGTAACATCTTAGTGCCCATGTGCAACACCTTTATTCAGTCTTTTATCATGAACTAAACACAAATAAAGTGATAAGAGTTTAGTGAGAGCAGACTGATCATAGAAATGAGGGCTGCAAAATTACTTAAATTCTTTTAAGAGGTCTTTAGCTGATTAGATGGATATGCTTTGGTTTTTGTAGGTCATGTCTTATCTAAGACACTTTGGCATTTAGCGGAGAACCAGCCAAGTGTGCAACACCTTTGGCTGGTTATGAAGTGCTAACATAACCAGTTTGTTAGCATGATTCAATGCGTGAGATGTGATAAAGTGTCACAACAGTCTGAACAAAAAATGTCAAGGGGTGAAAAATAGACCTATTTTTGAACTCACAATATAATATAAAATAAAAATATATTTAATGCTCTGTATATGTGTCCTTCAGTTTGTCATTATAAAACTGTGAAACCATTTAACTTCTTTTTAATTTGGATAACTGTTCCTTACGTTAGTGCCTGCCTTACTTAGTTTACTGATTCATGACAACATTATATATTAGTTAAAGCCAACATTGTGAGTAGCACTTTGTGGCTGACTCATCACAGAGTCACCTGGTAATCTCACTGGATTTAAGTCTTTAAGAAGGGGAGGCATGTGTGTGGGATTATACTGTTATAATCAAAGGGCAGATGACTGATAAAAACGATAATGGAAGACTGAAGTGCCAATATGACTTAGAGGACAGATCAGTCTTAATTGGAATATTTCAGAAACTATTCCAAACAAATTTGTTTCACTTAAAAACTGACATGAACTTATGGTAACACATTTCTAAGTCAAGTGAGAATGATTATTAGCTAGTTTCTTAAATAAATGGAGCTCTTATCCATAGAATCAGATCCACCATTGAGTTTATGGCTTTGGAGTAAACAGGTAATTAGACATGAAGAGGGCACAGATAGCATCTGTTTTGACGGCAGTGAGAATCTGACAGTGTCTCTCAGCCATATACAGACATGCTCATCAGATAAAGGAGACGCTTAAGGTTGCAAGAACTATGATTATTGCACTTGGTATTGTAATCCCTGCACTTCCGCAGGCTAAAAGAGACACGGTACGTTGGTTCACAAATACAGCAAACTAAAAACAACATCATCTTGTCAGTTTCTTTTCTCTTTTTGCAACGGGGTGTGTATTTTATCTTTGCCACTGGCACCTGGATTAACAGGATTCTGAAGATGCAAAAAATATATAAGAATATCCTAAACATGTTTTGTAGAACTAGTCATCTCCATACTTACATCTATGTTGCTATTATTTACATTATTTATTGTAGCATACCCTCAGTAATTTGCAGATTTAATGACAGAAAATCCTTAAATCTACCGTAAGAGCTGGAGGACCACAAAAAAACGTGTGTACCAATCATTAGCACGTTAGCAAAAAAAAACAACCATGACATGAGCATTAGCTTGTTGGAGGACTAACATTAATTAACGCCAACCTAGGTAGGGGTTCGATTCCCGCTCTCCCCACAGTTCATACTGTTGTTGTGTCCTTGGGCAAGACACAACCCCCTTGCCTCTAGTGATGTTTCAGCTGTAACACTGGTGAATGGAACCTTAATGTAAGTCGCTTTAGATAAAAGCGTCTGTTAAATGACTAAATGTAAATGTAAATGAAAAACTTACCTGCCTCTTTAGAGGGGCAGCTAATTTAAAAGACATGTTTACTTGCTCTGTTAAACCTTTTCCCTTTTTACCGTCTTTTTTCAATGTTAAGAATCCGAGAGCCCGCCAATTGGGCAAGCAGCTACACCCACATCTAAGCCATTTACATTTACTCCAAACACAGACCAAACTGCAAGCAAACATAACCAGGTGGTGCCATATTGTGCCAAATGGAGACTTCGCCTGACCATTTCATACTGAAACCTTAATATTTTTGTTTGTTTCACAATAGAATAATTATAGTTGGTGCAGGTAATGTTGACATGTGTGGCTGTGATTTGAAATAGTGTTTGAGCTGCAACTGCCTTCATCTAAAGTGCTCCCTTTATTTTGACATCAGAACTATTGAAATACACCTTATAGTTACAGAGATACAGTCAATTTACACAACATGTGGACATGTCATTTTCGCACGCGCATTACATCATGTCCGCTGAAACAGCGCGGGAGATTTGATCCCAAAACCTTCTCTTTAATTGACTGTGCAGGCTTACAGAGGCAACCGCGGCAAATTCTGCACATCAAGTTGTTGCTGATGCATGTATGGGTTCGAATTTCTTTGCATTTGAAGCATTAAAACTTCCGTAATGCCTCTTTTAGCTAATAGTAGCGCCATGTCAAAACAGGAAGTCTGGCATTCTTAGGATAAAATAGGACAATATATGTTAAATAAATTACCAGACTTTTTTTTTAGCAATCATAGATTGTAAACTAGGTAATTTACATTTACATTAGGGTGTTACACAGTGGGCTGTTGTTGTTTCACTGTTGCCTCTCAGCAAGAAGGTCCAGGGTGGAGTTTGCATGTTCTCCCGGTGCATGGGTGGGTTTTCCACCAAGCTTCTCCCATGGAACCTCTAAAATGGTCCTCGTGTAAGGGCGCCGCCATACGGTGATTTTACAGCGAAATACAGCGATATACCTCCGTCCACCAGAGGGCAGGCTCCAAAAGCAGAAATATAAAAGGAGAAACCCAATGGCGACTTTACAAGAGTAAAACTCATGTTTACAGCTACAAAAGTACAAAAGATGGCTCCGGTCTCTAGAGCTAAGTTTTTACTACATGACAACTCTGAGGGGGGTGAATTTTTGATTAATATGTTTGTTTATGCTATCTAAAAACTATTGATTTACTATGGAAAAAGCCCGGATGTAACGGCCATTTTATTGCCCATTTGTAATGACAATATTGGTGAATAGGGGACCAATGGGCGGATATCATCCATAATTATACTATCTATGGTTTCCACCGGGTTCTCCAATTTTCCCCACCTACATCAAAACATGCTGGGTGCCCCCTGGTGTGGCTGCCAACAAGAAATTTCCGCCTCGGGGATAAAAATAATAAAAATGCCACGCAAGCCTAGCTTCTTGAGAAGTACTTCTGCAATAGTGTGGTCATGCAGCCCTGGTGGTTTTCTTCAAGGTGGCCAAAGATGCTTTGAAAAACATGTAGATCTCCTAACAGATAGAGCAAAAACCAAAGCCAACCATAAAGACAGCCTTTGTCCGTGATTCAATATGCCATGACTAGCTGACAAATCCGCAGGAGTTGATAAGGTGCTTTGGGTTTCTTCTCATAAACTTCTTTCAATAATGTAATTCAATCCCTCATGTTACAATTCCTGGGGATCAGCTGTTTATCTTCTCCCATCAGCAGATACATACTACTGCATCCATCCTATGTGATGCGTAACATGGATTTTATGACTGCTTGTCCAATGTTCTTATCCAGTATCAAAATGTGCTAGGACATTTAACTTTAGATTAAAACATGACAAGGACAGAAGACATGGGCTGAGGGTCTGTTTATTGTGCGTTTCAGATAAACAGGCTTTAGCTGAACAAGGGCAAAAACTAAACCATGAGTGTACGTGTCCTGGAGCAGGTTTGTTTGGAATAACGCTCAGCAATGTCTGCATCTCACAATCACATCTGTCTAAATGAGTCACCATTATACACCATTTGATTTTCAGTCCAACATTTGGCAGTCTTAAATAAACAATCGAACAAAAGTGCATGGATTGACAAGATACTGAAAATTCCAACATGGCAGAGGATTTTATTTATTTATTTCAGATATGAGGACAACTGTTAAAACAAAGACATGCAGCCATATTGTACAGTTTTAGTGACCAGTAAGCAAGCTGAGAAATGCCTTTAAACAAATTTTTGGGTTGAGATGTGTACAAAATGTGAATTGTGAAATGTACTCAATGTTATCAATGTAATACTTTTATTCTTCACAATTTTAGGATTTTGAGTAAAGTCTTGTACAACAGAATATATCTTTGCCCGAACAGATTAATCCAACTGGCAGGTGAGACGTTTAAGAGTCTGTTATCAGAGCAGGAATATTGCTGTGTTGAGGTCAGCAGGCTCTATCTTGTAGGAAAAAAATGACCTCACCTGATAAACTCAATGAGATGGAGGTGGAGGCCATAATGGACACTTATGTGCTCTAGATCATGAATGCATATATACTTTTTTGATGTGGTTTATTGATTATTTTCCTGTCACCAGCCACTTTAGTAGGTACACCTTTGAGGGGTTGAGTTGAGGTACAGCTCTGGCGGTTTGAATCTCCTGGGTCAGCAACTCCAGCCTCAGTCTACCTGTGCTGGGTAAATGGATCAAGAAAGGCATCTGGCATAAAAACATTGCTAAGCTACTCATGTGAACTACTTGGCGGTAGTGACCCCTGGATTGGGATAAGCTGAAAGGCACTTACTATTGACATGATAGCATCACACAGATGTTGCAGATTTTTTGGCTGCACATCCATGATGTGAATCTTAGATTCCAGCAAATCCCAAGGTGATCTATTTGATTGAGATCTGGTGACCGTGGAGGCCATTGAAGTAAAGTAAGCACATTTTCTAGTTCAAGAAACCAATTTGAGATGGTATGAGTTTTGTGAAATAGTGTGTCATCCTGCTGTAAGGAGCTGTCAGAAGATGGGTACAATGTGGTCATAATGGGATGGACATGATCAGCAAAATACTCAGACTCTAGCATTTTAACAATGTTGCCCTCAGAATTGCAGCTCATTGGATATTTTTCTCTTTTTAGGAAAAATGTTAGTAAAAATCCCAGTATATCAACAGTGTATTAAATACTCAGAACCAACAAACATGCTACATCACAGTTTTGAGCTGTCTATCGCCACAAAGCTGCAGTTTAAATAAAATTCTGTGCCTGGCTTTATTTAAACATTATTGTTTAGGTTATATATAGCCCACAGATACCTTTGTCATATTTCTGTTTTAGTAATTCATTCATTTATTTAATTGTCAAATAAACTACTGGAGAGGAGAATTTGTCCAATGGTCAAACCTCAGATTCAGGAGGAATGCAGTTTTCATCCCAGTCGTGGAACACTGGACCAGCTCTATACCCTCTCCAGGTTCATGAGACTTTTCTCAACCAGTCCACATGTGTATTGTAGATCTGGAGACACTTTCGGCTGTGTCCTTCACGGCACCCTGTGGGGGGTGCTCTGGGAGTATGGGATCCGGTGCTGATGCCTCCCTGGGGAGGTGTTCCAGGCGCGTCCCACCGGGAGGAAGACCTAAGACATGCTGGAGGGATCCTCCCGGAAGAGCTGGAGGAAGTGTCTAGGGAGCGGGAAGTCTGGGCGTCTATGCTTAGACTGCTGCCCCCATGACCCGGCCCCGGATAAGCGGAAGAAGATGAATGGATTGATAATGTAGGCTACTGGTGAATCACAATAATAATAATTCATCAAATCATATTCAATTACATCATTATGTGTTGCCTGTCTCCTGTCTCCATTAACCAGATCAACAAGAAAAGGACATTTAGATAGTTACCCACTTAAAACTTACCTTCTCTTGCTGCAAACCTACTGCACCACAATAACGACAGTACACACATTAGGGAGGGTTGTTGTTGCTATAGTTGAGCAATACCACCCTCTAGTGGCAGTCTGCCTTCCCTGCTACTCTGTAATTAACAAGGGGGCCTATTGCTCAACCCGACATAACAGAATGCCTTCAAATAAATAGATATTTCATCAACGTATAACAAACGTAGTGTCAAATATAGAGGCAACACAACACAACACAACACCCTGCTCAACTCAACTGCATCTTTATTTTGCTCCAAGTGTTACAAACTGTAGCAGCAAAACAACCATTTGTTTTTGCGTAGTATTCACTTTGAAGCTTTTTCGTTCAGGAGAATGCATTTTTTTTAAATCACATAAAAACTGTGCGTAAATAGCAGGAAAATATTAAGACTGTGGAGATGTCAACATAGACTACAATCTCGTCTAATTTCATCTATGGGCACACTTATAACTACAACTTCTAAATATAACAGCATTTTACAACATTTTATAAAAGCAAGATTTACTAAAACCATAACAGATCCAGTAGCAAAGTTAGTAAAATCGTTTTTTCCCGTTCCACTAAATTTAAGGGCAATTCAAAGATACAATGAAATGTAATCTTAAACATTTCCACACACACGTTTGCAAATAATATATACTGTATAAAGTTAGAACTGCTCCTGCTCAAGTAATTTACTTATTAATATATACATAAATATTGAAAGGTTTAGGCAAAGGGATTCCTCTGGCTCCTGAAAAAAGCCAGAACAGAATTTGAACTTCAAATGAAAAAAAAAAATAATAAAAGCATAAATTGAGAATGCATAGAATATAAAGAAGATCTTTGGTGTCTGGGCTGAGATTGCTGGACTAACAAACTCTCTGAACTGGAGATATATATAAAAATAAAAAATAAATCCATAATTGTGAATAAATAAATTGGCTTGCTGGAGTATACCAATATTTACAGCAATGTCTTAACAACCCAGTGGGAAATAATCAGGAAGCTGCAAGTAGCTGGAAGCACACAGGAAATATGTAAATACAACAGGACAATTGGGAAAAAGGAAAATCCTCACTAGCAGTAATAAGTGTTGCCTGACATTGGCCAACGGGATACAATGTATAACATGTATTGTATCCCACGAGTGTGCATGTATTTAAAAAAAAACACTGATCTGTTACTGCCACTATGGGGATAGATGTATGTGATAATGGCAATAATACAATGGAGCTACTCAGAAACAGCAATCACAAAAATGGTAGTATTAAAAATATATAAATATTCATGATCTGCCTGTTTCTGACCAAGTAGGATACCCTTCTTGTGCGTGATTCAAGAACATTGTAGTTTTGTATTCTAACAAGGACAATAACATGACATCAGACTCTTGTAAGACTCTCAATTCAGAGGCATTCTGTTTTCTCAGGAAGAAGGAAAAAGGTGGACCTTAGCATGTATAGTGAAAAGAAAAAATCTAATTGTTCAGAGAAAACACAATCCAGGATGCCATAGGTTGACCATTAGATTCTAATGTCTAACAAAAGGTAAAGCCACCTTTATTATTGATGGAGCACTTTAAAATGTGCAACTGGTACGTTGCTGTAGACAGATTGGAATGTGTTCTCATAGTTCATTATAAATACACAATGCAATAAAACAAGCAAACAGCATTCATAAAACACAAGTCATGGAAATATGACAAAATAAATATAAAGTTCCTAAGTTTAAACAAGTTCTCACCAAATGTAGAAATGCATGTGACTTGGGGAACACGTTGAAAACCTTTCATTATCTATCTGACATTTTCTTAATGCAGATAAACTTGCATGTGCATCATTACTTAAGGCGCACAAAACAACTAGGTTGTAAAGTGAGTAATAGGACATTCCGACACACCTCGACCACAAAGACTTCCATATTAGATAATAGACCGTGCTACTTCCTTTGTAAGCTACACTTAAGCAACATGCTTCTCTCACTTACTTCCCATTAGAAAGGGCCTGGGCTTCCGCAAGGTGCTGTTTTGTTAGGAAGTACTTAAAGAACTCGTACACCGACCAAGCGATGGCAGTGGAGGGCATCTGATATATAACCCGGGCTTGTACCCCTTTAAAGAAGGCTGCCGGGCCACCAAGCCGGTACACTGTCCTGATGGTGTTAGCCATTCCACTTAAGTGGCCACTAATGTTCACGGAGCTAAGTGCAACATTTTCTTGAGTGTTGAGCAACGTTTTACAAACATCAAGTGGAGTGGTCACTGCTGCAGAAACAGCACCTGCTGCTGCACCAGACACTATGTGAGTACCAGGATGGTAAAGTCTGTCAGGGTTCAGCTGTTCCTGCATCAGTTCATATGTAATAAAGTGAACAGCCTGAAAGGGAATGTTCATGGTCAGCTGTGTGCTGTAGCTGCGATAGAAGGCTCCAATGCCTTCATTACGTGTTATTGTTTGGACACATTCCCAAAGGCCCCGATAAGGTGAGTTGTACATCTGCATCCTTTGCTTTACCACTAAAACATAGGAAAAAGAAAACAGTAAATTTTAAATAGTATATTTAAATTTAATCCATCATATTAATTATTCAGATGAGTAATTCATATTTTTACTACCTTCAGCTGGATTCATTAGAGCATCATGAAGAACAGTGGCCACACTACCTGCCACACCTGTGAACAAATTTTTGCGTTAAGCTAATGTTAAATAAAATCTAACAGTGTCACTAATGTTATGCTAATGCTCTTAAAATTTTGACATATTTTGTTTCTGCAAATATTGTTTTCAAAATGAGTAAAGTCTACTGTCTTTTTCAGTGATGGAAATTGCGAACAGTACAAACAGTCTCCTTTTGAATGTGCCAAACTGCTGAAGAAATATAGAAACTCGTACCATTTGCTAAATGACTGTTGCGTCCGCTCTGAATAACATCACTTAGTGAGCGTTTTACTTTTTCATAGCAGGCAAAGTACAGAGCATGGGCAGGCCCTGCTCCTAACATAGTGATGTTAAGGCCCCTAAATGGTCTGAAGATCCCTTCAGTCCGGATAATCCTTTTGAGAGCTTCATACACACTCCTGTATTGTGCATTTGGGTCTGGCTGCAAGCTCTGCATCCGTGTCTTAAACAAAACAGAGAGAGATTTAACATTAGAACAGTTATTTTAGTTTGTACTGATGACTCTGAAGGCTTGAAGAGGGCATCTTTTGAGGGCCACATTGTGATCTTCTGCTGTATTATTTTTAGTAAGAGCTAAGAGCTCTCAGCAGCAATGATGCCCTGTTTAAATGGAAATGAGCCTCAGAGCTGGTGTGGGAAGCAATGGCTATCATGCCAAGTTCTTTGGACAGCCCAAAGTATACTTTTGTTTGTGAAGACATTTGGGGCTGGTTCAGGAGATAGACCATGTCTATCTTCCGCAGTATGTTCCTTTGGGTTTCCTTCCTTCAGTTTAACAATATTGTATCGATTACATTTCTGTTTGATACAGATTTGTGAATTTGGGGGATCCAAACTTGGTAAACGACTTACTAGATAAATTACTTATCATTGACATTTGTGATAGCAAAGTTTTAAAAGTGTTATTTTTTACGATTTTAAAAGGCAATTGTTAAAAGTGGACATAGTAAACCAAACAAAAAGGGAAATTGAGCTTCAAGACTAGTATTGGTATAATTAGTAAGACGTATGTTTTTAGCCGGGGTGCATGGTGGCAGAGTGGTCAGTCATGTCTCTAAAAAGCTCTGCAGTTATCTGCTGATTATCCAGGGTGGACCCCCAAAGCTCCTGGGATAGGCTCCAGCCCTCTGCAACCTGTAACAGTTGTATAAAAAAAACTGATTGAACACTACATTAAATTATATTCATTTATTTATATTAAATACTTTTCCAGTTTGCCAGGCTTGATTGGTTTGTTCTGAAACTTTATTTTACTAATCACAATGACAGAGTGAATACATTCACACCCACTTAGTAAGGCGGACTCAAAATGTGCAGAGACATGATAAGACCACCCCTAACCTTTAATATGGACTACTCCCTGGCTTCTTCAAAAGCATAATGTCTAGAGAGATTGTAACTTTGTTGATTGGTTTTGTTAGAGTTCTTATTCAAATTATTTCCTTTAATTGTCTATTTTTGGTCATGAAAATGTCAAAGACAGTACAGGGAAAACAGTGATTTTGTGAAGTGTGTTAAATAAGTTTTATCCATGAAACTTTTGAAACCAGCTGAATGGCCCCTAATGTTAGCACAACACTACATTGTTAGAAAACAATAGCATTGTAGACAAAGGGTTTGGGGGCAAAGTTCACAATTAAACAATTAAAGTGTTTCCATTTCTTTTTAGACTCAGCAGTTCTTATTACCAAAACTTGCTCTTTAATCAATTTTGACTTATTCAAGGCAACACCACAAATTGCAATTAAAATAGTAGTAGTTTATTATTATTATTATTATTATTATTATTATTATAAACACTAGCCTCTAAAATGATAGACTGCATTATAATATAGATGCACAGTGTTGCAAAATTGAAACGTCAACAGTGTCCTATTAAAGAAGTTTGTTTCCTCACAGGGAAAGGCAAGGTTATGTTAGATTTAGGTGTCAAGCCCGTCTGACAGTTATGGTCAAGCTAAACGCTTTAC
Source organism: Perccottus glenii (assembly GCA_024416835.2). NCBI lineage: Eukaryota > Metazoa > Chordata > Actinopteri > Gobiiformes > Odontobutidae > Perccottus > Perccottus glenii. Next base: position 18,506,097 of record CM044556.2, read on the forward strand.
TAAAAACTTATTAAATCTATGGAAAACGCATACTTTTTTTTAAAATGGTCTAATCAAGTTATAAATGTCATGTGCAGAACTTTCTTACAAAGCAGCCGAGTTTGACATCTCAAGTGCACTGGGTGCAGCGAATCGAAACAGAGATGTGTAGCAGCTTGTTTTAGATAATTACTCCATTTTTTATTCTGTCTGATTATGGTAACTGGCAAAACTAGAATGTTCAGTTCAGTTCTGGCGAGCATGCTGGAGTGAGTGAATTGGCTAACATTGAAGCTAACTAAAGACGGGCTGCTTCACTGGTTTCCTGTTACAGCTGCTTGAAGTTAGCCGCGCTTTGTAGCCTCTTAATAATGAGTGCCCTTCAGAGGCTGGAACAATCAGGACAGTGTTGTCGATTGTGTGAGCGTTACCTTGACAGAGTCCACGGGGTACATCACAGTGTGCTCCAGTATGCCTGCCACGGCTCCCGCTGTCATGTGGATCGTTACTGGGACATGAGGTGGCAAGCTCTCGTAGTCCTCATCACTATTCGAACCAGCCTGGTCTTTGCTTTTGACCTGCGACATTTCAAGTGTTGCCGCCACTCCGTCCGAGCGTAACTCCATGCGTGGTGAGCTCTTGTCAGTTGTTCTTATGTTTTAGATAACTCTGGGAGAGGTCTCGTCCGCATGAATATCCACAACATCATAACGATAGACTGCGGACCCAGCGCCAAGGCGACGTCACTGAGAGGGCGCGTCCTGGTCTCTGTCATCCAATCACGTTACAGATATGAAAAGTGGGCCGTCCCATTGCTTGTAATAGCCAATCAAAAGTTCTCCTGGACTTGCATTTCAATCCGTAACTGTTGTAGGCTGGGCACTTCTGCTTGGGTTTGTCACTCACAATCATTTGAGCACACGAAAGATCATCAAAGATTAACATTTACAAAAAACAATGGTCTTTACTAACAAAACCAAAGTTTAATCCTAGTGTTCCTTACAGAAACATAATTAAATCATATTAATCATATTTTTTAGAATCTCTCTTTATTAATTCAATTTTATTCACCAGACATTGATTACAAAAATAAATAAGGACTAAATAAATGCAGTGCCACATATTGTTCAGAACGTGATCCCTTAAGGCCTACACACAAAGCACTGTGCAATATCACTGAGGGAGTGCCAAGGAAGCAGCACTGAAAGGTATAAGTTACTCAATGCAGGAGCTTGACACAATTCCTACCACTTACTTCCTAAAGTAATTATTTAAATGATTTTCAAACTAAAGAGCTGAAGCCAAAAGATAAACAACGATATGTTTCAGTGGAATTTTATAGAATTTTGCACACAAGACAGAGCAACCAAATAAACTGAACAGAACTGAAACATGATAAACATTTATTTCGATTCATCTGTGCAAACATATATGCATTCATGGACCATGTGCTGTGCGCTCATTTACAGTTCAAAGTCATTTCAGTGACACAACAGCTTCTGAAAAGGAAGCCCGACAAAACCCATTAAAGAGTTTTTCCTGACAGTGACGAGACATACAGTATTGTATATTGCACTAGAAGAGCTAATAAAGTATGTTTCACAATATAAATAGGAAACAAAACCATAGAAAACACATATAGAGAACTGTCCTGCTGAGTACTGCAGGTCTTTCTTCATAATGCAGGTGTGCTGCTATTAGTAATTGAATTGTATTGCATTTAAAGTTTGTGTAAAAATGTTGACAGCCTACTGCACGTCAACTATAAAAAATGTGATCATGCAATGTACTTAAGGCAACAATAAGTCAAAGTACCATACATAAATTAAGATGTGCATTTTACAAAGGCCTTTTGGGAAATCGGTTTAAAAAATAAAATAAAAATAAGTCTAAAGGCAGCCACGTTTAAAAGTGGCAAAAATATAATGTCCGGCAAAAAGCAATAATTTAACATAACTTAAAAATAAAATTTGATGTTGGCTCAGTGGGCTCAACAGATTTTCCTCAAAAGTTTTTACTGTACCATTTCTCAAAATCAAGCATGTAGGATGGATAGATTTCAAAGGCTTGTCCAACAAGCAGATGAATTAAAGAAAATGAGTGAGATTGGCTTTGGAAAGTCAGGCATGCCACCCAGACTTTATGCTCTACAAAGTTTAGAGGTTAATAGGCAGTGTGGGTGAGCCAAGGCCTGCTTCCAACCATGGTGCTGAAGATGATGGGTTGCAATGCTGAGCGGTGCGGCGATGGATTCGTCGAAGTCGTAGTAAGTATAGCATAATTGATAACAGCACAATGAAGAAACAAGCCAGGAATAAGTAGTGGTTGTTGACAAAAGAGAAGCTGTGCCGCCAGTGGGAGTGTAATCCTTTCAGACTTTCCTGTTGGATGTCCCTAAAAAGAAGGATAAGTTATTTGTTAAGACTTGTTTAGGGATCCTCAAACTGCTCCTTAGGGTTAGGAGTGCAAAATTAAATCTGGTTAAACTATAGATTTTTGGAAGTACAAGTTGTATTTGCAAATGACCCAAATTATGATTGCTGTCAAAACACAACTTTTAGTCCCAGCAGTAAAAGTTGTCCCTAACAGGATGATATGACTTGATCTTACCTCAAAGGCAGAAACCTTGTCCTGTAAAGTATTGCTCCTAGAGTCCACTGGACCTCTTTATCATAAACCAAGAGGGCAGTCTTCAGATTTTTGTAATTGCTTGGAAAAGAGAACCCTGTGTGCAATACTTCATACATCCATGCTGATTTAAAACACTGGTACCTGAAAATATAAACACAGCCCAATAAAAACTATGATTTTCATATCAAGCCTAATTTTCAAAGAATATAATAAGCTTTACAAAAGGTATTCATTCATGCAACTCACTTGAGTCTATGTAGATCAGCATGTGAGGCATACAATCCAGCGTCAAATCGTTCCCTCAGTGTCTTCCACCGGGTGGCACAATAGTTCTGTATATGTAAAAAAAAAACAAATAAATAAATAAATGGTATAGAGATTCTACAAATGAAAGTCAAAATTAAAACAGTACACGAATAAATGACTAAAAGGATTTTCACCTTAGCAGCCTGGGAATACTTGGTAGCTTCATAATCTCCTCCCATTCGCAACACATCTTCAGTACAATAGTAGAATTCTGAGAAGCCATAAAACTGGCTGTTGGTGTAGTCAATGGCTGGTTGATAGACACCGCTGAGGGACGTTTGAGTCTCATTGCTTCTGTTAAGATACGGCTGAAGGAGTTGTCTGCATTGATCAAAATCCCCTGTGCCTCTTAGATAGAACTTTTGCGTCGAGGGCCCGATCACATCCTCAATGTCAGTGGGTAGACAGGGGTCAAGGAGAGGAGACTCTGTTGTTTCACCAACATGCTGACCTAAAAGCCTGGATAAAAATGGTAAAAGCAATAAGTAAGAGTGTAAATAACAAGTTAATAAATACAAAGACAATTGTTAGCATCTCTTACATGTTACGAGTGATGGTATTTCTCATTATATTCTCTTCATATCTTTGACGTGCTGCATTTCCACCAAAACCCAAGAATGTGGACACGTAAACACGATAAACATGCTCTGTGCGATGCACATCACAACCCAAGTTGAATTCAGCCAGTAAGTTTTTTGCAACTTCCTCCTACAGACAAAAAATGTAATTAGAACTAAAAGAAAAATGCTGCAAAACATTAGAAAACAAAGGCAGAAATGAACTACAAATTTATCTGAAAAAATACATCTAATCAAGAGAGTAAACGTGTTCATGTTTTTAGTGTATAAGTACACTGTTAACATCATAATAAACATGTTTAACCCATCTGACCCTCTGCTTATTGTGAATGTTCAATGGTAACACTCTTTTTTCCTTTTCTTTCAGTCATGCAGCAGTCTTACAGTGATGAATAGAGAGCAGCTCATCTCCACGATACAGAAATGGTGCATAAAGATTTAATCAGGAAATGATAGTGAGAAGTTGAGGAGGGAGAAGAACAAACAGTGAGCAACAAAAAACAATGGCAGCACAAAACAGAATTGATTGTGGATAATAACCTGCTGTGGAGAAGCAAAGCTTACAGTTTTGGGGACTTCGTATGCGATCTGTGTGGAGACACCACCCATGTCCAAGACACTAGCAGTCCTTTTTCTCACCACTGCCTCCTGCTGATCACTGCCAGGGACATTAACCTCAACTACAGGTTCCCCATCTCAAGATTTGACAGGAGACAGAGACAAGAAAAACTCAAATGTCTCTTTTAGACAACACAGATGAATCTTTAAAAAAAAAAAAAAATCCTTCCACGGGTCCTTACCATTGTGCACATGGTTAAACCGTCCAAGGACAAAGTTGATTCCAATCCATGCATAAACACCTAAATAATAAAGATAAATTGGAGTTATTGTATGAACAAATAACTAATGCTCCCTAAGTGAACCTTTAAATAACAAAAAAAAAAAAAAACAATCTCACTGTGTGTATACCAATATTTGAGACGTAGTGTATGTATGTTTTAGCATGCAATACATATAAATGTTGACTAGTTCACCTTCTTGTTTTCCAGATATCACTTCCACATGAGAATCAGAGAAAAGGAAGTTGAAGTGCACTGGGATATCTGTTCGCAAATCCTCCAGAAGTGCTTCTTGTTGACTGAGTTTAAAGTTTGAAGAGAAATGTGTCAAATCAATTCTTTAAAGTGTCACAGAATAAGGCTAACCTATTTTTGTTACAAAAATGTACCTCTCAGGCAGTATTCTCATTCCAGCAGTGCACAAAATGTACAGGGGTGTTTCTTGGTGCTTATTTTTAGGAATGTGTTGGGCTGCAAAGCTCAACAGTGGATAGATATAATCACTGGCTTTTTCAGGTGTTACAGCCAGTTCAGAGATACCTAGAAAACAAATCACATATTCACATTGCAAAGTGGGAAAATGAGTGTATTGTGGTATTACGGTTTCTGTTTGCAACATGTTATCCTACCTGGTTTTATTTTCATGACCACTGGTTTGCGGTGTTCATCTCTCATTTGCCGGATGTCCAACAACTCATGGGGGTTACCATTGTGTTGGGGCCAGCAATACACAAACACTCTAGAGCCACTGCTGCCACAGTCCACCACCAGGCCGTAATTCAGGTTGGGGTTACTTGTGTCAGTTGCATCTATATCAGTCACCCTTGCCAAATGCCTGTAACTTTAACAGTAAAATATGTGAACATTACGTCAACATTACTAGTAAAAACAATGCGTTTGTATACCTGTGAAAGTGATTATCATTTGAGAACCAGCTGACAGGACCCTTTCCAGTTACAAGCAGCAGGTAAAGAAGCCCTATGAGGCTAAAAACCAGTCCAATAAAAATCAGCTGTCTAATTGAAGGAACCAAAAGTCGGGGAAGAGCCTGGGATGGTAGGCTGAAATGCCACACAGCTGGGAAGAGGCATGAAAAGCTTATCCTGTCAACATAAATAAGAAAAATTGGATGATTATGCACTGCCAGAGTTAAGACGCGTGTAAATAAGACCAACAATGACAAACTACCTTCCCATGATCTAGATTGTCTTCAACCTCAATTAACTTGCCATCGTCCTAGTAGAGAGATCTGGTTCTTTCCACCTCCCCATCCCGTTTCTGTCACTTAAATTCATTATCTGTAAAGAAAATACATGTTAAACACGTAGTTCGTCTAATTTTGTAATGTTTTGACCTTGCCACTTCAAGGCCCAGTATTCTGTAAAAGGGGCTCAGGAGAAAATTAGGCACAGGTAAGTGTATGACTGCTAATGGAGTCAGGAAAAACACGTTTTTAAAACGACAAGGCTTCTGACTAGGAGTGAGCTGACAGCTATCTCCTAGTTATGTATCCACGTTAAATAAACGTATCCACGGTAAATAAATAATCTAACAGTGTTTTTTTTTTTAATTAACCTTCAACTGATAATTTTTTGCCAGTGTCATAACAAAAAAGATGAAAATAACAATCTATGCTGGTATATCTTAACATTGCATGTTTTGGCTGCTGAAATTAGCATTTCCGTAAAGGTAAAGCGCTAACGACAAGTATTTTACCTCAATCCACATCATAGAGTTTTAACATCTTTTACGTACTCACGAAACAAGCAGAAGCGTTTACCTCAATAAACATGAACATTGGACATTTCTGTGCCACCAGATGCTAACTGCTGGCTAAAGCCTAGCGACTATGTGGCAGGTCTCGACGGTGTGACGTGATGACGCAACTGTGGTGCATTTGGTTTTGATATTTGGATCTCCCGAATGTAACCAAGCCTTGTACGAAAGCAAAATTAACTCCGCCCAACACATTTTTCTTCTCTTCTGTGAGCAGCAACCTGCGGTATGGTGCATTAACGCCACCTATTGGGAGGAATGATATATATATATATATATATATATATATATATATATATATATATATATATATATATATATATATATATATATATATATATATATATATATATATATATATATATATATATATATATATATATATTATCATCAAGTCTCTTATGTAAATGTATTATTGAATTCTATAATCTACAGTAAATTATAGAAGTCTTATTAGTAAAAATAGTAACTTTTATTACACATTTCAGACATACTGCAATTCACCAAATATACAAATCTATTAAGATACTCAACAATAAAGTATGTCAACCTTACATTGTTTTTTAGTGAAGTCAAATGAGTAGGCTACTTTCAAATTAAGCATAATGTTTACACTGGATCTTAATTTGATCATTCACATTACTTATTTATTTATTTTACAATAAACACAAGAAAACCTTTTACAATAACCACAAAAATACAAAATCACTAACTACACTTTTGTAGTTAAGTATTAAAAGTATTTAAAAGGCAAAATGATTCTGAATATCAAGAACTACTACAACCATTGAACTTGAACATTACCAGACCTGCTACAGTCCATCCACTGAGAACAACTAATTTCCCAGCAATAACTGACATTCACATACTTCAGTCTTTTGCAATGCTTGATTAAATTCTTCACTGTTATCATTTGGACATCAGTTCTTTGTAAGTCAAGGTGTTGTACATGTCCTAGTGGCAGAGAATCCCTCTGGTGGATGTTGCCATTGTGTATTACATCTTGCAAAGCACAGTTCAAAGGACATGGCAAGGAGACTAATGAGATCTTCTGAAGTAAAGGTGAGTGTGCCAGAAGACACCTTAGTATCGCCTTTAAGGGCATCCATGACATGTTAGGCTTCATTTGGCTATGCTCGTAAGAAAAACTGCAAAGATAATAGACAAATGAAAAGAAAGAATTAAGGATTGGTGAAAAAAAGTATGATGATTGTTGAGCCCAAATTCTTTTACTTCTAAATCACAAATGCTAAGAATTTGTGAAAATATAAGGTTTAAAGTTTCTGTGCAATAAATATCTTTAATAATTAATATAATTTATCATAAAACATACTTAAGTGTGAGCAGCCGGAGGTTAGACAGATGTATCAGATTCCAATCTATATGGTGATTGTTGACATCTTCTTCTTGGTCTAATCCGTTATGATCATGTTCAGCAAAGATGGACAATTCTGTGAGTTTAGGACAAGCCTGAAGGACTTTCAACAGAGACGAATCAGCGGAGGTTTTAACCCCTTCCAAAGTGAGTGAGACCAAAGAGGAACCTACAACATGCATGGTGCCAAGCAGATTGTCCATGAATCCTGAATATTGTAATGACAGGCTGTGCAGCTGGCCTGAGAAACTCTGAAGACCCTTAGTTAATTGTACCCATTCAGGTACTCCTTTAGTATCAGGAAAATCTGCATTGACAGATATACAGTGGATGTCTGGACATAACTGACCCAAACTAGCCAGTGACTCGCAAGATAATACCCTGACATCCCTTAGCCTTAGAGTTACGTGATCCCCACTTTTCATTTTCTTTCCTTGCATATGATGGTTATTTGGCTCTACATTATTTGTATCTTCCTCACTGTCACTAACACAATCCTTACAAAATAGTTCATTGTAATCTTTGTTTTCCTCTCCATCCTCCTTAATTTCTCTTGCAGTACTGCTGCTTTTCCAACTACATTGGCCCTGCCTTTGCATCCACTGTTTGCACACATCCTCCAACCTAGGAACTCCTTCTTTGTTAGTAAACTCATCTGTCTGATCAAACTTTCCATTCAAAATAAGATGGCAGGCTTGTGCCAGGCCCTCTATGGCTAATTTTTCCAAACCAGGGAGTGTGAGAAGGAGGTAGGCTGCTACTGCTAAAGCATCACATTCTTGTTCCCCCAAACCAATATCAAACGCCAACAGACTGTTGAGGGGAAGAGGAGACAGAGAAAAAATGGTTGAGGAGACATTGCTTTCTTTGCTGCTAGGGAAAGAAGATGGGCAGGGAGCACCTCCCCCAAGAGGTAGTAGTGCAGAAGGGGAGAGCAAATGACAACGAGATACGTCTAGATGGCGCAGCAGAGGACAGTTTTGGGCAACTGCCCTAACTACACTTTTATCACAAGATGTTCCAGCCAGAGAGAGTGAGCGCAGTTTGGGTAAACAATGCAGAGTTTGTGAAAGGACTTTTGAAGGCAGTTGCTGTGCTCCGGAAAAATCCAGATGGGAAAGAAGCTGCAATAAGTATAACAACACACAAAATAAATATTACGAAAGAATATACAGTATAGCACATAGACACGTCACTGGACGCTGCACTGTTATTAATAATACATGGCAAGAATCAAACACCGGTTGTTTCACCTGGCAACGTGCAGCTATCTGGGCACAAACTGCAGAGGAGGCCAGACTGGGACAGTTATCAAGAGACAAACTACGTAGTTGGGGGACCAGAAGCAGATCAAGGGCCCCCCGGGACAGTTTCTTTCTGGTGCACAGCAGCATCAGTAGCTCCTCAACAAGCTCAGCACCTGAAGGGCAAAAGACACTCTCACAACTACCCTCATTTGTTATTATTGGTCACATAGACTTCAACATGATATATCAAGAAATTAACTATGTGCAGTATTAAACACTCACATAAGAAGTTGAATGGTCCCATGATGTGTCTGAACAAGTACTGATCTAAGTACTTCTCAGCATAGTCTTTCACCCATACTGTATTCATGTTGTCAGCCAGGCTAAGGAGACACATTTGAGTCAATGAAAGGACACAGCCATCTTCATCTGTGGTGCTGCAGTTCTTCATCCACCAAGGATTCTTCTTCTGTGTTTTTCTTTTTCCTCCATTTGAGGCTCCGTACAGAGGCATTCAAGTTTGTCAGTGCTAGAGGTAAGGAAAACATTTAACAATGGAGATTCTAGCATAATTTTATAAACCTTCATAGGTGGTAGTCATGAACTCTTTCATTTCATATACAATATAGACTGTAAATGTAAAATAATCATATGCCTTTGTTCCTGTGTACATGTGTACATGTTTTTTATGTGTAGTAGGCCTATATTGAAGCTGCATAGGAAGTAAGCTATTGTATGTAGCCTACTCAACTCTCAGTTTTTATTCTAACTTTAGCTATTCATTGTTTTTACTGGTTGTTCTTTTATATATCAACTTATTCTTTCAGCCATCGATCGGTAATCTGAAATAAATGTGTTAAAATAAGTTAGCTACGGTAGGCATCTAAAACGCGTTAGTTAGGTTATCTAATAACAGTATTTCTGGTGTGGTACAACTTACCTAGCCAAAAGAAAAAGCTATATGTTTGCAACGACAGCCTGCAGGAGTGTACAGCAAACACAACAACCTTTGCTCAATGTAACAACTTTACTTCCTGTTATTTTGGGTTAACTTAGCCCTGCGAATTGTTTCTCAGGCATTTCTTCTGGTAGGAGGATCATTTTTATTATAATCTCTATCGAAGTCTGTCCTTAATATGAAAATACAGCGACAAATACACAGCTCATACGTATCTTTTGAGTTTCATTACTGAGAGGGCTTATGAGCAACGCAAACCACGGCTCAACTGACAAGTGTTTTGACTGTTCACATTGTGTCCGGGATTTATTTTTTTGATCAGATACAGTGCTGAAAAGCTGCAACAGGACAATGACTTCAGTGTTTCATTTATAAGCTACTGAACAAAAAAGAAAGTTGGTCAATTCAATTATATATTTGCAGACATGAAAATGCTTATTCATGGTTTTATTCTTTACTTGACTTTTTAATGCCCTTTTTGCTTGTTTTAACAAATCTGCTCTTAATTGTCTCTGGAGAGTGTAAAATGCTGCAGCAAGGCTTTTAAAATGCAAATAAATACACTTTTATTCAAACAACAACAACAACAATTTTTTTGAATTTGGGTTTACATTTTTTTATTATTGGTAATTCTCAATGACAAACCAGATATGTCTCTGTCCATCCTCTACTGCATGTACAGAGACCTTGTAAAGCATCATGCAGATACCAACACCACAAATATCAACTTCCCACTGCACATGCTCTATTTTAAGCTAAGTAGTGTCAGTAGGCTGTGGCAGTTCGAAACCCCTCTTTCATTTGACAAATCCATATGTCTGATCATCATTTTACATTAAAACTACTACTTTATTTCTAAAATAATTCTTTATTTCAATCCAAATCCCATTGGAAAAATAAATGCACCTCAACATGACAAGTCAATGCATTTCATTGCCCATCATGATCTGTCCATCTAAAATTGATAAGCAATATATACACAGACATCATATCAATTATTACATGGAACGGTTTCAGATTTGTATGACAGTTGCATAACAAAATGCACTACTGATGCACAAATAACATTCCCTTGTTTTAGTAAAAGCGTTCCTAAACTTCAAATTATGGTAAATGGCCTCTCCAACTGCCGCCTAACGCAGCACCAAAATTACACTAAAAACATGAAGTGGTTTGAAAGAACTAGAATGACCATAGATGATTTGAACGCAACATTGAATGGAATCTAATATGGTTTAAGAATATTATTACAGATGAATATATACACCTTGTTTGTTTTGCTATTTAAAAAAAATCCAAAGACAACATGTAACAGAAAAAGTACAATAGCCATTAATCATTTCCTATATTTTAAAGGTCAGAAACCTGAACCTGGACACTGTCCCACTTCCCATTCAATTATTTATTTGAACAATGTGTCGGTGCAACTGACCATTATCTGGTATCATTATATTTTAAAGGTCCAACGCATTCTTGTGCTACAACTGTGGTATCTTGAATCTACAAAAATATGTGTGTGTATCGAGGTGTGTGGAGAAATAGATTTGACTACATTTCTGAATCTGTGAATGGTACGACCTTCCTGCCGGCCACAAACACCTCTACAATGTTCCGATCATCACCTGGAAAAGTGAAGAAAAAATAAACAGGTCAGAGAGGCATAAAAATCAAAGTTATGTTAAGTTATGTAAAGAAACACTTACCCAAATTCAGGAACTTTTCCAAAAGAACCTGCAATAAAAACAGAAAAAATACCACCAGTGTTCCAGGTAATGAGTGTAGCAATGAATGTATTTTCATAACACCTATTGGTGACACCAACCTTTGGTACTTCAGGGTGTATCAGATCAATGGGTCCTCCAGGCACAACCATATTCACCCTCAGAGCATCAAAGTCTTTGCCAACTTCAAAGTTTCCTGTTTGGCCATCCAGGGATAATGCTAATGGGAAAATGTAAAGTACATTCCTGAACTGTTTTCTAGATGTAATATTTTATCAAAATAACCAAACGTGCCATGTGTAACAGTGATTTGATTTAAAGTGCTCATTGGAACTGAGTAAAATGTAATCAAATACAGACATGAAGATGCCTATTCATGTTTTTATTTATTCTTGGCTTGACTTTTCTAAAGCCCTTTTACCCAGTGTCTGGAAATTTTGTTTTTTACAGCTCATTTGACCTGCTGTTTATTTGACCTATGGAGCCTCACAGGAACCCCGCCATGCCTCCTTCATCCACCCAAAATCTTTGAATGACACTGAGGCTTCTATTGTGCATCACCAAGGATGCCCTGGGCCTCTGCTGTTCCAGGACTACTAGTCACAATAAACACATTATGCTGAGGACTGTGGACTAAACACTCTAGTTAGAAAAATAGATAAGAGTAAAAGTAAGATCCTCAAACCAGTCAAATCTGATTCAACCCCCCTGTAAGCGGATAATCAAACAGCTAGACATAAGAACCAAGATTTAAAAAGTATTTGAATCAAATATTTAAAAACCTATTATTTGCTTTGTTTTTAACCTAAACAAAGACCTCCTTACCCCTGAAAGACATTTGTGTTTCTTATGCCTTTTAATGAATTAGTACTAAATAACATTTTCGACAGGCCATGTAAAAGTGCCTAGTGTATGTTTGCCATATATAAAAAATGAAATAAAACTTGTGCTTGTCTTGAAACCTACCTTGGCTGCCTCCAAATGTGGCTAGTCTGAAGGCCTCCTCAAAGGAGAGTGGCTCCAGTTCTGGGTGTTGTATGGCTAAGACCTTGGATGAATCCAGAGCTCTCCTTATGGCATTCAGTATAGAAGCAGAATAGCCACCTGCCAAATCTAGCAAAGCACCATAAATGTTGACAGATTCATACTGCCATATGTTTTATAGAAATGCAGTCAAGCCTAATACATTTACTAATTTTACTCCCTTTTCTGATATATTTTCTGTCAGTTGTACTTCTTATATTAAATGGCAACGGAGACTGATGAGCAGATGTGAAACTGATAGCTCCCTCGAGAGATAGTTACATAACAGTCCTAAGTAACATACTAAACTGTTACATCAGCTGCTACTGCCTCCTTCTCGTGTGTGCCATAATGTACTGTAAGTATTCTTACCTGTTCCCAGCCCCAACTTCACTTTGTGTTTCAGGACATTTCGTACATTCAATATACCACTGCATAATCTGGACGAGGAAAGAAATTTTCAATATTTAAACTTGGGTTTTCTCTGACAGATTACACACTACACAAAACTCAACTCAAACATCAATATACTTACGAGATGTTGGAGTTCGGACAGTGAGACAAAGCTGCTCCTTTCTCTCTGAACAATGCCAACTCTTTGTCACTGAGGTGACAGCCATGAGCCATCACTGTCTGTAAAAGTGTATTATTGTGAGCGGTATGGAAAGTGTTTTTAAGTTTTTATCCGTGTGCATTCAAACTAACCTTGTCAGTTAGCAGGTTATACGTGTGGTAGACGTCTGTATAGGATGATGAGTCGGGAAACAGTTCCTTTACAAGTTTAACTTCTTCTGGGTTTTCACTAATATGACTCTGTGGACACAATAGCAAGGTAAACACTAAGTGGGTTTATGGAACAGATCATAGACACTGTATGCAGATACAGTTTTACAAAGCTTTAAATACACTCCTCTTAGCTAAATTCTTTATCCAGTGTGTAGGTCAAAACCAGCTGTCTCTAGCAACAGGTCCCAGTGGATGCAGCCTGGTTCGGTTGCCACAGAAAAGTCACCTGAATGTGCAGATTGTTATTCTTGGCTATTTCTCCCAGCTGCCTTAGTAAGGCTTCTGTGCAAGATGGAGCAAAGCGTGGGGTCACCACTGGTTTCACAAGAGGATACTGGAAAACATACATCGAAAAAGAAAAACCTGTATCACAGAATCAATTGTTAAGTATACTGTACATGATGTCACATTTAGTTTACCTTCTTGTTCAATAGTTCAGAAATAAACCTTTGAAGTAGAAAACAATCAGGTTTTGTTAGATGTTGAATTTAACACACATACAGTACATGACAGTACAATGATGACACCCACCGACAGGTTTCCTCTTGAGACTCCTGAAGTGTTTCCTTGTAGTGTTTCACAGAATTGTTTCTGTCCATACACACTTTACCCACCAACGCACGCTGACCAAAGTTATCTACAACAGATAAAATATGATATGATTGTGACCATCAACTACTTTTGTGCATTACACATTCTCGCTGTTATCAATAATCTACTGCTGCTGGTTTACTTGCATGTAATCTTCTAAATGTTCCTGAAAAGAAACACTTGTCTAATCTAGTATTAACATGATTATAGAAATGTATGATTTGCTTCAAAAGCTAAATTAGGCTAAGGCAGAGAAAACAAAATGTCTGCTTCAAGACTATGACAGGCTCTTCAGTTGCCAGGTAACTGTATTAAGTAAACAAGTATCAGGCAATCCCATCAGAACAAGTAAACCACCATGCCTACTAAATGACGACAAGAGAAGAAAACTAGAACAAGAGATCAGATTTCAATAAATTGAACTAGACCTTACAAGATACAAGGTGCATAAAACTACAACCATTGGGTTTCTAAGTATCTTAGTAAAGGTTTTAATTCACGTTTCTGAATTATCCACCACCAGCATAGACATATTAACTCAATAACCGAGAGATCGGTATACAAATAGCATTTCACAACAGGGCAAAGATTAAAGGTTGAAGACCTTGATTGCACAGAATGACTGCAGTCTCTGAGTTTAAGCTCTCTGGCTCATTGCGTGTGCATTATGTAAAGCTAGAACTATAATGATAATGACATCAAAGTGACTAAAATAAATGTGTTGGTTTAAAAAAAAAAACTCAACAATTAGAAATACATTATTGTATTAATGCATTGCCTTATTTACGTCAATATGCATTAACATGTCTTGTGTTTTAGTCAGACATTAAGTAACAATTCCTGTGGCTGTGTGTGTGTTCTGTTTGGGTTTTTCTTACGAGCAATCTGGCCCAGCAGGAGAGAGGCATCTGTGTGTATAGTGGCAAAGTAACATGCAGTAGTTGTACCGTTTCTCAGGGTACGTTTCTGTAAAGGGTATAGGTCACATCAAAAAAATTAAATGTTATTCAAACATTTCCTTAAGTCAATGATTGCTTTGCCATTTTTCTTAACACACAGGCGTTCAAGTATGCACCACTCAAAGGTTTCAACCATGCACACATGCAAACTTACCACAATTTGTTTGTAGACCCTGTGAGCAAAGTCTAAATCTTTGAACTGTGATTCCACAGGAAAGTGTATGTGTTCAGCCACTGTAACAAAGGCATATCCAAAGCTGTACCAGCGTAACTGTACTGGGAGGCATGGATGTGAGTATCCACCATTCCTGGCATGAAGAACTCACTAGATTGAAAAAAGCCACAAGGTTTAGTCAAAATGATTAAGGGACAATATCAAAGTGTAAACTGAAGAGTAAGACCACTTAATTAGTTAGAGTTCAATTTAAAACCATTTTTAATGGCAGGGCCAGCAAAATTAAAAATACCCCTTCACGCAGATTTTAGTAACCCAAAATGAAATCAGCAAGCTCAAATAAAATACAGTTTTCTAATGTAATTGTTAAAAATATATAATATTAACATCATTATTTATGTTAAGACGAGATTAGCCTAGAGGACCGGATTTGGCACACTGACCTCAGTTTGGTAACACTTGGTGGCTTCAGCAAAGACATAAAACGAACTCATGACCAAACCATATTAATTTCTCTGTGACAGCGATCGGCCACAAACAGGAGATGGATATAAGTCGGACAGGTGCGCGACTGAGCTCAGAGTTGGTTTCACTTTAACCATGGAGATAACCACAAGTTTTACATTCTTTCTCTGAGGACAAGTTTGACAAGTTTGCATGGTCAATAACTTCCACCATCGCTTTCTATTAGATAACTAGTCGACCCAATGAACAATGTAAATACAATTCAATTTATTTCACCATTTAAGATGAAGAAACTTTCACATTTTGGTAACCTAGAAAAAGTAATAGTCCCGGGAAGTCGGGCTAGTGATTGTGCGAGCCCTGCATTGTGTAAAGTACAGTATATGGCTTGATTTATTCACAATGCTTTTATAGCAGCACAAAGACAATAAAAATTCAACCTACTGTTGTGTCAAGTGGATGACATCAGACGGACTGAAATCTACAGCCAGTTTGAACAGGTCTTCGCCTTTTCAATGAAAGCGATCTGTATTAAAGTTCCAACAAAGATGTGTTAAAATAAAGACATCTACTATTTATTTTTACATTATTTGGCAAAAAAGCTTAGAATCTTGGGACAAACCTTTCCCTGGCTGTCCACTCCCAAAAGTGCATCTTCCAGGATCTGGAGCGCGCTGTGCTGAGTCGAGTGCACAAATGTGCCCCTGAATACGCGCGCAATACCCGTTTTGTTCCCGCTGGCCATCTCCTCGGGACAAATCGGTGTCAACAGTGGCTGTGTTGACACGGCAGCAGAGCACCGGGGTTCTGTCAGCTGCTGCTTTAAACACGGTGCACTAAAAAGCAAAACTCCACCTGAGAGGAAAGACACTGCGCAGCCAATAAGAGCGCGCCCATACAGGCTGTGCGTTCATGTGTCCGCCTCTCTGGGACTACACCAGCTTGCCCCTATCTGAAGCGGAGACTTTTTATGACCCAGTGGCCTTCCACAGCTGAAGTTGCATAAGAACCTGATTTGATGAAAGAGAAGTAGGCCAACCTTTTATTGATGTCTTACTGAAATTGCCCAAGATGCATGGGGAGTGGAAAGCATCTGATTTCCCCGTTTAAACGAGGAATGCAGAGAAAACACAGTTATGTGTTGCAGAATATTTGTGTAATGTACCATCTTAGTCACAGAACCGCACAGAGTAACTTTTTGTTTGAAAGCAAAAAGACAGAGGACGTAGAGCTGACTGCAGTAT
Organism: Perccottus glenii; assembly: GCA_024416835.2. Taxonomy (NCBI): domain Eukaryota; kingdom Metazoa; phylum Chordata; class Actinopteri; order Gobiiformes; family Odontobutidae; genus Perccottus; species Perccottus glenii. The sequence continues at coordinate 18,522,750 of CM044556.2, forward strand.
TTTCATATTTGGAGAGGGAGAAAGAAGCAACAAATCTGTCTGACATAAAATAAATAAAGGCTATCTTTTATATTAGTTTTACATGGCTACTTGTGTAAGGCTGTAGCAGGATTTTTTACTTTTCCTTTGGTAGGTTTTTAAAAGAAATAATTTATGGTAAAAGCTAAAGGACATAACAGTAAATAATACAAAACATCTACATTATGAGACATTTTGGGAAAACATCTTACAACAGCATATTTCAAGGTTCACTGTTGGCACACTATCCTCTGTGTGGCCTACTCATCATTGATCCTCTTTTCTTAAAATCATGTTTGTGTAGCCATGGTTACTGAGTTTCCCTTTTTGCATTTGAAAAGGGCTATTGTAGAAGAATAGAGGCTATGATCTAGAGGTAAGAATAGGTCAACAACTCAATTTTGACAAAAATGTCAGATAGAACCTTGTAATCCCAAGGGGACACAATATCTAAAACAACTTATACACACATAATAACACATTGTATTGCCTGCTGGTTAAGTGGCCATTTCATTTTATTTATTTACCCTCGCATTTTAATTGCTTTAACTAGACTTTGAACAGATTTGAAACACCTCATTAACATAATGTTTGAACATATTAGATATACTATACTTTAGAATTATGATGTTCTTGTGTCATTGTGGAGAAATGCATTCATTAAATTGCATGTCTAGCAAATCTCTTGTCAAGCTGTTGGTGAAATATCAGTTCTGTAATACTAACAGTAGCACAATCACCACTACTTTTACTGCACTAGGTGTTAAAGGTTAAACCCGTGTCCAACTTTTAGTCTTGATTTGAGATTTATATTTACATCATGCCTTTTTTGGAACGCACCCTGGTTTACACGAGTTCAAAGTGATGAACAATGGTCATGCGTATGTATCAGAACTAAAGCATGTGAGCTATAATCACACACTACACAAAGGGTCATTCTGTATGTGACGTCTCCAAAAAATAAAAAAAGAATAAAAAAAATACATCATTGACAAAATAACTGACATTGAAATTTATGCCACACATGGAAAATTTCAGTAAGAAGCAAAATGCACGCACAGATTCTACACAATCAGCAGTCAGAGAGGGGCATTGAAAAAAACTTCACAAAAGTTTTAAAAAGGCCCATCACTTAATGCTTGAAATGTACAGCTTCCGTGCCAGAAACTGGAAGTGAAAATTGCTGCTAAAGCATAATTTACTCATGTGTTAAGTTGTACACTAGCATTTTCTTTTACAGTTACATTTTACATTCAGTCATTTAGCTGACGCTTTTATCCTTAACACATTAAGGTTCCATTCACCAGTGTCACAGCTGGAACACCACTGGAGGCAAGGTGGGTTAAGTGTCTTGCCCAAGGACACAACGACAGTATGAACTGTGGGTTGAAGGACGACCGCTCTACCACTGAGCCACTGCGCCCCCCCTTATATATACAGTATTGTTCAAAATAATAGCAGTACAAGGTGACTAACCAGAATAATCCAGGTTTTAGTATATTTGTTATTGCTAAGTGGCAAACAAGTTACCAGTAGGTGCAGTAGATTCTGAGAAAACAAACAAGACCCAGGCATTCATGATATGCACACGGGGTGTTAAAAAAAATAGCAGTGTGGCATTCAATCACTGAGGTCATCAATTTTGTGAAAAAACAGCTGTGAATCAAGTGGCCCCTATTTAAGGATGAAGCCACCAGCACTTGTTGAACATGCATTTGAAAGCCTGAGGAAAATGGGTTGTTTAAGACGTTGTTCAGAAGAACAGCATACTTTGATTTAAAAGTTGATTGGAGAGGGGAAACCTATAAAGAGGTGCAAAAATTGTAGGCTGTTCAGCTAAAATAATCTTAATGCCTTAAAATGGAGAGCAAAACCAGAGACACGTGTAAGAAAACGGAAGACAACTCCAGGATGATCGAAAGACAGTCTGTACTGTACAGTTAGGAGACGTCTGTGAGAAGCTAATCTATTTTCAAGAATCCCCTGCTGTTAAATAAAAAGAGATGTGCAGAAGAGGAATTTGCCAAAGAACACATCAACTGGCCTAAAGAGAAATGGAGAAACATTTTATGATTAATGAGAGTAAAATCATTCTTCTAGGGTCCAAGGGCCACAGACAGTTTATGAGACGACCCCCAAACTCTGAATTCAAGCCACAGTGAAGACAGTGAAGCAAGCATCATGATATGGGCATGTTTCTCCTACTATGGTGTTGGGCCTATTTAGGATCATGGATCAGTTTGAATTTGTCAAAATACTTGAAGAGATGTTGTTTTATGCTGAAGAGTACATGCCCTTGAAATGTTTGTTTCAACAAGACGATGACCCAAACACACTAGTAAACGAGCAAAGTCTTGGTTCCAAACCAAAAAAATTAATGTTATGGAGTGGCCCAATCCCCAGACCTTAATCCAATTGAGAAACTGTTTCTGAAGCAAAACCAAGAAATGTAAATGAATTGTAGAATGTTGTTCATGGCGAATTATGTGTGATAACAGCTGTGGAGTGGAATAACAGCTGAGAGCTGAGCTCAGTGGTAGAGCGGCCGTCCTTCAACCGGAAGGTAGTAGGTTCGATTCCTGCTCTCCCCACAGTTCATACTGTCGTTGTGTCCTTGGGCAAGACACTTAACCCACCTTGCCTCGTATAAATGTGTTAGAATGTTTAGTGAATGTACTTGGTGATGGTCGGAGAGTCCGTAGGCACGGAATGGCTGCCACGTCTCTGTCAGTCTGTCCCAGGGCAGCTGTGGCTACAGATGCAGCTTACCACCACCAATGTGTGACTGTGGAGTGAATGAATAATTGATATGTAAAGTGTCTTTGTGTCCCCGGAAAAGCGCTTTATAAAATTGATATAATAAATAATAATAATACTAACTAAATATTAGTTTAGTGATTCACAGGACTGCTAAATCCTACAAACAAAAACGTTTGTACAAAATAGTTCTGAGTTTGTAAAGTCAACGGCAGACACTGCAATTCTTTTGAACACACTACTTTCAACTAATCGGCAGTAGCTCAGTAGAAAGGCTGTCCTTCGACCGCCGGGTGGGTGGCTCGATCCCCGCTCGAAACATCCCAAAACATCATAACATCCCGCTCTCCCCCACATACTGTCGTTGTGTCCTTGGGACACTTAACCCATCTTGCCGATTTGTAATCTCAGTGGGACTTTCCTGGTTAAAATAAACATTAATATATATATATAAAAAATAATATATATATATACATGTGCCTTTGTAGCTCACACATCCCCAAAACATCAGTAATCCACCTCAATGTTTCACAGCAGGAATGTACATTTCATCAGAGGTCTTGTTGACTCCTCTCCAAATGTAACGTTTATGGATGTGGCCAAAAAGTTTAATTTTGGTCTCATCACTCCAAATGACTTTGTTCCATTAGATTTGAGGCTTGTCTCTGTGTTGTTTGGCAATTTGTAAGCGGGATGCTTTGTGGTATTTGTGTAGTAATGGCTTTCTTCTGGTGACTAAACCATGCAGCCCGTTAGATTTCCTAGATTTACTCTTTTTAGAAACTACTCAAATGATCCTTATCAGAAGGTACATAGGGAAGTCTACATATGTTAAAATAAATTGTAGTTCAGATCAATGAGAGACAATGGAGACAGTGCACAATTTGGCATGAATGGTCAGGTTTAAATTCTATACATTTACTGCCTAAATTAATGCGCCTAGATGTGATTTATGCTTATATATATATATATATATATATATATAAATATATAAATATATATATATGGCCTTGTATAGTCCAAACTCAACTCACTCACATGAAGGAGCTCTCCGATTGGATGATGTTTCCTCATTCACAGAAAAACTGTGAATACACTTATAACACAATAAATTGAATGTCTTAAAACAAATGATTTAAAATTGATTTTTATATTTTAATTGAAATGACAAACTGTCATGAAATTTGATCAACTTCAGTATTTATTTTCTCAGTGTCAGGTTATTAAAAGCTCCACAGTTACTATGTAGGGCAAGTGACAAATTTGCACAGTGTGCACCATTACACTGTCATAAATGTAAGCTTAAAAAAAAAAAGAATAAAAAAAAATAGAGTAAGATTTAGTGTATTTTTATTGATCAATAAAATCCTGTGTAGCTCAAACTCTACACTTTAATTTAAACCTGAATATATGTTCTTTATGGTCACATTACTTTACTCTGCTCTAATATGGCAGCCGCTGTTTGATTGCTGTTTCCATAGTGAATCCTCTAAATCCATTTTCTGAAACAGCAAACTCTGAGAAGGGCTTATCTGAGTAGGATAAATCCGAGTGAATGTTTAAACTGAGTTGGTCCCACCTCCTTTTGTCAAACAGGATAAATGTATTGTTGGTGATTTATAATTAAGCTAATAAGTGACAAAAAAATGCGTTAAGTCTTGTCCCAACATTACAATGGCTCCATCTACAGGTCAAACTGGCATTGTACCTTACAAACTTGCATTGGCCATTCATAATTGCTCAGTCCTTTTTTACCACCATATATACTATATTTATACATTTTAATACATTATTTTAATACATTTAATAATGCAACTTGACCGTCCTAAATCCATTAAAAACATAATGCCAAAAACCAATCCAATATATAAAATTGTTTAGGCAAAATAAACAGTACTTTCAGTCTGTTCAGGCTTTTATATGTATTTGAGAAACATCTGGAAAGTCAGATTCATTCTTGTTTGTCTTTGAATCTGAGTCACTGTCAAAGTCTTCATCGCTGTACTCATTACCGAGCTCATCAAAGTCATTATCGTCACTGTCCAACTGGTCCTTCTTCTTTCGCCCTCTCTTTTCCTTTTGGAAATCATCTTCTTCTTCTTCTTCTTTTTTGTCCAGATGAGAGTTCACCCTGTATATTGGTGAAAATATGTTTTGATTACTTCTTTAAAAAGAATAGCATTATGAACAATAATGCTCACTCTGAGACAATAAGCAAGACATAAAAACAAAGAAGGTGGCAAACTTGCAAATTATTGGTCAGTAAGAAATGGAAAAACAAACAGCATGTTTCACAAAAATATGAAACTAACTGAGCCTCATACAAATAACTAGCAACCCATAGCAACTCCTAATCATTGAGATGTGGAGTGCCTTTGGTGGTGTACAGAAGTGCAGTCCTAAGTCAATTCCTGCAAATCAAACTTTTAATAGTGTCATGTAAACATGCTCATAATATATTAACAATGCATTTATATGATGCTGTATTTACAATCTTCTATATACACACAGAGCTTACTTAGAATTACAGTAATCATAATCACAATTAATGCTAGTACTCACGGAATTACAATTTCTTCCTTTTTGCCACACTTGCAGCAGACCTCAAGCTGAAGAGAGCAGGGCTTGCAGATGATGTGATATGCATCTTTTATATTCTTTTGAGAACACTTAACACTGGAAACAAAAGACACATATCCTCAAAAAGAACAGTCCATACAGTATAAATCTGTATGTTTTGAATGAAGTTTAAAAAAATGAAGCACACAAATCCATCCTTGCAGCTGGAAAGATGGATTTTGTTTATGTTAACGGACTCACCACTTGCGAGGCTGTGTTATTGGCTTGTATTTGTTGTATTTGACTTTCCATTCAACAACATCTTTACAGCGTTGGCAAAGTCCGTCGTGAACCTTTGACTTTGCTTTCTGTGAAAGACACAAGCGCATTAGAAAGGCAACCCCGAGAAATAAAAGAGGCTTTTACTTGAGCTAGCGATAGCCCGTCTTTTACTTCTATGGCTACTCCATGAGACATACCTTCACTTGCACAGTAGCTCCATATTTGTCGTTTTTGTAGGCAAATGAGTTTTGATGCTTCTGGCCCCGAACGAGATACATTACCTTTTTGAGAACTCATCGCACCTTTTACTTCAAAGCCTAACTATTATTTGTCTGCACTGCACATGTTTTGATCACGGATGTATCATGCTTTAGGAACAGCCACCCGGAAGTAGTTTGGGTAATCTTTAAAACGTCAGAGGTCAAATGCCGCTCCATTTCATATCTTTACAGCTAAATAACTCAATACATACACAATACCCATAAGACAAATTAATTAGCAAATATAAATGTATACAACTGTATACATTCCTTCATAGACGTTGAGTGCTTTTACTTTTACACGACGTCAATCAACTCAGTGGGCGGAGTCACAGAAAAATCACCCTCCACCCGCCGAATCCTTTTCCAATTGGCTTACTCAATTTACTGTTTAGATTTCTATTGGTCTGTCTTACTGTCGGTCACCGCATCTCCTGCCCTTTGTGGTCAAGATAACAAGCTGGCTGATATGTACAACGAAAGCGGCGATGGTGTGGGGCAAAGCGATACTGCAGCCTGGCGAAACACTAACGACTTAAGAGAAGAGATTTATCTGAAGACGTTTTTACATCATTGGTCTGTGTTTCTGTTAAGCTGTATAGACATAGCCCATTGAATGAAGTGAACTTGTTATTATTCATGACCATACGCTCAGAGGAAAAGGATTCAAAACCACACAGCTGTAGTGCCTGCTGGATTGGAGGGATATACTCACTCTTTCTGACAAACACGATAAGGAACACTGGATAATCTGGTCTCGAAGATAACCTTTTCAATCTCCTTGCGTACTGATTGTACCCTGTAACCCTGCGACAACATCGGGACTGTCACGAAGAAAACAGAAAGAGAAACACAAAGGGAGATTCAACGCTCTAGGTAAACTAATTACCACTATCACGTCCTATATTTGTGTCTCTGGAATAAATGGTTACTGACTTCAACCTTTTCATGTTTGCCTTCTTTGGCTAATTAACTAACCCTTAGCGCCAGTTGTTCATTAGCATTTAGCGCTCAAAAAGGAGCCTGGCACCACTGGTAAGCATTATACTTCCACCACCATTTTACAGTAGGCTAGGCCACGGGGCTCCCTTGTTGGGTTTATATTATGGGACATTTTGAAAGTGTAAAGTGGAAGTCCACCATTTGTTTAGTCATGTCTGAGGTGCAGTCGGATGTTTTAAAGTAACTAGTCTCAACAAGGGGCACCTGTTATCAATGAAGGTATGAGATGATTAAGGTGTAAATGTTTCCATAGTCAGTGATTAGACTTTACATTTAGTCATTTCCTGAAACCAACAGACAAATCCAAGTCAGTGTTGACACAGACAATTTGTCACATGTCTTATGTTAAGAATTGCACACCTTTCTTAGAATTGTGTGTGATTCTAACTAAGCCTGTTGGCTCTTGTAAAACCATATATGTCTTAACTTCTGGAGTATTCATGTAACTAAAGAACCACAAAGGTGGTGATGGGTGGTTGCTGGGTGAAGGTTGAATGATGAAACCTTTATGTATTGGCTGAGTAGTCTTAAGTGTTTAAACATTTGCGGTCAAGCAATTTGCTTTTGTCATGATCATTAAAAAAGCTTTGGTTTAATCAAAATCAGAGATCATTCATCTGTGTATGCATGTGTGTGGGCTATTTTCATTTTATTTATTATAATTTTTTTGTTCTTGTTACAGAGTTTAGGATGAACCACCTATCTATCAGCGATCTATGCTGCCTTTTCTGCTGTCCACCATGCCCCAGCAAGATTGCCTCAAAGCTGGCTTTTTTGCCCCCTGATTCTACATACAGCCTCATGTGTGATGACAGTGGCAGCCGATGGACGCTGCACCTCTCAGAGCGTGCCGACTGGCAGTACTCCACTCGTGAAAAGGACGCCATTGAGTGTTTTATGACGCGTACCTCAAGAGGGAATCGAATTGCCTGCATGTTTGTGCGCTGCTCACCCAGTGCACGTTACACACTACTCTTTTCTCATGGAAATGCGGTGGACTTGGGCCAGATGAGCAGTTTCTACATTGGCTTGGGCTCTCGGATCAACTGCAATGTCTTCTCCTACGACTACTCTGGTTATGGAGCCAGTTCTGGGAAACCCTCTGAGAAAAACATATATGCTGATGTAGATGCTGCCTGGCACGCACTGCGGTCACGGTGAGTCTAATTGTACTGGCATTTTAAAATGGCTTACTATTTCTGGATTAGATTAGGTCTACTTTTTGTAATTTCTATCTCAGATGACAAGCTCAACGGATATGGAGTAAATGGATAAAACACCCTGTGCAGTGCTTTGCAATCTTCTACTCTAAGTTTACTTACTACTGCAATCTCAGTCATTTATAAGATGCAGCTTGAGGAACAAATTAAACCTTTGGGTGCATAGTCACATGAAAGGCTGTTTCCAGTTCACATCATTTTCTGACAGCTTAGCACTGGCAGTGAGAGATTATACCAAGGTTTATATAATGCCATCAGCTTTTCCTAGTTTACTGTCAGAATTTAGATTATTGTAGAGGTACTTGAAGGCAGTATGTGTTTGCTAGGATTACTGAGTCGACCATATGTAGGAGTGAGTGGGTACTTCATCTCTGCAGGATATGAATAGTTATTTATTTTGTTTATTTTAGTTTGTATTTTAATTTTTAGGGGGTTTATTATTGATATGGCCAATATGAGCTATCTTCTCAATGGCCATTAATGTAACCCTTCCATTTTGTGGTTGTGCCCCTCGAATGTTTTAAAAACCTTACACATACAGATTCTGGTCACATTCTGTGGCTTGTTTTGGCAGCACACTTGTGACTAAAAGTATCTTAAAGGAATGGTGGGAGCATTGTTGTGTGTCCACAGTAAACAGCAGACAGGCCCCCTTGGCCAATCTTGTTCTGAAACAGGAGTGGACAGCAGCATGTTTTTTTTGTTTTGAGTTAGGCAGGTTAGACAACACTGCCCTGAAGCTGTATACCAGAAATGTATGTAGGCTAGTTAATAAATTGGTTAGTGCTGAAATGGCTGTATATCCATACCATTTCATAGTCCTTTTAGTAGAATTGCATTCTTTTTTTCAGCTTCTAGTCTAGTAAAGATCTCTGAAATTGTGTAAAAGTCAAATGTTTTTTAAATAAGGAAGTTGCCAAGTTAAACAGGAAACTCTTGATCAAAGGCGTTCTGCATACAGCAAAGCCTCTTCTACTGCCACAAAGATCCTGCTTTTCTGCGTCGTATTTTTTTATTGAAGTATTTTTCTCACTATAAGAAAAGCATTACATTGGTATTGCTTTAGGATTTTCACATTACATACAACAGGCAAAAAATAAATGGACAATGTTTTTTCACCCTTTTTTTGAGCGGGTGTGGACGATATCTACAGCCCATTTGAAAATAAAGCAGAAATAGCTGTTGGTGGCTATCATAATGGCCACTGAATGAAGCATCTTTTACAGAAAACACATTGAGCAACCAGGAACAAAGTTGTATTTAAAGACACTGTGTGTCTTGTGCCAAGTAGTCTCGTGATTAACAGTCCCTCAAGAAACTAGTGGTTGCCCATTAGCTGTCATGGTTAAGATGAGTGCAAGAAGGTTAGGAAACAGGGTCTGCATTGTTATCCCTTTTGCAGTGCAGTGAACACGATACAGTGTAGTGTTTAATCAATAGCACTAACTGTTGACCAGATCATGAGATGGTGTTTTTTGAATCTTAAACTCCTGAAACATCTGTATGACAACTGTGCTTTAAGATTGAAAACCACCTTTAAAAAAATAAATGAATAAAGTTCATCCGGAAATGGAAACCAGGGACTTGATTAAGAAGCCTTACACTTTATGGATTTCTAGTGTCTCAACCAAGCCAGCGGATCAGACACTCCCTTTACCTGCTTTGGGAGTGTACTGAGCCCCTATTGCGTGAGTCAGTTGTTATATGCACACTAACAGGAACATCTGGGGCGTGCCATTTTAGATGTATCGGGCTCTAGTTTAAACAGTAATGCTTTAATGACTCATCTAAAACAACCATCGCCCCACCTCTTTGTGACCAAAGCTCTTCATCCTGTTATGGTCACTACAGAGGTGTATTATTTTCTTGTCTCTGGAGACTGGCCAACAGTCAATCCTGCTGATCTTGTATTGAACTATAGCCTAGCAACTGATTTCCAATAAGCTTTTGAACCAAGCTGTCCCACAATGTTGCTAATCGGAACAAACCAGATGAAGTTGCTTCCCGTTTAAACATATTGATCACATTAGAAAGCTATTCTTCTTGAAGCATTCAGTAGTGAGCAAAAATTGTAATAATTGTCATTGTAAGCATAGAAACGGTGTAAGCAAGCCGACCACATGTTTATGTTCTTTCTTTGAGCGATGAAGGTAGTTGGGTGCAGTGCACTCGTTTACTTGTAACCGCAGAACACAAATATAGGGGGCAAGCTTAGTGACAGTACAATTTGATTACATTCATTTCTAAAAACAAACAATGGAAGAAAAATAGTCCACGTTTTCGAAAGGATCCCCTGCTGTTGTGCAGATGGTACACTAAATTCTAAACTCGCTAAAATGCCTGTGCATATGTCCCGGATATCCTAAAATATAGAGAATATATTTGGTCCACGGGGAGAAGGAGGTGGGCACTGAGGAGGAGGTAGTGAAAGCCAGAACAAGGCAACGACGAGAGGATGTCATGCATAATACATTGGATTTGTGTCAGGACGCTAAATTGATGAATGTTTGGGGGGAGGGGTGTAACCATGGAGCACGACTGGTCATTGCTTGGTGGGTCTATTCAGGCTGAAATGCAACAGAGTAAATGGTAGGCTAGTGGTTGCTCGAGTGGGGGTTGTTGGGTAGAGCCTGTCATGGAGTTGGTGCATCTGGAGACTCTCCCAGAAGGGTGTGAGCTACATGTGCAATTATGCCACGAAAGCAGGGTGGCTTGTGATTGGAGTAACCTTGTTGTTATTAGAAGGTTCAAAAGAATAAACTAAATTATCCTGCTTGTATTTGTTCCTAAGTAACAAAACAATGCTACAGTTTTCTATCAATAGGCCTCTTTAACATAATGACGTTATGATGTATTGTGACATCAGTGTGCATAGTTTGTCTCATGATTGGCTGGCTTTAAGTGGCATGATAGGGAGTAGAATGACACAATTAGAGAAATTAATAATTGATAGGAAATGCATTTGTCCACAAACCAAATGGTAACAGAAATTAAACTGATTACAAACGTCTGATTACGATGGCAGATAGACTTTTTAGTGCCCTTTCGTCATTACATTTTCAAGTAGAGAAAGCAATAAAGTAATAGGTCCTCATACCGTGCCAGTATTGTCATCCCCATTTATACTTTGTAATGTCAGCTGACAAGAAATGAGAAGCAATGTTTGTATTCCTGTTAAGTGATCTCATCTTTTCTTGTATAGTCTATCAATAGCTGTGCTACAAACGCTTGCTTCTTCATATGCAAGAATGTGTACACATTAGTAGTCCTACTTGTCTGCACAGCTATAAGCAACTGTTGTGGTCTTTAATTCCATTTTATTTTGGTTTTTAGTCATGGAGCCTTTATTGGCGAGACTGTGGCTCTGTTATCTGACTGCACAGTGATGGATGCAGTGTGATTTGACTTAGTTTCAGGCGATCAGCTGACTGCTTGCAAGACTGGGTCACATTCTCCATAATCGGCTGTGAAATGTCTTCTCCCTTTTTTCACCCTCAAACTACTCCCAGTATCACTCAAGCCTGTCTTTATTTCCCTTCCTCTTGTGTCATGGGACTCTAAACCACTATTGTTTTTCATCTGCTTTGAAACGCAGCAATAGACACAAGGCTGGTTTAGTATGTGACATTGTGGGCTTGTTTTTAGACTCCGGCCGTGTCCAAATCCATTCCCTAGTCCCTAACCCTTTAATCAATATACATGGGGTGCAGTGGCTCAGGTGGTCCTAAAACCGGAAGGTTGGCGGTTTGAGACCTGCTCTTCATGGTTTATACTGTCGTGTCCTTGGGCAAGACCCTTAACCCACCTTGCCTCCACTGTTTGTGGCTCTGGTGTATGAATGTGTGAGTTTGTTTGGAGGTTGGATAATCCGTAGGCACAAAATGGCTGCCACGTCTCCGCCACCAGTGTGTGACTGTGGAGTGAATGAATAATGGACTCTGTAATACAATGGACTTTAGAGTACATGTATTAAAAACTCCGCTGATAATGGACTTTTGTAATAAATCGCAACACAACAGTGTTATTATTCAACAACTCTTGTCCTATTAATGACTGAAATTAACCGGATTATTGCAGCTCTTTTATGCCTCAAGAGGAAAGCTCTTGAGGCATGATTTAATGTTTGCTAAGTAGTGATGCTCCAATTGATCGGCCACCGATCATGATCGGCCGATATTGACTAAAAATAGCTTGATCGGCGAATCCCAAAAGCGCCGATCAAAAAAGCTGATCGCGTGACGTAAATCATGCGACTTTTTCACACGTGCATGCACGGCGCGCGGCACAGGTACACAACAGCAGATCGGAGCTTGTCAGTGGCAACATGAGCTCTCCCGTCTGGAAGTTTTTCCAGATAAAAGTGTCCGATAAAGACGCAAAGTTAGCCGTTTGCAATGTATGTCGTGATGAAATCCCTCGAGGTGGAAGCAAGCAACGTCATTTTAACACCACTAACATGATTAGGATGACATGATTATCTTAGAACACGCCATACAACTGAATATGCAGAGTATGAGAAACTAAACCAACCGTCTAGTTTTTTTTTTTCTCAATACAGTTAATTTAGAGTTAGTTTCATTTCTGCAAATGGTGCAAACTCTGCATGATTATAGATAAAAGATTCCCCTGCCATTCTGTGATTGGCATTGATTGGCAATCAGCAGATCATGATTTTGGTGATCAGTGATCGGCCCCAAAAATGCTGATCGGAGCATCTCTAACGCTAATGTTTTCAAATCATAACGGTTTAGCAATAACCATTTACGATGAATTACGTTTCCACAGAAAGACAAACTTGTGCCTCAAATTCGTTTCATCCAAACCTGTGGTGTACAGTTCAAAGACATGTCACGGTTGCGCTGCTCTCCTCCAACAATTTGCAAAGCATTATGGTCTATTTTGACCATCTAGTGACCATCGCTGCTCACTACCTTTTACTGATGCATTGTGGGAAACTTTGAGTGCACTACATTTTAGTCTCTTAACAATCGACTTAATTGGCAGTGTGATTATTTTATTTTATTATTTATACATACTGCAGGAATAGAGCACAGCCATGGATACATTTTCTTTTAAGACATTTTCCATGGAAACAAGTGCGTACTGGGATACAACATTGACTGCACTCTCTTAGCCAAGCTTCTTATCATAAATACAAAAAGTCTGTTTTGAAAGCCTGCAAAAATCTAGGTAGTAGACTGTATTGTTAGAATCAGAATGCTTTGATATTTTTGTCTGTCTTTCAGGTATGGTATACGGCCTGAAAATGTGATTGTGTATGGCCAAAGCATTGGCACTGTGCCATCTGTGGACCTTGCTTCTCGCTATGAAAGTGCTGCAGTGATCCTGCACTCACCACTCACCTCTGGCATGAGAGTGGCATTCCCTGACACCAAGAAGACTTACTGCTTTGATGCCTTTCCAAAGTGAGTGAATGCAACATACAGATGGCATTTGTGGAAGCCAGGCTAAAAGTATCCCATCACAGCTGTCCCACAGACACCACAGCACATGCATTTAAATCAAATTTAAATGCAAGTAAATCTCAAAACATTACGATCATATTTTTAAATAGTGCAATAATATTTTGTAAACTTAACTGTAATGCACCAAATTAAATAATATTTTGTTTTTAGATGTCTACACTCATCTGCTTCCTCTGTTTATTTAAAAATTCAATCCCTATTCATTTTGCTAGTGTCATTTTTGTTGATAACATATTTAATTGACTACTTTTGTTATTTTCTCCAAAGCATTGACAAGATTTCAAAGATCACCTCACCAGTTCTGGTTATCCACGGCACAGAAGACGAGGTCATAGACTTCTCCCATGGGCTTGCCCTGTACGAACGCTGCCAGCATCCTGTTGAACCTCTCTGGGTGGAGGGGGCTGGACACAATGATGTGGAGCTCTATGGACAGTACCTGGAGAGACTTAAACAGTTTGTTTCACATGAACTTGCCAACTTGTAAATGACCTAAAGAAAGTGGTGGAAGGGAAAGAAGATGGCAAGGCTTTGGTTTTAAGAAGACTTTAAAAGGACTTTCGAGTGAGAATGTTGGAAATGTTTTTGTCAATGTAGTACTGAATTTATGGTGGCAGACGTTCATATCAAGGACCTAATTTTTTTTTTTTTTTTTTTTTAAATAAAACACCAATTCACCTCAAGATACCATCCACTCCATCTGCTGCAGCAAATTCTGTTGCTTTTGATGTTTTCTTACATGTCAATTTAATGGAGTATGTGGGTGAAGGAGCAAGTTGGTGACAGACTATGAAGTCAACCTAAACATGAATGTAAGCTGTATTTGAAAAGTTGAGACTGTGTACTGTGTATTGTTTTATTGCCTTCTGGTCAAACTCTAGTCAAGTTCTTGAACCTGACACTTTTGAGTTTACTAATGGCCATGGTTTTTGGAGCAATGTGAACTAAACAAACTCTGCTTCTGACTTTATTGTCAGGTTTGGTCACGCACACTGTAGTTTCTTTTTTGGATTACTGTACATGAACGCTTTTATTTGCACAAACCAGCTGTTATTAGGGGTCTGTACAAGACTGAAAATTACATTTTTAGCTGTGCCAATAATGCCAAACAAATGTTTCAGATAAGTGCACACCGTAATAAACTACATTCCAATGGTACAATGGTTTTGAAAAGTTGGTTTAAAATGCAATGCAAAAAGGGGAACAGTCTACTGCTAATAGTTGTTTGTTTTTTGTCTTTTTTTAAGAGACTAAATATATATTCTTGACCAAGTTTGAGTGCAATTCCTCATGTGGCTTTTAAAAATGCTTCTAGGCTGTTTCCATTGGTTTAAGTGTTTTAGATAAATGCCAGCTGAATAATAATAATAAAAAAAATATATTCTAGTGATGGAGTAACTATGATTAGGCCACATTTGAGGCATATGAGATCACATGCTAGAAGATTAGATGTGTCTAAACATTTACTACTGTGACAGTAGCTAAGGTTGTAAAACTACCACTATTCCTATTCAGGCCTAAAGATGAAGATCATTGAAGTTTTGAACTGAACCTGGTTGTAGTAGTAGTAAAAAATACTGACATGAGAGTAACTGGTCACCTTGATTGGTTATTTTTTTGTTTTTAAGCTGTGTGTGTGCATAAAAATAATCGTTTCACAGATAAGTGCCACAGCATTTAAGGCCTTTTTTTTGGTCTTGTCTCTGTTTGGATGCATGTTATTCCAGCTGTTTCTATTGAGCTGACGCAACTTAATGCAGACCACAGAACATGAGTGCTATTGCATGTAACAATGGGCTGGCTAACTTATTTTATTTTTTAAAAAAGCATTATACTGATGTCTATCACATTTCTGACATTTTTTTTTACAGAAGACATCTGTGAGACCTCCTATTACACTTGAGCCTGGATTGTTTACGTGGTTAAATGATGTTCTATGGCGATAATAATCAGTTATGTCAATTGGTGCTACTGTAAACCTTCAGGTCTAAATCTCTACATGTTGGGAAGACACAAATGTTTTTTTCACATCTCAAGCCTGTCTTAAGAGATGTCTGTACTGGAAACATCCCTTGTCCTTTTCCTTCAGCTCTCTTTGCTGTTCTCCTCTTATTCTTTAATTGACAGCTTGTAGACCAGGGCAAGCCACTGTTAAAGTTTTCCAGTTTGCTTAAGTCATCTTAGAATTTTTTTTTTTGTATTGCATATTTAAATAATATAGAAACATCTGTCAATATTTACTATTAGTACTTCTAAAATGAATAATGAAAATAAAATATTAAAATGTTATACATTTGTGGAGACTTGTTCTCAACATTGGGTATTTATTGAATGATAGTGTGTAATAATATGATTACAATTTTTTTGTACCTCAGATCTTTCTGCACCTTAACATGTTTACTGCCAATTTACTCCGTTTTCTGACTCAAGTGGCAAAGTGAAGGATTAAAAATGATATCATCTGAAGTTGCTATTAAAAAAAAAAAATCCTTTTTATTAAAATTTGCTAAAAAAAAACGTTCTGTGAAATTATACCAGGTTTGATAGTCATTCTAACATAACTTATAACTCAGCCAGGGTTTCTCTTAAATCTGTCAGCATACTGTAATCAAATTCTAGGTAATGTAAATATAAAAACAAAAACAATTGTCAAAATAACAGAATTAAAGAAACACTACACAACCTTTCAGGATTTTAAACTGCAAGGACTGAAAGTGCAACTATACTGCTGCAAACTCAAACGGGACTCTTGTGTCTTTGTTTTATAATATTAATGTAAAGTTCATATCTCGTGCTGGTATTTACAAAAAGCATGTCTTTTGTTATAGTAAGATCATGGTGTATTTATTTTTGACACCAGCAGACGGCAGTGTGGCCCCTCCTTTCTGTCCATGCTGCCTACGGATTCTAGTGACACATTGAAAAGCACCTCAAAAACGTCCTTTTCGTTTATAATTTATATTTTGATTTTAGTTTGAGTATATGCTCACTTATAGCCTACTTTGCTGAACACCCAAATGTAGGGTATGCCCGGACGATATTTTAGTTGTAAAGGCTTCCAGAAACTATAGGCTAAATAGCCGCAGTGACAAAACAGCACAAAATATTTACGAGGAAAATGCTTTACCAAACGTGGTGCATTTCTACGATAGATTAGTTTCGCTGCAAAAATTATCGCCGGTTTTAATAAAACGTGCGATCACTTTTCTTAGTTACATTGAACGCATCTTTTCTTGCTCTTTCCTAAGCCGCGCCCTCGCGGCGAGCTAGGGGGCTGGCCGACTGACTGTACGGTAGTCCTACAACGAAAAACATCATGTGAAGAAAGAAACTATATATAAGGGGAACCCGAAAAGTCAACTGTAAGGGTGAGGACTAAGCCGTCTGACTACAACAGAGGCCGCCAAAACGATTTGACGAAAAGTGGATGGAAAAAGGAAGAGGAGCAGCGCAGTGTCACCAGCGGTACGACCTCTCTCAGCGTCTGCTCGTTTACCCTATGTCCGTCCTTTGCTGGGGGTGAGAGGACTTGGATCTGCGGGAACCCGAATATCTGCTTTTAGTTGTCAAGTCAAGTTTGGTTGTAGCAGTGTCTAAAGTTACCAATAGTTTTTATACTACTTATAAAAAGTTTGGATTGCATTACTAGGAGTCATCTCAGTAAAATTAACTGTAGCGGTACAAGTGTGATTTAGCGGTGTTGTTTTATTCTTCTAATGCAGAACGTAGGCTATTTAGCGTTATATTCGTCTTTTAAGGTAATATCCATGACTCGCATGTTGTCATCAAAAGGTGTTATCTATATAGCTAACAAAGTATGCTGAAGCAAATGATGATTCATTTGGCCACATATGCTCTTAATAATAAATTCATTTCCTAAGCACACCCTTTATGCTGTTTAAATTGCTTCAAATTTCTATTTCTTACCAGCTTGAAGTGTATTTTATTTTCCAGTATTAGTCCAGTTTTAGAACAAGACAACGCACACATAATGTCTGCCACAGTGGCAATATCAATGTGTAGGTTTGATTTTACAGCTGAAGAATGTGTCCCTCTTTGACTTCTGGGTTTCCCCACATCTGTTTGATATTCAGTAGCTCAGTTATAGGGAATTATGACTTGTTATGAAATGCTCGCCTATGAGTTCCAGTGCAACTTTGTGATTATTTTAACTTCCAGATGTTGAATAGCTCCCTTAGGGGAGGAAGCCCCAGCACTTTCAGCTTTGACATGACATTCAGTAGCAGGGGAGCAGAGCCCCTTTTATAGCCTAGAATGTGAATAAAACCAAGCCTGTTATAGGTTTATTTCGGAGGCCGAAAGAAAAGAGGGTCAAATATGTCAAAATAACCCTTTAGGTGAGGAAATTCCAGTTACACAAGGCTTGGACAACAAATTTTACGATTTGTAAACTGACCTCTTGCTTAATAAATGAGTCCTTGTTGAGCAGTCCTTAATGCGTCAAAGTGCATTGTTGTGCTCTATGCTGAAGTGATGACTAATTGGCTTGAAAAAGACAATGGACATTTGTGTTGAGATTGTGGGTTTATATCGGAGCAGGAATGTGTTTTTGTCTGTGATTGTGCAGATAAACATTGAATTACCCGTAAAGTGGATTAAAAGCAATGAACAACTGCTGACACTAAATTTTTGCATGTTTTTCTTGCCTATGCCAACATCAGCATTGTTTATAATACGTTTCGAGACTTTTTTTCCCGGCTGTGTCATTTCCTTTAGCACTATCTACAGTTGTTCCTCTACATGACCCAGCTCGGGTGTTCACTTCAGAAGTTGACTTATTTTTTCTACTTGAGACTTGAGCAATCTTATACCTCCCAGTTGTAATTGATGCCACCTGTATTGGCTTTGTTTACATAGTTTTGAGAAAGTGCTGATTGACTATTCACAGCTTATATGTAGGCTAAGTTATTGTCAATGCGAGCAGTTGCCAGTGTCACTTTATCCAATTCAAAACAGCCCAGGGGTAAGTGGCTTGCTTTGGAAGAAGTAGATTAATGGTGTGTTT
The DNA here is from genome assembly GCA_024416835.2 of Perccottus glenii. Classification (NCBI taxonomy): domain Eukaryota; kingdom Metazoa; phylum Chordata; class Actinopteri; order Gobiiformes; family Odontobutidae; genus Perccottus; species Perccottus glenii. The sequence goes on from CM044556.2 coordinate 18,541,360, forward strand.
AACGACTCCCAGGACTGTTAGCTGGAGGTACAAAAGTGAGATACTTCAAAGCTGTTTTTGTGTTTCCCAAGAGTCAGCTCTTTTACCTTCTTTGCCTCCTACTGTTTCATTCTCTTTTAATGTGCTCTTTTAGTGTCCTCTTCCTGCATCCTTTACTTTGTCTGATCATGTGGCTAGTTTTTATTAGCAACCTTGCAAACTAAAACTTGTCTCTTGACATGATGTCCATTTAAACGTTCTATTTTCCCAGGTTGCAGACACCTGTATCATGCCGACAAGCGATGGCCAAAGCAGATACCCAGTTTTCGTGGCCCCGCCTCTCGCCAACCAGCCGAGGTCACCTGGTTATGTGCCTGGACGTGTGGCTCCTGTCCGTTCGCCACCACCGGCGAAAGCTCCACCGCCTCCACCAATAAAACCTCATGGCCAAGCACCACAGAGACAGAGACATGGGTCTGAGGGGAGGCCTTCAAGGGAGCGGGCTCAAAGTCTTCAAAGAAGAAAGAACACGTTAATTTGTTTTGGAGCATCCATGTGCACTTTCCTTCTGTCACTTATTCTCATATTTAGTCTCTCAACGCATAATGTCTTAGATGGTCAGTAATGTAACCACTCTAAACTGCTTTAATGGCTGTTTATTCATTTATCACTGTATATGTTCAAGATAACAAACTCTAATGAGATGATCTTTGCGTATCTTTACAGAAAATTGTCCAGACCATAATCCATCTCTTAGCAGCTGGAATCCTGGTCATCAACCAAACAAGGCCGTTGTTGTCAGAAGGGGACATTTATTTAGATTGGAAGCTTCTGCAACATTTCTTTCCCTAACGATCCAGTCAGGAGGTATTAATATCCCAATCTCTGTTTCCACCAAGAGCAGCATGGATAGGTTATTTATTTGCAGTGTCTATTGTTTCCAAATTAGGCATAGATTACTCAAAAATGGGAATTGACTACATTTACTTAAGCTTGTGCTGCTCTTGTGCTCAACAATTTATTAATCCCAGCTCACATTAAAAAAGTTTGCTACTGTTAAATATCTGCTTTATATACTGTACATGCACAACTTGCAATAACATGCTGCCAACTGTCTATTTCTTACAAATTTCAGGTCGTGTCGTTTTGCAGACAGTGCTGATGGTTCCAAAAACATAACCCTAAGAACCAGGTACATTCTTATTGAAGATGGTGGAGCCTTACACGTTGGTGCTCCCAAATGCCGCTACCGCTCTCGTGCATCCGTCGCTCTCATTGGTCGTTCTGACGACCAAGCCCTTCCAGATGTCCCATTCTTTGGTCGCAAGTTCATTGGGGTCATGAGTGGTGGAACGCTCGAACTCCATGGCACAGAAAGGATTTCGTGGTCCCTGCTTACCCGCAGCATCCCAGCTTCGGGTCTGGCCACAGGAGGTTATGCTTTTCAACGAAACTTTAGCCGGGGTATTAACCTACGCGTTGTGGACCAAGACACAGCGGCTCCCCTGCTTAATGAGCGCTACGACACACACGATTCCCAAAATGACAGTCGGCGGCTCACCCAACTGCTTAGAACTCTGCCCGCAGGACGCATTGTAGCACTCGCTGTTGGAGATTCTGCTGTGAAAAGTCTCCTGGAGGAAACCAAGAAGGCGATCAAAGAGAGGCTTGGTAGCAGCTATGTTTCTGATCTCATGTACAGGTAAATAGTGCCTTCTACAGTGCATTTTTTACTATATGCAATTGATTCATGTAATAGTAATGTGTTTCCATGCGTTTAGTCAAGCAATAGCCTCTGGGCTGGAGGCACTGTGTGAGAGTTGAGTAACAAGTGTGTTGTGGTTCTCCATGGTCTAGTGTCTTTGAGTGTTTTATTTATTCTTGTTCCTTTGGGAGTTTGGCATCTTTGTTCATACCCTGAAGTACCCTAAAGTTTTACCCAATTTCCTTTGACTTGCACGGACAAATGTAGACAATTCTTCTTTTAATTAGAAATGTTGCTCTAAAGCAGTTCTAGGTATTCCTCTTCCTGTTTTTACTGTGGTATAGCAGAGTCTTTGCCAGGACAGGAAGCACGCACAGGATAATGGGGTTATGGACTGGGAGTTCTCAGGATTTGTGCAAAATGTGGAAATTCAGTTGATTTTATGGCCACTGTGAAAAAATAAAATAAACACCTGAGTAATTTAGGCACCTAAACTAAGAAAATTGAATATCCCTTCTGTTCCTGTTGCTCAGCTGTATATGCCTGTTTCTTTGAATGGAAACTCGAGATGCAACTTTTCACTCTGTGTGTTATTTCCAGCTTGGTTGAGTTCTTGGTTGGTTAAAAAGCCAAGTTCTAGACCAGATTCTTTAGTATCCAATTTCACTTCTGCAGGCTGGTGCCAAGGCAGTACAGAGGTCTTCAAATAAATCTGCACACATCCCACCACATATGTTAACAGTGTGAAAAGATAAAGCCTTGCTCCTCTCAACAGAGGTGTGTGTATGTGGAGAGCAGTAATTTAGCTCAATCCACACACTCATCTGTTCATTTTATTTAAGTGGGGGTAAATCTAGGCTTTCTGTGGTAAACTAAATAGCATAGTACATTTTTATGAGACAGAAAGAAATTTAAAGGCTTGCTAAAGTCACACATTGTTAGAATAAGTCATTTTAGCCATAAAGTAATAGTAATGTAGTAACTGTAGCACAACTGTACTCATCCTGGTGCCTGCCCTGTTTCGGTCTCAGTCTGTTGTGTCATCTTCTCATCCTGGTGCCTGCCCTGTGCCTTGACTCTGTGTTTAATCATCAGCCCTCAGGAGAGCATTCATCCTCGGATAAACTCACTGCCTTTCTTCCTGTTTTGAATTTAACAAATTCACTTTCCGTGTGAACAAAAAAAGGCTGTACACAGGGAGTATGTGACTTGTTATGGTCTAAGCATTGTTGTTTCCACAGAGCCATGTTGTGGAATGGTGTCAGTGAAGGTCATGATTGTTTGGGGTACATTGTGCTAATGGCATTTAAAGGTCATACCATGGTCTAGACCAAGGTGGGCAATCTTTTTTTTTTTCAAGGGCCATATTTGAACATGGGACTCTGGTGGAGGGCCGGATCAACACAGTGAACTCACTTATGCTAAATAAAAATGCATTTCTCTTGCTTATAGCTCAAAGTTTGAACTGAGAGATGCTAGCTTTAGGAAAATTTGTTCCCATTTGGATGATGTCATAGTGAAATAAACTGATCACTGCAGACTTTTGAAGGAAAAAGTAAAATTAAATATAGTGTTTAACTATCCATTATCCAAAATGTCAAAGAAATTGACACACACATTTCCTGTTGCCACCATCATGCTTAAGATCCCCCACCTAAATTATTTACATGAAATTCTTCAAATATTTTTTAGTCTCGAGAAGAACAAAATATTTGGCTGCATCAGGCATGCCTTTAATTCCTTTGAGCCACGTAAATCTTCAAATCCCTTTCATGTTTTATAACTTCTGACTGCATTCATAACTGTTTTGGTTTATGTGGCTTTTATTAGATCAGACTGTCAAATTGGGTCATCCTGTGTAAGTCATACAGTTATAAAAAAAGCTGTAGAAGTTAAGAAATATTTCTCTAGAAACTCTTTGTACTTAGTATATACTTGCATACACTTAAAAAAAATAAAGGAAGAACTAGTGATGGTGAAGAAGAAAGAAGAACTTGTGGTTGTGGGGCAGTAATTCTATTTATATCATCCCCAAAATAACTCTGTTCTCTGATTCTTTCTTTTTGTATTTGCAGGCAGGCATGGGCATTGGTGTCTGTGGTAGGTGGTGGTAACGCATCATGTTCAGAGGATGTAAAGGAACATGAAAACCACGACACTGGTGGCAAGGCCTGGGCAAGGCGCAACTTCACTACAATCAGTGGAGTGGGCTTCTCTGTCACTGCCTACAGTGAATGGAAAAATGGTAGGAATTTCCAAAGATGCATTGATAAATCAAATGATATTCTGTGTATTTTTTAAACACATACACCATAATGCTTTTATTTATTTACCTTTTTTTCCAACAGGTTTTCCAATCTCAGGTTTCCAGATTGATGCCATTGACCAGGTTGTGTTGAATCTACAGGATGAAGTACAGACAAATTGGCAACCAGGAGATCAGGTTGTCGTGGCAAGTACTGACTACTCCATGCATCAGGCTGAGGAGTTTACCCTGCTGCCCTGTCCCTACTGCAGCCGCTGGCAGGTCAGGATACAAGGTGAGGAGTCATTACAGATGTGCAAGAAAGCACATTTACTTAACGCTAATACATACATTTGACACAGTTTATAAACATGTATGAATGGAAGTATAGGGTTTATAGTCAATAAACCTTTTGTAATAGGAGAAAATTATTTTAACTCCTTTGTTTAAATTTTCAGTAGTAAATCATTCCTTACCCATTTTCATTTTGCTTCCTGATCTCATATAGTTGTTGTCACCAAATGACAACTCCCTTCTGAAGAAAAGGGTGTATTAGTGTGCTTGTTTTTGTACAGAGGCAGAGCCAGGCAGCTGTATTTCATTATTTTGTTTTATGTGTATTGCGTGTATATTTGTGTGCTTTTGTAACATCAAAAGTTGACTCTTATATCTGAGTGTAAAAGCAAACATTTTACTTCATTATAACGGAAGGTTGTATTGGGTTGTGTTTTCATTCTCTGTCATGTGCAATGTTTGTCTGACATGCATTTCAGGAAAACCACAGTATAACCATGTTGGAGAGATTCTAGATGGCATTGACATGCGTGCTGAAGTGGCTCTGCTCACCAGGAATATTCTCATTTATGGAGAAATGGAAAACTCCTGTTATGGAAACAATCTATGCCAGTTCTTTAACTACGACACCTATGGAGGCCACATCAAGGTTTACTTTGTTCTGTGTTTTGGCATGTCCTAATTTTCTTTCTTTTTGTTTAGATGCATCTAATAGTTTGAAAATGTTTTAGTTTCCATGCCACTCCTATAAAGCTTTTACATTTGTAGACTTTTTTGACATCTAAAAAAAAGTGTAAATTGTACCTTTTCTGACTCTGATGCATGGTAAATTACCATTCTCAAATTAGACAAGTGCAACACAGGGTGAGAGACAATAGAGAGAACTCATTCCTCTTCTGTGTGTGTATGTGTCAGTGCAATGGGTGACTTATAGTTAACTTAGCTGGAGGGATTGGCTGATTTCTCCTTAACAGAAACCATATGTGGATTATGCCAAACTAACAAACATAACTCCTACAGAGCCTTGTACATTAGATTTGAGGCGCATTAGTAATTCATGCATTAGTTTTGTCATCTTGAAGGATTCGCTTGTGTTCCACTTCAGTGCTGCTCTTTGTCTCAAGATATGACATCAGATATGACTATCTTTGGAAATGAATACAACTTCTGAGCTGCTGACTCACTGCAGTGCACTGCCAAGATAACTCAAGTTTATAATCCACAGAGGATTAATCACGTTCAATTTATGTATCTTCAAATGCATATATGAAATATGGAGTTACAGTCACAGCTGTCCAGTTGTTGTGACATTTGAGCTCATTGTTTTTGATATATTTCATAAATGTGTGATTTCTCCTCCACAGATCCTTGGGAATTTTTCTTCGGTGCATCTTTCACACGTGGAGCTGAAGAACATGGGCCAGCAGAGAGAGACAGGCCGCTATCCGTTACACTTCCACATGTGCGGAGATGTTGACCGGAAGGGAGGCTACTGGGAGCCCACCTTTGTAGATGGACTTTCAATACACCACTCTTTCTCTCGCTGCCTTACCATTCATGCCACCAACGGTTTGTTGGTTAGTACTGTGTTTTGAAGATAGACATATCTATCCATATCTATCAAAGTTGTCTCTGAGACTAGGTCAGATTTCCCTAATCATTACCTTATCACACTGTTGTCTTCACTTAATCTAGCCACAGGAGCCAATGTACTTTTTGTGCCAGTCCCAAGCCCGGATAAATATAGTAGAGAGTGTTGTGTCAGGAAGGGCATCTGACGTAAAACTTTTGCCAAATCCAATATGCAAAACACTTACATGACTTCCATACCTGATCGATCGTGGAAGCGAAGGGGAGAAGTGAGCTTTTGTGAGCAGCAGTATGTTTCATGCCAAGAAAGAGCACTACAGATGCAATATTTGCTTTGAGAATGATGAAGAAGTACAGAGAGTCATTATGTGTCTTTTAGATTTAGAGAAAGTGTATGACAGGATGCCAAGAGGAGTTGTGGTATTATATGAGGAGTTCTGGAGTGACAGAGAAGTATGCTAGAGTGATGCTGGACATGTATAAGAGCAGTAGGACAGTGGTAATGTGTGCGGAAGGTGTGACAGAGGTGTTCACAGTGAAGGTGGGACTCTATCATGGATCGGCTCTGAGCCCCTTCTTGTTTGCGGTGGTGATGGACAGGCTGACAGATTGAGGTCAGACAGGAATCTCCATGGACTATGATGTTTGTGGATGACATTTTGATCTGTAGTGAGAGCAGGGAGCAGGTGGAGGAAAGTCTAGAGAGGTGGAGGTTTGCTCTGGAGCGAAGAGGAATGAAGGTTAGTCAAAGAAAGACAGAATACATGTGTGTGAATGAGAGGGATCCAAGTGGAACAGTGAGGTCACAGGGAGAAGAGATAAAGAAAGTGCAGGATGTTAAATACTTTGGGTCAACAGTCCAGAGCAATGGAGAGTGTGTAAAAGAAATGAAGAAGCATGTGCAGCAGGTTGGAATGGGTGGAGAAAAGTGTTGTGTGATAAAAGAGTATCAGCGAGAATGAAAGGAAAGGTTTACAGGACAGTAGTGAGACCAGCAATGTTGTAGTGTTTGGAGATGGTTGCTCTGAGAGAGGCCAGGTTGGACATGTTCAGAGGAGGGAGAGTGAATAGATCGTTAAAAGGATGCTGAGGTTAGAACTGCCAGGCAGGAGGCTGAAAGGAAGACCAAAGAGGAGGTTTATGGATGTAGTGAAGGAGGACATGAAGGTGTTTGGTCTGAGAAAAGAGGATGCAGGGGATAGGGCTAGATGGAGGCAGATGATTTGCTGTTGCGACCCCCTAAAGGGAACCGCCGAACAGCATTTATTTTTCTAAGCAGGTTTAGAATGATAAATAAATGTAGTTTATTAGGCTGCACAATAACACACTGTAATCATATCATGTGACTTAAACTCCCTGATGACATAAAACAGTCATAGTTCAAGTGCTGTCCTTGAAACCTCCTTCCTTAATGCCCTATCTATGAGAATGGAATTTGTTAACTCCTAGATAACATTATTTAACTGTTATCTTTTTTCTTTTTCCTGTTTTTGTTAAATGTCCTTCCTTGATACTGTAATCATTATGGGGCATTAGGGACATAACATGTAGCCATTTGGTATTTAGGTTGTGGGTTTACACTTTTTCATAACCATTTTTAGGAGTCAATAAAAATGTACTGATGTTAATTTACCTTTCTGTTACCCGTCTTAATTTTGTATTTTAATTTTTTTGCCCAGGTGAAGAACACAGTAGGCTATGACACCCTGGGTCACTGCTTCTTTCTGGAGGACGGTATTGAACAACGTAACACTTTCTACCACAACCTTGGCATGCTGACCCGACCAGGGACTTTGCTGCCCACTGACCGCAATGAGACGCTCTGCACAAGCATTAGGGACAAAGTTTATAAGGGCTATACACCATCTCCTAGCACTGAATGCAAGTAAGTGATTAAAAATTAAAGATGGTGATTTATAACATGGTATATTCTGTTCTATTGGAATGCTTGTGTCACAAAAGAAACAAGCTATCTGCCTGTTTTGAAGCAAAGATGTATCTTGAACGCATTTGTATTGGTACAGCTTTACTTGGTGTTTTTGTTGGCTGAAGATTTGATGAAACACTGAAGGATTTCATTGCTGCCCTGTACCTAGTCATTATTGTTTCTCACATGCCAAAAATGTGCTTTTTATAAATTTTTTGTTTGCATGTTTTCTTCCTGTGTGTCCTGGGGGATCTTTAACAGAGCGGTTTCAACCTTCTGGATTGCCAACCCCAACAACAATCTCATCAGCAATGCAGCTGCTGGTTCACAGGTAATAAAACTGGACTTACAAAAACTAACCTCACTTTGATTAATAAAAGGATGACCAACAATAACCCACTGATATGGGATGTAAGCTGCACAGATTGAATTTAGAAACAAATTCCTGTTAATAACCAATTTATGCATCATTAAAATGGGATTTAAAGTCTGGCATCATTTTTATTTCACCACTGAATGGGGAGGGTACTGTTTTCTGCAGCATTTTGGTTGTGGGTATTTGTTAGGTATTAGGGTTGTCTACATGTAATAACCATAGAATTAGACTTTTATGAGCTGTTAAGCTCCTATAAATGTTTTAACGTACGTACATTTTCTGGGATTACATTCGGTCCTCTGGTTTATTTTCTTTAGCACTCCACTGCCAGTGTGCTTCAACTTAGAATAATGCATTTATACTAAATTAAGATAACAGCATAAACTACAGCCATAATTAGTTCTTGTATTATTTATCTCCTTTATTATCACTATTCCAGGATGCTGGCATATGGTTTGTGTTCCATAGCTCTTCCACCGGCGACTCTCGTGGGAGGGTACCAGAGACCAAAGCAGAGCTCACTCCCCTTGGTATTTTCTACAACAACCGTGTACACTCCAACTTTAAGGTATCTCATGCTGTAAAAGTGTCTACACTGAAAGTAACCATCTGCTGTCATGTAAAACTGACTTAAGTGTAACTGGTGTTTTACGCGGCTTATCCTAAGCTTTTAACAGCTGCTTCTGTTTAATACTGTGACAACAAATGCAGTATTTTAGCTTATACACACAGCTGGGTTACACAATATCTCTCTGTTGTGTAATGACAGACATCAGACAGGTACACTGTAAGTTCTTTGTCTAGCCAAACCAGCACTGAGGTTAAAGACTTTAACATGCTTATACCACTGGACCAACTCAGAGCACAGCTTTCCATATAAACAACACACACCTTATTTTAGTCAAGTCAGTTTTTACATCTCAGTTTACTGCAAAAATGTATCACATTTTGCGTGTGAAATACTGCAGCTGTTTTTAGGTTTATGAATTATTTACAGTTTTCCATTACCCTTTCTCATTAACAGCGTTATTTGGTAACTGTATTAGCTTAATTATTTAATTTAGCCTGTTTATTATTACCTATATTTGACCACACTAAAATATACCGTCACTTGTCTTCTATAGTATATCCATAGTATTAAGGATATTGTGGTGTCTCTTCTCTCTAGGCTGGTCTCTTCATTGATAAAGGAGTAAAGACCACCAATGCTAGTTCTGCTGACCCCAGGGAATATCTGTGTCTGGATAACAACGCCAGGTGTGTAAGATGTACCTCTCATTCTCTTGACCATAAGTTTCATATAGAATGTATTAGTTTTATATTTACTCTGAGAGCTAAGCTAAAAGTGAGTTAAAAGAAGTGATCTGCATGCTGCATCTGTATTATTTTGCCTTCAGGGTGATTAACCATTTCCACTGTTTTATGTTACAGTCAGCAAATATTTTCTTTTTGTGGTTAACTAATGTATTTGTTTAAAGCCACCGCCGATAACTGTGAATAAATCAAGGTATAGTTTAGTATCCAGAAAGATATATCCATTGACTAGGAAGCCTAGTCTTTCCTATACCACTACATTTAACTGGTAGCTCCATTGGGTTTGTGTTTACATAGAAAACAAGGCTTCACAGATAGAGTTTCCAGTCTTCAGTGCCTTACCCAAATATTGCTCTCAGCTAGACGGAAAAAATCTTGCGTGTCCACTGAGACTCCTGACCGCGCTCTGTGTGTGAACATGGGGTTAGAGGGAGGAGGACTGTCAATGTTAGCATGCTAGTGTGAAAGGAAGGGAGACCTTTTATGGCTCTTATGACCATGCATATTTAAAGAGTATTTTACACATTTTTAATTCAGATTTCGCCCCCATGAAAATGCCGATCCAAGCCGACCTCGAGTGGCAGCGGTAATTGACACACTGATCTCCTTCAAGAATAATGATTTGGGAGCATGGATACGAGGTGGTGACATAATTATTAAGAATTCTGGGTAAGACAACTCACAGGATGCAATGTATTAGTTAGAAAACTATTAAAATATTGGTAATATTGATCAACGATAACATATACATATACATATTTCTTCCCTCATGTGCACAGTTTTGCAGACAATGGTGTGGGTCTATCCTTTGCCAGGTAAGAATTCGATTCAATAGGCCCACATTTTCATTCAAATCTGATGGTTTTGTTCTGCTATGTGTTCCTCTTCTACTGTTTTGTTTTTTTGTCTTTTATTGTGTTTGTCTTTTATTGTGTTTGCTTAATGGCCCTAGCATAGACAAATGTATTTAAATAATTTTACAGCGATGGGAGTTACCCTAAAGATGAAGGCTCCAGCCAGGAGGTGAGACAGTCCCTGTTTGTAGGTGAAAGTAGAAACAGGGGGACGATCGGAGGACAGAATAAATACTGGGGCCAAGGCGGGGTTGATGGAAAGACAAGGACACTGCCCAGAAACAGGTGAGGGCAAGGAAAAAAAAATGTATGTATTGAAAAAATATGTTTGTGTTAACACAAGCACATTTGTATTTAAGCAGGTTTATATATATATATATATATATATATATATGTGTGTACTTTGTTGTTGTAGTAGAATTTTGATTCAGAGTGATGTATTCTGTAAATTATTATGTATGCTATAGATTTTTAAAAAAACTAAATTTGTCTCTTGTCTTTGGTTCAGTTTTGCTGCAGTTTTGTGGCAGAGAAAGTGCAGATAACTTGAAAAAAAGAATAAAATGCAGACATTAATATAAATGAAGTCAATAAATTTAAGTTACATTATTATAAACGATTGCCTCTCTATTTCAGGACTTTTCCAATACGGGGTTTCCAGATATATGATGGCCCTGTGCGACTTACACAGAGTACATTCCGGGGCTTTGTGCCCACACCTGAGCGCTACACCAGTGCTGTGGGATTCAACCTGAAGAACACTTGGCAACTCACTCCTCGTAATAACCTGTCCCAGCTTGCATTTCACAACAGTGTAAGTACAGATGCATGTCCCAATGTGATGTTATTCTCACGGAGTTCTAGTACTGTTTACTTACTTTTGTTTGAATGGGAGTGCCCTTATGTTTTAAAAAAAATTCAATTTACTTGGTAAGACCTAAATAATACTTTTCTGATTAATGAAAAATGTGTTGTTTTCTGGCAGATATTTTGTGTTCCTTTTTTCTCCTTGACACATAGTACACAGGTTCTGTCTGTGCAGCCATAACCACACTCTTGTGTGGTTATGGCTTGTGTGGTTACTCTCGGAGTTAGCTGCAGTACTGTTTTGACACAGATAAGTGAGAGAGACCCCATGCAGAGACAGACTTGCAGCAATTGTCTGTAAACCACTGGGGCCCTCTAGTGATTGTATTTATGATATACTCTCACTGTCTTGGGTAATATAAATATTCAGCAAACACATATCCAAATAGACCTATAAACATAAACTTGGTTGGACAAATATAATGAAATTATATGGCTATGGTAACTTGATTTCAAGTAGGTAAAATTTAATTTTAAATGGTTTTATTATGGGTCTTGCAAAATAATTGGGGGTCTCTTGGAATTTTGACTGTCTTTTAACATAAGCTACAACATATTAATAATAAAAAGAGAGAAAAAGCATTACAGTGCATTGAATGATAAAGTAGGAAGATAATAAAAATCTTCCTCAGGTGAGTCTGCTGGCATTCTTTGGGCGTCCAGGGCAGTGGTTTGAAGACAACGACCTTGATGGTGACAAGAACTCCATCTTTCACGATACTGATGGTTCAGTAACAGGATACAAAGACACATATGTGGGAAGAGCAGACAACTACCTGATTCAGCATCCTCACTGCATCAATAAACCTCAGTGGAACGGAGTGATTTGCAGCGGTCGCTTCTCCCAGGTACGGCGGCTACTCTACTCCTTTGTTCTGTTGTTTCAGTGAAAAGCCCTTTTCACCTATGTGCACGTTGCTTTTCAGGTGTACATACAAACTAAGGGAGCCTCCAGTCTTACCCTGTCCATCAACCGTGACGAATATCCAAATTCTCCTCTGGTACTGAGGGGGATCAACAGCCAGGGGGCACTGTCGCAGCAATATCAGCCTGTTTTGATGATAAGCAAGAGCTACACACTACACTGGAGCGGACTTGCACCAAGAGAGGTTGTCCTCTCCCTTATCAACTTTGACAAGTGAGTTCCTGAAGCCAGTGGTGTGTGATCAACACAATGTCAGGGGGCTTTTTGTAAACATTGTGGGAAGAAAAGATGTGATAGTTTAGCCTAATTTATTTTTTAACAAAATTATAGAAATGAAATAATAATTCATCAGCACATTCAGCACAACTACAAACTCGTTTATTAGTTGCAAATTTGAATTCATCCTAATTACTACTTCTTTTTTTCTGTCCCTTAGAGATGACTGGGTACTTGTGGGGTTCTGTTATCAGTTAGACACATCATTTCAAATCATGGCTGACATCAATGATAGACAAAACAACACATTTGATAACCTAGCAGACTATGGCACTGTGTCATCCTTCGAAGAGCTGCAAAAGAGGCAAACAGAAAGAAAGTACTACTTTGATCGGAACGTAGGGTGAGTATATACAATTTCAATAAAAGAGGTTAAATCAGTTGTTTGGTCTGTGATAATTACAGACCAAACAACTTTTATCCTGGTTTCTCTTGGTTAAACTGACTATTTTAGTTTTTTGTTTGTTTTCTCCACTATGTAGCTTGCTGTGGCTTTACCTTCGAGCACGGCACAGAAGACATGGCCTCAGCTACTGCTCGGTCAAAGGCTGTGAGAGAGTAAAAATCATAGCCTCCTCTAACTTAAAAAACATCTGTAACTGTACAGCAAATGCTTACCCTAAGTATGCAAAGACACCCTCATTTACAGTGCCAATGCCAGCCCCAGATACACAGCTATGCAAAAACTGTGGTGCTAAACAGGTATCTGTTGCTCAGTCCATGCACAAAGATCTCCCATAGATGCTGTTTTAACATGTGTGCCTGTGTCTTAGGTTGTATTTTCCAGTGAGCCATGGACAGACTATCTCCAGATCCAAGTCAAGTCTCTGAGCAGCAAAGAGCAGCAGATGGGAGACAACAGCTCCTTTATCAATGTGAGCAGGCCTAGTCACATATAATAAAAAAAATCAACATTTGCTATGCCTGGATTTTTGGATTTAATCCATGTCAACATTTATTCACATCACTTGCCAGGTGAATGAGGTGACCATGCCCTTCTCTCAGCCTGGCTATTTTTTGGTCTCTGTGGATGCCTGCTCTGGAAAAGTGATTAAGAAAAATTTGTTTGAAAAAATGGATTCCAAGATGGAACAGTATCTAAAAACGGGAATACCAAAGAGGTGTTTTTATATTTTTGACACAACTATTTTTTTTTTCTATGTGAACTTAACAGTTAAGCCCCTTTTGTCTTTCCAGGTCATTAGTGCTTATGGCAACGCGAGGGCAACTAGACGGCCTTGTCAATTTGGCACCATATCTGGTCTCCTTGGGTTTAGCCAAAGTTCCTGATCTACACATTAAAGGTGGGGTACATTATGAACTGTTTACATTTACTATTCTAAAGAACATATTATGTCTTCTTTGTGTATCCTAATTTCTCCTTTCTCACCACAGAGAGTGTGGCCCTCTGGGCTTTTCAGGGAGCTACATCATCACCTCCTTGGGTCTTGCTCCAAGCCAGCCAGGATGATGAGTTCCTGGGGATGCAGGAGCGCTACCTGCCTCTGGCTTTGGAAATGTATGGATGTTCACAGCCTGGAGTTCGAACACGCAAGGACCTGGAGCTACTCAACATTGCCACAGGAATCCAATGACCAATGTGAACTATCCAAATAGTCTTGCACACAAATGCGCAAACACACAACCAGCTGATGAATGTGAACTGCTGAACCTTTAATTTATTATCAAAGCAAAGATGTTTACCATTTCATGGAGGAAGGTATTTTTTTTTATTAAGAATGAGTTATTTTTGTGTTGTGACTGTGTGTGTGTGTGTATCTTTAAGTAAGCCCTTGGGCCGATAACTTGTTGCACTTTCTGTTAAAGACACAGCTTGCTTTTACCAACCGAAGTGATCAAGGTCACGTCATATATTAAATGTAACAAAATTATTTATCTTGGTTATGAGTAATATAATAATGTCCTCATCTGATATATCATGTAACAAATATAACAAAATCGATGCATAAAGATACTCACTGACCCAAAAGTACAGGTGGTTATGAACACATGGATTTGTTTGTGTGTGGCTGAAGTTAAAGGTTGAATTGGTATTACAAATAATGCAAAAAAAAAAAAAAAAATCCCTTTGTTATTATAGCAACATCTAGCTTGATGTTGCTATAATAACAGTTGGCCTGACTAATCTTATTTATAAAAACATTTTAACTAAGCCATAATCATATTCATACATTTCTATATCTAACAAATCCAATTAGGCTGTTTGGGATAATAATTAAACAAGCCAAGATTAATGAGCTCTTAAAGCTTTTTCTCTCTTTTTGTTCTTTTATAAACTCTATAAGCTTACTTAGTTGATGTCTGTATCAGCTGAATCTATGAACTGGAAACCTCCTCTAATCCTCGTGCAGCTGTACAAGAATATGTTTATGCACCTTTTAATGGATTCCTACATGGATCTTACTGGATCTTTATCTTATGGGTTTATTATATTCATATTCACAGTCCTCAAGTGCTGGTCACATGAATACAGCACTGATATACAGTACATGCTTCGGAATGACCTTTAATTTGTTTTTGTACAGAAGTGAATGTGTAACCTTTCTGCCTCATTATTTTTATGTGCCAATACTATGTTCTGTTAAGTTCATATTAAAACAGAATGTGCTTACAATTTAAACAGACGCTGTAGGTAGGCTTTCTTTTGGTGCCTGCATCATGAAGTGTTTAAGGATGTGTGCAGGGCTCTCCCACTGAGCAATGATACCTACCCCATGTGTGTATTTGAATGTGTCTGAATGTCTGTCATTGAGTTCCTCTGGAGGACTGTAACCTTCTTTCCTTGTAACCACTCTACTGTTAAACGGAGCAAATATGTTATATATGCTGTTATAGTAAGGTTTGTATAATGCACAACCCACGAGTGTTTGAATTAGAAGTGTGCTTTGTAAATGCTGTTTTATCTCAATAGATAGAACATTTCGAAAGGTTGTCAGTGATGTGTGCATAGTCTTGTTTTGAGATAAGTGACTTTTTATTTACCAGTTCAATAAAGATGATTTGTGATTAAACAAAATTGTAAATTGCTTCTTGACAAATGAAAAAAAAAAAAGGTTGAAGTAAAAGCTTCTGGATTCGGTTTTCAAGGTGAAGAAGTTTCATCTCTATTCCAAGAGACTTTGTCAATTCTGAGATCAACTGGTAGGAGACCTGAGTCTCTTGGAATAGAGACGAAACATCTTCACCTTGAAAACCGAGTCCAGATGCTTTTACTTCAACATTTTTATCAAGATGTCCTGGATGACTGAGAACCTTCACAGACTCATTGACAAATGTTCACCTATGCACTATCACCACCTGGGGGCAGCCAAGTATCTTTGAGGGCAAGTAGTCTTCCACCTTTTCATCTCTGAAACGCTGATAAATAATGTAAAACAATGAGTCTGATAAACAAATCTACAAGAGTTTAAATAACCTCAACACTTCGGTCAGTTTAAATTGTCTAAAAATAGATTTCTGTAAATACTATATTTTCCCATGGTAGTAGAGCTGTAAAATGATCACCAGTGTTTATTTAATATGCATTTCTTACATGGCAAGAGGCCAAAAGGATTAGAGTTTTAATGAGTCTCTACAGAGCACACTGATGAGAAGTGTCTATTAACTAAGACCATGTTATTAAATTTATTTGTGGGGACTTTTGACCTCAGTACCACAAAGCGCATAGGGGAGTGAGGCTATCAGCAATCTCTCTTCAAAAATCAAATATACCCACACATTTAGTAATAACATCCTAGAGAGACGAAAGCTCTTGTGTGTGAAGGTCCTTGACAAGAAGAGGGTGTAAAAACTGTCAAGTGCTCAAAAATATGGATGACCCACCAGATGACAGCCCACCATGCTGCTCAGAGGATTTACTTGTCCGCAAAATGCCTCTGTCCATGAAGACAGTGTGTTCCCACACACTTTGCACATTTCTGGAAATGAGATATGACAGATTGAGACACCTCTTGCCAGCAATTTGCAGCACATGAGAACAGTGCAACCCTTTAACACACTGGCATCTGCTGTAAGGAAAACTAATTATTTTTTATTGTTAGTCTCTATTTGTGTGTCTGTGTTTCTCAAGTCACAACATTTAAGAGTAAAAGTGTAAGCATTATTTTTTTATATAATGACAATGACACATGGTCGAAGTGGTTTCGTTTTAATTATGTAATATGCAAGCTTTAGAACTGTGCAAATACAATTAGAGAGATACCATGGATAGAAATATGGCACTGTGTGCAGGAGTGTGGGTGTTATACCTTAGCAATACACTATTGCTGTCTATTGTTTTAATGGGAAGAGGTAGGCTACAGCTATAGTACCACTGTACATTATTGAACACAAACAGATACTCCTGATGCTCCCTTTTGTACACAACCTGGAGACTTCAGCTACACCGCTTATTGCATAAACAGAGAAACATGTTATGAGAGAAAATCTATTAAACCTCTACATTTCCACTTCTTTGTATTTATGCACTTAACCTGAACAAATCAATTCAAAATGTTTTATGGGTTATGCCAGTATGTTAAAGAGAATACATTAGGCTCCGTCTCCTGCAGATTTATGGATTAGGCTTCTGGGGAGTGCTTGGTGAAGATTCATCTGCCTTCCTAAAGTTTAATCACTCAGCAGTTTAACTCAATTCAACGTTTATCTGGATTGTGGTCTGTACATTTTTAATCTCACCATTCAGTCGCTTGAGTGGTTTCGGTTGATCCCCCGCTGGTGCTCGGTGATGGTGGTCCTGAATAATTAAACAATTCTGACACCCTTGTAGGGGTCCGTTTCTATGACAACCCTTCTCCCGGTGTCCTCTTAGCTTCGAGTAATGTAAATCCCCTGTCTGCTTAATGTCACAGTAAAAGCAGCAAAGTGAAGTGCAACAAAACGCAAGTTGGAGTCAGTGGGAGACTTTCAAAAAAACCTGTGGCCAGTGTTGTCACAAGGAAAGGTCTGAGAGTAGGACTACCTGGCTACATACTTAAGTCTACTTAAGACATACTTTAACAATGTTCAAGGGGAGGTTAAAAACCTTCCTCTTTAGCTCCGCCTACACTACAACCTAAAGTGTTAGTTTTTTCTTTTATCTGCACTCTTCTTTTTAAAATGTTTTTAATTTTTTCTTATGTTTCTTAATATAAATCTTGTAAATTGTCTTTTATTCCTGTAAAGCACTTTGAGTTACCCAGTGTATGAATTGTGCTATATAAATAAAATTGCCTTGCCTTAAGTCGCTGGGCAGTTGTCCGTGCCACATTTAGCCACATGAGCCTGACCCGAAAAACAACAAAGTTTAAGTGGTCTACAGGTCACTAGCTTCACTTAAACCAAAGACTTGGTCTGGTCGGAAACGAGGACGAAGAATGACATGATGATTGTCACGCTACAGGTGCTTCCTGGATGCAGTGGGTTGACTGAATGTCACGTGCACTCTCTGTAACCAATCATGTGAGAATAGACAAGGTTCATACCACCCAGCAGAGAGGGGCGGGGGTGTGTTCATACCAAACACAGGTGCTCTGAACAGGACGGAGGGAGAGAACCATTGACTGTAAAAAATGTGGACATCTTCCGCCCATTGCTCCCCTATTCACCGATATTGTTCTTACCACAGGGCAATAAAATGCGGGTTACATCCGGGCTTTTCAGCTGTAACGAAAAGCCCTTTAGTAAATCAATAGCCATCTTTTGTACCAGGCTGTAAACATGATTTTTACACTTGTAAAGTCGCCATTGGGTTTCTCCTTATATTTATGCTTTTGGAGCCTGCCCTCTGGTGGACGGAGGTATATCGATGTATATTGCTGTATGGTGGTGCCCTTACCCCAGAACCTTTTAAGGGGTTCCATGAGAGAGGCTTGGAGAGAACCTGACCACCACGCTTCACCAAGGTTTGGACACTCAAGTCTGCAGCGCAAGGTTAGGAGGGAGAGAAGAAGGAGAGAGGGGTGCGCAAATATTAAAGTGAGTGACAGTAGGAAAAGAAGCAGCATTTGAATGCATTTGAATAACTATGAAAACACAAACGCAAAATTGCAAAATTAAAGAGTCATGTCGAGCAATTTATTGATATTAGAAATTTTTTTAAACTTTTGAATACCTAAGTACGAAGGATGTATGGAATAATTTAAATAATACTGTATATGTGTACAAATATCAATTATTACGTTAAAACAGCATCTACATTTGGCTGAATTATTAAAGGTATACAGTTTAAGTGGTCAAATGATGAGACGTTTCAAGTGGCGTACTCTTAACGAATCACTAAAAGTCATTCACTGTCGGTGGGATTGTGAAAGAGGCTAAGACCGCGATGGATGAAACTTTAGATAGGGACCATAAAAGTAAGTTCAGTACGAGACTGACAGATGGACATTTAAATGAGTCCATTAGAGTAAACCTGAGGCTACACCTCTTTTGTTGGCTCCATCAGTGCCAGTTATCTCACTCAATACATCTGTTGCATTGTTTAGATTTTCATTTTATAGTGTGAGATACAGGAAATAAATGCATATACACATATAAAATGCACATGCAGATGAACTAAATGTTTTTTGTTATGTTTTCTTGCAAAATGGGAGTTGTGGACACCAACATTTTGTAAAAGTTTAGGCTTAATGTTGAAGTGAGCTATGAGAATAAATGTTAAAAACACAAGTAACTCACTGCCATTTTCATTTTGTAAAAGTAGTTCACTGAGAAAAAAAGGTTGGGTACGAGACCCCTGCTTTAAGGGTTGCCTCGAGAATATGACACATAAGTCATAGATGCTCTCTCATGTCTATTTGCCGTTGATAAGAGGTCCATTCCACCTCATACCGTCCATCCAGCCTCCTGTGTGGTTGGTTCCCTGGTGTGGGAGGTTGGGTCTGCCCTCTATGCTGCCCACAACAATAATCCCCTGACCAGGGACATTCAAAGTTTGTTGCCATTTCCAAGCTCCCTTTAGCTCGTGAATGTGGAAATTGCTTTATCATTGTAGCACAGTTAAACAAACATTCATAAATAAAAATATATACAATACTATAAAGCAAAAGTGAATGTGTGATTTAATAATGGAATTCAAGAAACATCTCTTCCATTTGTCCATTTGCAATAAAATCCACTCAATCCAGTGGCAGTTAAACGGAAATTGCCCCAGACGCTTTCTGTCCACCTCACTTTTCTTGTCTCTCAAGCCAGTTTCTTCCAGTTCCCCGGGTTGTTGACGACCATTAGCAAAACACAGTCAGTTGAAGTGCACTACAGAGGTCAGAGCCTTCAGTATCTTGAAGACTGAGAGAGGTTTAGATTAGAAGAATAGTATTTGGTCCATTGTCCTCTCATCCTGGACCGTGACTTTGTCATCCACCTGCCTTCTTGCCTCCAACATTTCTTCTTCTTCTTATTATTAATTATTAAACTTACTTGTGTTTGAGTCTGTTTTTGGGTTACCTGTTACTATGTTCACCGCCATCAACTTTAAAAATGTTTTGGACCGTGTATGGAACTCCTTCTCACCATTAAAATATAAAATATCTGGAGGCCCTTGGGGAAGTACACAGTTTGATTTGTTAATCTTATATTGGGCACATAAATAATGCCTAACAGCACTTTGTTTTGTTTTTGTAATATGATACATACATCTTCTGTGTTGAGAAGATGGAGTGCAAGAATGGCAGCTTTCACTTTGAGGTCTCAACAGAATTGCTTGACCAATGCCTAGAATTTCTCCAGATGATTTGTTAATGTGTCATGGTTCACACAATGAATGATACTCCCTCTCCGGCCCTTCACACAGTCAATTACCCTTTAACATCAAATGATTCCTGCATCCCCCCGCCTCTTAGACAGTGAATTAACCTTCTACCTGTAGATGAAGAGGTATGTGGGTGAGCCTATAGCCTTGCTGCGCTCAGAGCTATTTCAAGAAATATGCCTTGTACTTTCCACACAGCATGAAGTGAACTAATCATGCCCAAAGAAATGTAATAAAAAGAGGATTAGGATGAAGTTGTGTTTTGTCAGAGGTGCTTATGCCATGCTTTAATTGTTTATTCATTTAATACAAGGACTCAATGAGGCTTTTTTGAGGGGGGTTTATATGTTGAACGCGGCATGGTATTTTTAAAGCCACACAAATGCAACATTGCCTGATTTGTAAGTTAGTGGTTTGGAAGATAAATGTATGCATTTGACAGTGTTAAGGACTTTGTGGTGGTCACTGGGCGCTTAATGAACTAAGTAAAGACATCTCGTTTTGTTGTGGCTCAGTGCTTAACAAAGGCTATTGCCATTTGGCCGAATTGTTCTCATTAGGCTACAATGTAACTCTCCTATGAGACCTAATGCTAATGGACATATGAGAAAGATGATATTATGATGTGATGAGGATTATGACCATGATGAGGATGGTGATGCAGCTAAACAAACTGTTGTCTTTTCAGAAACATTGCGTTAAGACATAAAGAGTGAAAATGATCTACCTCCCAACAGGAAACGGCACCGGACTTGTTTTCTATTACTGACCGATTTGTTCAAATGAAAGTGTCACTCCAGGGCTGTCACTGATTTATCTGATCTAGAAACAGCAGTGAAACCAACTTTCATTAAACCCCACAGGCCCAGGATTAGATGTAGAGGGATCACTGTGTAAACCCTTGAGATCCGTGCGATATTTTCCCAGTTTGCCCAAAGACTGACAGTCTGTGTTACCAAAAACCTGTTATCCTCA
The DNA here is from genome assembly GCA_024416835.2 of Perccottus glenii. Lineage (NCBI taxonomy): Eukaryota > Metazoa > Chordata > Actinopteri > Gobiiformes > Odontobutidae > Perccottus > Perccottus glenii. The sequence goes on from CM044556.2 coordinate 18,562,437, forward strand.
TCACACACTCAGCGACAAAGTCTTCTGGGCAGATAGTCAAGACATATATTTTGGCCCTTGATATGGTCCTTTGGTCCCACCACCAACCCCACTTTTCCTAACTTATTATTGTCTCTATTTATGCCTTATTTTAATTATTTCAAGGTACCCATTTGTTTCCGAACTGATTACTAATCATTACAAATTGCAAAGCTCTCATGCATATTTATTTTCAAGCATTTTGCAGTGTGTGTATTTTATGATAATAAAAGTTACTGCTGACAGAAGTGCAGTAATCAGTGCCTCATATCCTGGTTTGTGCTTTAAAATCTAATTCATCGTGGGTTTTATTAGAGCATTGTTCGGAGGCAGAATATGCTAAAAATAACTCTCTGTTTGTCTAAACTGAACAAAGTTGGACACATTAGTTAGGTTACATTTATTTTGCAAGTTTTTTCTAGAAACACACTTTACTTTTTCTTCAGTCTGTGTTTTGCAAGTTTGGTTATTTTAATAAGGCCAGAGCCCCTTGTGCTTGTTGGACAGCAGTTCAGAAATCTATCAATTCAGGAATATTTTTATGTTTTCTTCTACTTCATTTAAACAAGTTTAGCTTTATTTACTAGCTGACAATCCTTTTCAATTTGTGACCACAGCAGATGTGAATGGATGCAGCCAGCCCTGTAAATCAATGAGAGCCTAACTTGCACTGGTCTGAACCTGATGTGACGGACCACAAATAGACCAGCTGTTTTACAATCAGACCATCGCATCAGTGTGGACAGACCATACCAAACCTGTTGACAGGTATAGGAAAGTACAGGGGAGGGAGGAGCAAAATCCAGAAACTACAAAATGAGGGATTGAGCCAGGACATATAGCGAACGCTCACCTCATTTTACATTATGTCATAGTCATGTTTCCAGACAACAGAAAGCCCTAAAATGATCGGCAACTCTTAGTGGCCCCTCTGTGTTGTCCCGCAAGACGGCTCCTCCCCACTGTTGCTGTGGCATCCAAGTGATCTCTTCATTAATTCATAGCTGTGCGCTGAACTAAATTAGCACTCGTTAACCACCCACTGTTTACTTTACTCTTTATTTGCTATCATTAACCCTGCTCCTTTTAAACTGCGTGGTCTGTGTGTGGACATGTGTAGATGGGGTGGGGTAAAGTCAGGGGGGGCTGAGGCATTTAGGGTGGGTCGTCATTGCGCGCTCACCTAGCAACCTGACCTGGGAAGATTCTCAGAGGCTTTGCATCAGTCGGGGCCACACTCCCACACAATGAAACCCCACTGACTTATGGGGGGCTCAGGTGCATTTGTTGATGACGTTTCACTTGCCAGATGATGCTCAAGCCCAAGCAAAAGTAGAGCTCAAAGGGGGAACTGCCACTACCACCAGTTCAACTTGGATCTAGAGGCCAAAGAGGGGCAACAAAGAAGACAAGACACCTCCTCAAAATATTCACACTGGAGTCCCAACTTCTTATTAAGAAATAATGCACGAACATCTGAAGCCTCTAACTTAGTTTTTCCTTTGACCCTAATTGTGGATTGTTTGGTTCCTTTAGCCCTCTGTCAGATGTGTTGTAATGCAGACAGGCTGTGTCGTCCACACTTGAACACCTTCCCTGGCTGTGTCATGCCCAGTTCAACACGCCTCCACCAGCAGAAGGACGTCTTGCCCACCTGTGGCTTCTGACTCCTGGAGCTTGCCATCTTCTGTCAGTCACAAGCGTTTCCATCAAACCACCTGGCTGTCTACGCTTTCTTCATCTGTTTGTGAAATGGCCAGCTTTTTTTAGTTTTTAAAAAAAAAAAAAACAATCAAACAAAACTACAGGAGCAGTAAAGACGAGAAGAAGACATTTCCCAACAGACCAACTCAGACTTCAACAGTGGTAAGATATGGGCAATTTTTAAATCTATGAACATACTTAAGCTGTAGAGGTTTTTATTTAAATTTACAGTCTATATGTTTTGTATTATGCACTGATTAAAGCCACATTTGTTATAATGTAAAGTAGTCAGCTGTTGGATAATTTAATAAAACATAGCTGACTTTCCATTGCCTCTTTTACTTGTTTTCCTCTCCATCTGTTACAAATTGGACACCAAATGAACCATATGCTCGTTATTTATTAATCATTCACAAAAGCCTGTTTCGGTTATGCTAAAAACTTGAATTTGGTGCCGATCTTGAAGGGTGTTTTTGTCCTCTGACCTGAGTAAACTCAGTGTTCTACTTCTTCTCACAGTGTTTTAGTTAGTCTCATTAAACATTGCACCTGCCATATTTGGGATTCAGAGGAAACTGAATTCAGTCTTATATCACTTTTACTGTTTTTGATGTTTTACTGATTAGCAACATGTCTTCCAGCTCAGATGATGTGGCCCTCATTAGTAGATGTGTTTTTGAGCAGCACATGCCTACTACTGTGTAATTGCGTTTCATTTGCAAACATATTGAAAATGTCATAATTTAGCTGGTTGATGTTTTGACTGTTGTGATTAGGTAAGAGTTAGAGCAACAGTTTTGGTAAAACATTTCAAAGGGCTCAGCAGAAGGCTGCATATCTTTGGCACACCTTTCTACTTGTGTGGTAGTTTTTCCCCAGGTTGAATTATAGACCCAATAATAATTCTTCAGGCAAAAGCAGAAAGACCTTGAATGATTTTGGTAGTCTCTATGAATGGTTTTGGACAACCCTTCACCCAATGTTATTTCCTAATATGTTGTTTTGAGGCTGACATTTTGAGCTGAATTCATAAATTCTGGCAAACAGAACCACACATATTGTCTGTGGATACTGAATGTGAATTATTGATGGTGTTAGCCTGCTTAAAAATGCATCCCCAACCTTTCTCTCGCACAGAGAGAGGAAGTAATAATTAGTGTTCGGATTGAGGGGAGACAGAAGCTAATTATCAGAGCGGTAAACATGGCTGTTCTCTTTTTTTATTATTATTTCACAGGTACACAAATCAGAAATCTGTGTCAATCACTTTGAATTAAATTAAATTATTATCAGATTAGAGAAAGAACAAGGTAGGACAACAGGGCCATTTTTAATCCTTCATTGCAAATAAACAGTGATTAAAAGATTCATTCAAAAATGGACAGGTAGACCTGAATTCTTTGTACCAATTTATATATTTCAGACCATTTGAAAGAAGTGGTACCATGTCAGACTGTGAGACGGTCATACAAAAATACTATGGGGGAATAAACGGGTGACAAGCAGTAATAGCTGCAAATGGGCATCAGCTCACCTCATGGCTGTCACTTGTGTTTGTTACCGCACAGATCTCTTGGGTGGCTGCTTTCTAGAAGCTGAATAACATAGAACAGCATTTATTATAATTACATTGGTGGCTTGGTTTGTACTATACATAGGCATGTGGTTGTGCTCATGAGTTAAATAAGACAAAGCTTGTTGTAAATCAAATGGGACCTACATTTATCATATTTTTATACTCCTAAATAGCAAAAAGAGCCAAGCTCTGTGCACGTTTTTCATCACATTGCCTCATTCTTACACAATGAATCATCAGAGGGTATACTGTAGCCCTTTAAATGTTGTCACTAATTATTTACAGAAAAAATCATCAAAGCATTTTCTTCATTCATGTCCAAAGAACTCATCACAAATGTTTATATTTTAATGTTTATTTTTGTGTTTGACCACAAGGGAGGATGGCAAGAAAATCGCACACCAGAAGAGTCCTGACCCCACTGTGCACAGAAATGAAGGTAGGACTGTATCCTCGACCATCCATTGCTTTTCAAATATCAGTCACGGGGTTTACGGTAAGATTCTTAAATTGTGTGTTGAGTCATGATTAAATGTTTATGTTGCAACTGTGTGTATGTCTTTTTATGTTGTGGACTTGACCTTAAAAAGTATTTTCTGTCCATAGTTCTCAAGTATGCACATTATTCAGGGCCAGACTTCTTTCTTTTGCAGTAACTTAGGGCTGTTTGTGCTTGACACTGCACAAAATTTCTTATTAATCAGACAGCCAGTTAAAAAAAAATATTTAATAAAGTTACTGTGTTGTGTGCATCGAAAACCTAATGGCCATGTTGGAAAAGTGCAATGTACATTTGAACCAACATGAGAGCAATCATTTGTGCATTTGTGTCTGCTGAGTGTGTGTGGGGGAATGTGTTACTTTTTGTGGGGATTTAAATGGTGGGAAACACGAGTGCACGTCTCCGTACATAGGATTATAATGAAGCAGTGATGATGCAACATTTAAGTTTTCGGGTCAGTAACCATGGTAACTACACAACCCTGTGTGGGTAGATCTTTGATGGTAGTGAAAGGGGGTGGTGTTGGGAGAAAGGAGGAAGACAGATGTCAGCTACGCAGACCTGTACAACCCCATCTTTAAACACACCTTTTTTAGTGCTTATAGGCTACGGTCTCATCATCGGTCTTCATGATGCTAGTGCTTTTTCTAGTTGTGTGGCAGTTCTTATCCTCATTTAGAGCTGCAGTGCATTTGTTGCAGCTGGGCTGGCCAATCTTTCTTCTTCTATGTTTATCTTATGCAGATAAATATGAGAATTGTGTTTTATCCATGTGTTCAAATAGCTCAAACACACACAACCTACGTCTCTTGCCCAAAAGAATAGGCATGCCACAAAATCAATTAAATAAATAAATAAACACACACACACACACACACACACACACACACACACACACACACACACACACACACACACACACACACACACACACACACACACACACACAAAAAGTAAGAAATAAAATAATGATTTTACCCATTGCCTCATGCGTCATAAACGCATTAATTATTATACAATCTATGGTCATAAACCACAGACAAAACAATCGCACATACCCAAAGACATGACTCGGTGCTTCATTGAGTTTTTATGTTGAAGTTATGTAATGCTCTGCGTTTCCCCAAAATGCACTTGTACCACAACTAAAATATTGTTAGGTAAGACGTGTTTTTATGTGTTTAGATTTTAGAGTGGTGAAGTCCTCTTTTTAACAGTTTTTGGTAGCCGCATTAGCTATTATTAACCTTGTGCAAAAGATATGCTAGTTAATTAGCTTATGTAAGTAGCTGCACCTGTTCTGTCTGTGACGATGTTTGGGGGTTTTACTTATCAAAACTGAAAATAAAAATGATTATTGCTATAGCTTTGTTACAGCATCTTAAAGCTTAATAAACATTACATTTTAAAATAACCGTAGGCTACTTTTACATTACTACACAACTTTAGTCATAAGTATGTAAGCTAGGCTAACAAGAACTTAACTGTTGCTCGGCTGTGGCTTACCTAACATACGTTAAATTGTTCCTAATATGCTACGTATAATACTGGTATGTTTGTATTCCCATTGTGCCTTTATCTCTTGTGCTGTCACTGTCGTTTGCTCAGCCTCTCTTTAACCCTCCTTGAGGGAATTTCTGAATTGCTTTTTAGATTCTCAGTCCCTCACTTGCTCACTCACTCTATTGCAGACACGCACTAACACAGTGCATGCATCGCAGGCTACCACACACACCGGTCTGTAAGGCACACACACATTTACATTTTACATTTATAGCCTACATATAAACCAACAGCTATTCCCAAATGGTGAGCAGTTGTTTACACCAATGTCCCTGGTGTTTAGAGACCTGTACTTAGAGTCTCCCTGTTTGCTTTGTCCATCTTCATTGTTCTATCTAGTCTCAAAATATTTATTCTGTCATTTCTTTCTAAAACTTAAAAAGATTAAAATTTGCCAACATTTATATAAATAAAAATGAATGAATTTGTCACCCTTTTCTACTTCGCACCTCCACAGAAAAGCATATGTTTGAGCTTATCTGAAGTCACTAGAACTGAGAAGAGATGAGAGCGCCTCAGATGAAAAAGAAGTCAGTGAAAGCACCTTTTAAGTCTCCAGTCTGACCAGAGAAGCAGGGGCTCAGATGGCTTAACTCATGAACTGTGAACCATGTCCTTCAAAGAAGAGAAGAAAAAGCAGCTCACAAGAGGTGCTGTATCAAAGACAATGTGGGTGGAGGTTTAGTAGCTGTGGATATACACAGTCAGATAGTGAAGAATTGAACAGAGTATCTGTCTTTTTGGCTTTCAGTCAGCTTTAAGCAGCTCTATGCTATGCTCCACGGGAACCCTGTACTCCAGAGATTTGCCTGTGCCTTCTTTCTACGGCGCCTTTTCGTTTATCCTCACTTCACCTGTCTCACATCATAAATGTGTGCTCATTTTTAAATTTCATCTCAGCCACATAGAGCCCCTTTCACCCAGAGCGAAATATTGTCCCCTCCACCCTCCCCATCTGTGCTTGCCTTGTTTGCCTCCCTCACACTCACTCGCTCACTCTCATTGTGAGGAGGGAAAGAGCAACAGCCAAGCCACAGTAACAGCACATGCAACAGGGTGCAGACAGAACCTTGTGCTTCACCACCTTTCCTTCAACTCTCAGCCCTCCCAGAGGAAGCCTCCAGGGAGAAGAAGAGAGACAAAAATCCAGCCAGAGATTAAGATTTGCCGTCCCACTCATTTGCATAAATAGAAATGAGAGAAGAAGAGAAAAAGTTAAAGAAGCGAGTGGAAAAGCAACGGAAAAATCTTCGAATTGAAAAAGATCAGTTTGAGAACAAGACAGAAACAGAGTGAGTGCTGCCTGTGAAGCAAACAGTAGAGTTTAGAGAGAAGATGCCACCTGTGGCTTCTGTTTAATTTCAAACAACCAACTTTGACTCTGCGTCCCACATCTCTAAAACCGAACCAATGGCTTCCAAGAAGAAGTGGGCTGAGAGGAGAGAGCTGCGCAGAGACCGGCCATTCTCCACCCGGGATGATCTGTCCGCTGCGCCCGGGACATCCGGCCCAGGCCGCTCCACCACTAGGGGGCGTTTCTCAGAGTCATGGAAAAGGCTGAGCTCCAGAGGGGGGTCCACCAAGAGGGGCGTGCTCAACTCTCAGCAGGCACCGGTAAGACGTTTCCAGGACACAGGGCCCTCACTACATGTTGCCCAAAAACAATCAAACACTAGACAATAGAACCAGGTCGTTATTGTAAATAAGTTCTTAATAACCTAGCTAATAAATACATAAATAAATAAATAGAAATGCAAACAAAGGCTTCTGTCTCAATAGAGTCACACCTGGGACAGAGCCCAGCAAAAAGCAGCTGTAAGAAATGAATCTATAATTAGCCAGAAGTCAGCTGCAGTTTGTCAGTTTTACACTTACAAAGACCACTTGTGGCAGAGTCTTATGAATCTTTCCATTTTACTATCGTTACACTTAAACTAAAGTCATCATTTAGAAATTTAAAGTTCTATATCCGGCAACTGCCATACTCTAACATTAACCCAGTAGCTATTATGGGTTTGTGTGGTTTTGTTTAGGGATTGAAAAACTCAACTTTGGCATACTATTGTGATCGGAAATACAGCATTTGCCACCTATGCAAACACAAAATTAATCCCCCTAATATAAATTGTATACTCTTTTGTATAATGCTTGTATATAGTTTGTAAGATCTGGTTTAAGTTCAACCAAGTTTGTTTTCATGCTGAATTTCTCCTTCTTTTCTGTGTTTTGGCTTCATGTCAGGTGAGTAATGATGGTTTACTCTGACATGGATGAATAATCTCTCATCCACTCTGCTTCCTAAATATTGTGCCCATGTTTATGTTTGTGTTAGTAAATCTGGCCTCTAGCTGGGTGCTCATGGACTGTTGCACATAGCCAATCTGTGGGGTAATATGTGGCAGTGATATGTGGCAGTGATATGTGGCAGTGATATGTGGCGTGACGTTAGCAGGGAAATATGTGAGAGAGAGATTTGCACGCATGGAGAGCTGAGATTTATTTCAGCATTTTTTCAGACTACTTTACTTTCATGTCTAAGTATTGTGTAGGTGAACTCTGCTCTAGTCTGTGTCTCAAGCACCCCTTTTGTTTTTTATGTGCACCTTCAGTCACAAAGACAAGCCTCCTCCTCAGGGATTTGTGTCGCTTGGATATAAACCACAGAGATAGGACCAAAACACCAGTGCTGGTTTTAAATCATTAGACACTTTAGAATAATTAGTCATTTATGATTGTATATGAAATAGAAATAAAAAACACCATGCTATGTGGTGTTTTTATTTTTTTGTCCTGTGTTTTTCTGCGTGACTGAGCTGTGTTATGAAGAGTGAAAGGAAATAAATTGAAAAACAAAGTGAAGGACTGATGGCGTTCTGTTTCAATTGTATTTTGCGAGCGATACGTGACAGTGCTGAATGAGGTAGATTATAGCTAAGGCATCAGGCAGGGAGGGAGAGTAGCCCTTTTACCTTTGGCACAATTGAGTCTGGATCAAATCTTTAACTCTCGGGGTCTGAAATAGTCTGTGGCATGGCCCATTGATGCTAATGTGCACATCTTTGCCAAACTTTATAGTTAGAATGTTTAAATTAGATGTAAAAACCCAGTGTGTGTATGTCTAAGACTGCCCTATATTTTGTAATGGTTATTCCTTCCTTATTTTAATCATGTTGTTCATTTTATAAACCCATCTGTGTAGCTTGATGGCACTCTGCAGCTTGAGAAAAGTATGGTCTTTTGCTATCTTTCCCGCAGCATGCTATAGTTAAGGTAGCCACCTTGACAACATGCTCCACCACATTGTCTTATTTTTTTATGTAGAAACATACTGTATAGCGCTCCCGGTGATGACGTCAACCAACTCGAATTTATGCGTGTACAATAAACAATTGTAAATAATCTGTAGAAAAGCATTTAGCCCATTTCGGTACAGTTTTTAGTAGACTCCTTCTGTCTGTGCCAAATTTGAATAGAAAAGAATATGGAGCAAAAACATGATAAATGTTACCACATTAGCATAAATCCATACAGTAAACTGGCATGTAACACACTATTTTTATTTATTTATTTATTTATTGTTTATTCGGATCCCCATTAGCTGCCACCTTGGTGACCGTTACTCTTCCTGGGGTCCACAAAGAAAAAACACATTTACACAAACAAGCCAATTCAATATACTATTATTGTTAGAACGCTAAATAGGCTAATGTCTTTGCCTCTTGTGACATTGTATATAGTTGTTGTGCAGTGGAAAGTGAAAAACATACTTTTTTTCATGTGTTACTAAAAAAAAATATAGACAAATGAAGAAAAAAGCAGCGATTGATCCTACCATAACTCTGCTAGTTAACCTCTTCAGACCAGGTAACGTGATAAACTACAACTCCTTTTGTTTGCATGTCATTATTTTACATTTATAGACCTACAGCCTTAGAAAAGTCTTGCTGCTTTAGTGACTCTGGAGTGTAGAAGTTACAGGTAAAGTACTAGACAGAGCTAATAGTTAATGTTTGTGAGCTGCAGGTTTATCTGATCGGCCTAGACTTATGCCTGGTGCATAATAAGGCTCAAGCAAATTGATTTAATGACGTTTAGCTCAATGAACGTGAAATTAAAGTGCTTAATGAAGTGGGTTTGTTTGAGATCTGATTGTGTCTTGTTTGCTTTTTCCTGCCATTATGGTCGATAGGTCGGGCAAAGTTATCGACACATTTGGAAGTTCATTCATTTTCATTCATTTTCTACCGCTTAGTCCCGTTAGGGGTCGCGGGTGACTGGAGCCTATCCCAGCAGCTTTGGGCCTGAGGCAGGGTGCACCCTGGACAGTGGCCAGTTAGTCGCAGGGCTGACATTTAGACATAGACAGTGACAAACAACCATTCACTCTCACATTCATTCACTAGGGACTCTTTAGAGTTGCCAGTTAACCTATACATACATGTCTTTGGACGGTGGAAGGAAGCTGGAGTACCCGGAGAGAACCCACGGTAACACGTGGAGGACATGCAGACTCCTCACAGACAGACCAGAGTCGGCCGAGAATGTTTGAGTCGGCCGGGTTTTGAACTCACGACCTTCTTGCTGTGAGGCAGGAGTGCTAACCACTCTGCCACGTCCACCCCATTAGTAATAAATTAATTGTATAAATTATGCAAAAGCTTCAAAAAGTTAGCTACCACAGCTACCACCAGTGGAACTTTGAAAAAGTAGTCTTTCCAGCCAGACTCATTAACTTTCTGTAAGTGAGGTGGGAACCGCTCACAATGAAGCCAATGCTTTGTCTCTCATATTGGAAGTATGTTTTTGGTCCAGAGGTAGTTTATCCTGAATATGTTGTTACTGCCCCTTGTTTTCTGATGTGAAATGCTTTGTTACTCTTTCTTTGATAAGACAGCAGTATAAGGTAGGATGCTATGACACTTCTTCTATTTTGCTATAAGAAGCCATTTCAAATCACCATGGGACCACAGCCTTCTGAAAACCGACATTTTACATGCAGTAGTTTGATTCCCCTCTAAGCGCAGTGAAGGGATCAACTGATGTTTCCCAATACTTAATTCCTCTCTCTGCAGCCAGTCATTATTGTTTTGACTGCACTCACCTCTGTTAATATTCCCAAGTTAGTTTATTAACTTGCTAATGATGTTGTTTGTTGTGATATTTTGTCACAAGCTACTACTCATGGTTTGATTTGCCTTTAAATGACTTCATTTACTTTATAACACCATTATAAAGCCCAGAAGAGCCTCCCAATTGCTTAGTCTCCTATGTGAAAGTGCAGTTTTCATTTTATAGTAAGTAATAAGTTATAAAATAATTCAGAAAAAGTATTAATTCATAACTTTTTGATAAAAAATAAGTTAAAGCTGTTGATTGGGCTTAATTCCCTATATTTATCAGCATTGTGTTTGGCTGTTTTACAATTAAAAGTGTTATTGTTAAAGAAAGGTTGGAAAGAATGAGTTGTTGGTTTCTATGGAAACAGTTCATGGTTTAACAACATGTGTTGTTTTTGTAAGGACACTTTTAGAGAGTCCATTTTCACAACACTAAGAAATCTGGCACTTTAGGATGCTGCTTTAGTTCATGGTGTGAATTGAGACACTTATGTTTGTGCAAGTGATTTATTGAGCAGGCTACTAAAACATCTATCTACTCTAAAATATGCGCTAACATTTTAATTTCTTAGGGTTAGAAACTCCATTATTATAAATAAAATCTATGCGCCAACAGTCACCAACATACAAGCTGTGTTTCTGTTGTCAATTTTTGCTGTTGCCTGTTTGATCTAAGGTGTCAAGTGAGGCTATATAGAACATCATTTTCTTATTTTGTCTTTGGTCTTTGTGTTTTTCATGCTTCAATATTGTTACAGATTTGTATTGAATTTTAAATCGTCATTCAATTTGATTGTATGCATCTCATTTTTGTTATAATATGTCATATTCTTTTAAGGAAGTGCCTCTCTCCTTAGTTTTGCAATAATAATATTATAAGATGCCTTGGACAGGGAAATGATCAATGCCTGATTTACAATGAGACAATGTATTTGTCTGCTGGTGATTTTACTCAACAAGGTTGTACTAAAACTATAAGGAAAGTGGACGGTATGGTCTAAAAGATTGTCTAAAACTGTTTTTTTTTGTATGTTCTTAAAAAACACATTTATTTACTTGGTTCAGTTTCTGTTTTCCTTAATAATCACAACCATTTAAGCAGCGAACAATTAAAAGTGTGTTGACTTCTATGTGCAGTAGGGTTCTTTGGTGAGTCCAGATATGAAGATTCTTCCATAAATGACTCACTGCTTCTTTCAAGCTGTTGAGCCTATTATTTCTTCATGTTTTTACTGTAGCACTGTCTGTAGATAGTAAAGGTTTATGAATCCTTTCTTCAGAAGGTATGGCACATTAAACACTATTGCAGTACTTGCAGTGATAAAAGTCTGCAAACCACAAATGAACCCCCAGCCATGAACACTTTTATAGATGGTATTTGTTGCATAGTTCAAATATATTATCTTGGGAAGATAAATTCTTCACATGCACTTTGCTTCAGATGATGTTCCTGGAGGGTATATAGAAGCAGAAGTATATGGCAGTTAGAAAAATGTATTGACGGCTGAGATTTTATTAATTCTGGCATTCTTTACTTTTTTGTCAGTGTTGACTCATAACTAACCTGAGTTTCTATTATTGACATGCCGTAACAGCTAAATCTTCAACACTAATCTGCTTAACCCACGTTTGAGTGGCAGACTGGTACCACTGTAAATATAAGCTGGTTATTAGATGGCAGTGATAGAGTGAGAGTTTGAGTGTAGGGTTGATGACTGACATGCATAGCAACAGTAGCTTGGAAACAGCCCGAAGTATCAAGTGAAGTTAGTTTAAGCAGTGATTGTGGTAGGAGGTGGTAAGCAGTGGGAGAATGTTCAGGGGAAACAAAAGACAGGAAGATAAAAAGTACATCTAAGAGTGTGCAACACAGACGGAAAGTGAGAGAATTGAGTTCGAAATAACTTTGGGTGTTACAAATTAAATGTGTCTTCCCTTATATTGTGCAGCACTAGATCTTTCTGTCAGATACTATTCAAAAGGATGCTGTTCTGGTGAACTTTGCCAAGCTGTGCAGCGCAAGAAAAAGCAATAGATATATAGACTGCTGTCATTAAAAGAAAAGGGGGAGGGGATCAGAAAGCAATGGTTGATATGGTTGTGCCTGTACTCACCTTTGTGACTTAATGATACATGAGCAGACAAACATTATCTGTGTTAGCTGTGATTATGTCTGTGGAACACGGACGACCTGATGGAGGCTAATTTTCACCCTAAAAGCTTCCCTCTCCATTTGAACAGTTAGACTTTACTGACTCTGGGCTTCAGTTTATTTTCCCTGACCTACATGTAGCAATGAGTGTCTGTGGTTTCTGCCTTGTTTGGACAATTTTTATTTGGTCATTTAAATAAACAATTTAATTAAAAAAGAATATAAATCCTAGACCAAAAGGATTTAGACCAGAGGTGTCCAAACTTCTTGAAAGTTTGAACAGGTTTTAGTTGGATTTGAATGGGTTTTAGTTGGATTTGAACAGGTTTTTGTTGGATTTGAATGGGTTTGTATAAAGCTGCTGCTGTTGGGGCCGTAAACAGTACATTTTATCTCTGAAGCTGAGGGCCACATGAAATTCCACCTAGTGCCATGATTGGCCCCCGGGCCGGACTTTGGGCATGTCTGATTTAGACTGAATTCAAACACTTATTATGCTTAACCCTTGTCATACAATAATGTAGAATACATGTAGAACACATTTAGTAATCAGTATACTTATATCATTATACCAAATGAAAAAAAAGTAAAAGCATCTGGACTCAGTTTTCAAGGTGAAGACGTTTTGTCTCTAATTCCAAGAGACTTTATCAATTCTGAGAATTGAGTTGAAAACTTAAAAACTGAGTCCAGATGCTTTTACTTCAAACTTTTTTTTCAAGTTGAACCTTCACAGACATTATACCAAATCTTTTTATTTTATATCACATTCACAACCATCCAACCATCTTACTACCCCACTTCATTAAAAAGGAAGCACAAATTATGACAGTTCTCTAATTTATTATGTATAGGAAGTTAAGTACAAATAAATACTGGGCATAAAAATATGAATAAATAAAAATACAATATAAATACATTTCACTTTTATTGTAGAGGACCATTGTACTGTAGTTGTCTTGCCTAATGTTACTTCTCTTTGTCTTCCAGACCTTCCAGACCAGTGCTCTAATTCTGAGTGGCAGACCATGAGCTTGACCTGGAGAGGATTAAAATAGTCTCTCAAAGTGTTTCTTATCTTTTTCACTGCTGCAGCTTGAAATGCTCTTTCTAATGCTCATGACAGGTATATGTTTAGTGTTCACATCCAGCTTGTTAAAGGCTTAGCAAATATGTCTGTGAAGGTTTTCAGTCATCCAGGTCATCTTGAAGAAAAGCTTAAAGCAAAGGCATCTGGACTTAGTTTTCAAGGTGAAGACTTTTTGCCTCTTTTAAATTATTTATTTTATTTGACCTTTATTTATCCAGGTAAAATGGAACTAGTTCTCATTTACAAACATGACCTGGATTATCTTATTCCAAGAGACTTTTTCACTTCTGTAGATCAACTGATTGGATCAGGCTGTTCTGGTCTCAGTCGTTAACAATGAAAGGGCAGTGTGACTCCTGATGTGAGAGTTGTTAGGCTCAGGTGATTCATTAGTGTAACTGTTCCATTCAGGTGTTGTTGTCCTTCTAGAGTGAAACTGTTTTGATTTAGGTTTCAAAACAGTGTTGTAAATAGTGTGCAAAATGTCTCTGAGGCATTCTCCTCTGTTCAGAGTAGCCTTTTCCATTTGAACAAAAATGTCTTCCTTCACACCCCTCTCAAACCATCTGGCCAGAATTTGGACATTGCTGTTCTCAAAAGAATGCCCTTTCTCTTTGAGCACAGAAGAGCCAATCCTGGTGGACGGGAGTCTGCAGTCCACCTCCACCAGGATTGGCTCTTCTGTGCTGATACATCCTCTTATGAAGCTGTTGTTTTGTTTCTCAGACATAACTGTCATTAGACTCTTCTCAGAACAGCATTACTCTGTTTGTACAAGGGGATCTTGTCTTTAAGATGGACCAGTTTTTGACGCAGAGTGTTCCCAGGTTTAAAGTGGACTGGAATGTTGTGTTTGTAGAAAATCTTTTTAAGTTGTTTGGATAAACTCATAAGTGATAAACACATAAAGGATAACTACACCCTGCCCTTTTGTCCCTGGTTCCTGTCTGCATGGTTTCTGTGTCCTCTTGGTTTTGTTGAATGTCTATCTGGGGTAGCTACAGTTGCTCAGGGCTTCATGTGTTGTTGTTCTTTACATTTGCCTTCTGAGGTTGTGGGCACCTCTTGTGCTCTGTGCAGAAGAGTCCAGATGACTTTAGTGCTGCAGAGGGTGGTGGGAATCAAACAGTAAATATTGATCTGTGTGTGTTGGCTTCATACAAACTTCTACTTGAAGAGTCCTGTCCTCACAAATAACCACTGCACAGTCTAAGAAAGCCAGGCAGTTATCTATGGCATCTTCACGGGTGAACTTGATGTTCTTGACCACTGTGCTTTGTGAAAGTTTCTACGTCCTGGGTCCTGGGTTTAGATAAGTTGATGACCCACGTCATCAACTTATCTGAACCAGTACCTGGGCACTGTCCCTAAGAAAGAGTTCAGGGCTCTGTTCTCCACTTTCTCCATGTACAGGTTAGCCACAATCGGAGAGACAGGAGATCCCATGGCACAGCCATGTTTTTGTCTGTAGAAGTTACCTCTGAACTGGAAATATGTAGTGTTTGAACATACCGCCAATAAACTGCAAATATGGTCTGGGGTGAGGCTGGTCCTGTCCTGTAGAGATGTGTCTAGTAGTAGTCTCTTCCTTACGACCACGAGTGCTTCATTGGTGGGTATATGACAACCCTTCACTTTAGTAATATAAGCTCAGCTCTTGTAACAGTTGATTTCAGAATTAAAAAAAGTCTCTTGTAATTAAGAGATGAAACGTCATCACCTTGAAAACTAAGTCCAGATGTCTTTGCTTTAACCTTTTCTTAGCAAATATGATTATAGTTTATACTTAATGGCATGCTTATTAATACTACTGTTTCAAATAAATAAGACATACATAGACAAGCTGAATAATGACTGTATATAGCCTCCTAAACAAGAACATAATTTGACTTCGTCAGATTACTGGCATGGGTTCTGATCAAAGCTTTTTGAAAGCTCCCTTTAAAGAGCCTTGCTCTGAATTCCTTGTGCTAATTTATTCTTAGTCAGATAGTAGAGCAAAGAACTCAAGTGGAGAAACACACAGACAGAAAGGTTTTGGTGATGCTCAGTCATGCCTCAGTCCAAACAGCTTCCATTAGACAGTCCACATTAGGTAAAGATCACATTTCGACTGTCACAAATTCTTGTTTTCCATTCCATTACTCCTCAGTGAAAACAAGAATCCTGTGGCCCTTTATAGATAGATCTTTATGTGTATTATTGAATGAAAAGCTCTGCACTTCTTACACAGATTTGTCACATAAAAGGTCTTTATTAATCTCTGGGCCGTTCTTTTGTTCTTTTTATGTTATAGGCAGACAAGTTACAATTTAATTTACCACTTTGTGCTGATAACTGTTTCCAGGTCTAAAATTAGATAAAAATAGGGTTCAGTCTTCTTTTGTAAATGTAAATGTAGTCATCTTTGAACAGATGTGTTGATCAGAAACCTGTGTTGTTCTTGTCTTTGAACTGTAGCTTTGAAGTGCTTCTATCTGGTGCCATGTTCTCTAAGCTTTGAGGTCAACCGTACCATTGTATGTATTTCCTGGAGTAACGCTGTGGCAATAAAAGCCATTACCAGGGGCCCGGGGCCATTGGGCTGTGGCGTCCAGTTATTACACTGGCCCATAAGACTGTGGACACCATGTCCAACCATGCAATAGCAAAGAGTGATCCCACTCTGAAAACCTTTCTCATTATCATTTTATGTTATTTGTTGACCAATAAAAATATTTGGCAATGTCAATATTGAAGATTGGCTGTCTGCTCTGCCAACTTGGGGTAAAAGGAGCAATTGCTCATTATTGTAGCCTCTGATACTGAGCCATGTCGCATTGCTCCGTTGATTCCAAAGATTAGATTGGCATTAGCGCTAATCTGCCCTTTATAGATTTGTGTGTTTGAGTGTGTGTAGAGCGGTGAGCTGACAGGGACTTAAAGCGTTCCGGTATAGCATTATCACATGGGCCAAGCACCAGTCCTCTGTCAATTTATAGGTTCTGCAGTATTGGACAGTAACATACAGAGACATCTTTTATATCTGGTGAGCAATGAGAATCTGTTGTTGTATCAATGATTTAATTAATAAAATAACCATTATTTGAAAGTATTAGTGAGTGCTTAACTACAACGGCAAACTGCTATATTGCAGGAGTTTAAATGGTTACTGTCGGCTGCAACTACTCCAAAAAACAAGTTGTAAAAAAGTTTCTAACAGCCGTAACTCACACAGGTTCCTGCACACTCGCCTATCCTCTTATAGAACCCAACCCCCCAATTCCTTAACAGGAATGAACAGGATCACTGCAGGGTCGCTACTGCAGGGTAATACTGACATTATCTTCCTTACACATGCAAAATTGTTAGACTTTCAATACCCAATCAATTTTATGCTTTTGACTGTGAAAACTACAAGATTTAGCTATCCTCCTGTCTCATCGCTAAAGCTTGACGTAAATTTACTCTACAATATTTTGTTTTCTTTGTTTCAAAATGGCCCTAATACGCCATTGTATAAACCAACTAAAAACAAACGTGTAATTTATTGCATTAGTAATTTGCAACATAAACGTCAAATTGTTTTGGTAACTTCTGCTAATAATTTTTCCTATCATTAAACAGGCCTAAACTAGAAACTAAACCAGGATTAAACAAGTCTAAACCAGGACTTTTTTCATGCATTTGGACACACCACAGTTTAATTTAAAGCTTTATTTTGATAATTTGGGATAGTTTTGACAGAAAAAAAATAGCTTTATTGAGATACAATTTTTTCTGATAACATAACATTTGCAATATATTTATTTTATTTATTCTTTATTTAACCAGGCAGGTCAATTAAATAATATTCATTCATTCATTTTCTACCACTTAGTCCCATTAGGGGTCGCGGGTGACTGGAGCCTATCCCAGCAGCTTTGGGCCTGAGGCGGGGTACATCCTGGACAATGGCCAGTTAGTCGCAGGGCTAACATTTAGAGACAGAGAGTGACAGATAACCATTCACTCTCACATTCATTCATTAGGGACACTTTAGATTTGCCAATTTACCTGTACATGCATGTCTTTGGACAGTGGGAGGAAGCCGGAGTACCCGGAGAAAACCCATGGTAACACGTGGAGGACATGCAGACTCCTCACAGAAAGGCAGGAGTCGGCCGAGAATGTTTGAGTCGGCCGGGTTTTGAACTCACGACCTTCTTGCTGTGAGGCAGGAGTGCTAACCACTCTGCCACGTGCACCCGTTAAATAATAAATAATAATAATAATTGAGAACCAATTCTCATTTACAATGACGACCTGGCTCCATGTGTGTGATGGGGACTACTTTTAGTTGTAGGGGAAAGGGGAGCACCCGGAAGAAACCTACACAGACACAGGGAGAACATGCAAACTCTACACAGAAAGGTCCTACCCGGGATGGATATCAAACCCAGGACCTTCTTGGTGTGCCGCCATATTGTGCATGTCTAAGCTCTTTTTATGATTTATACAACTAACAATATGCAATACATCTGCTGACAGCGAAGTATATGTATTTTAGTTACAGCTTATATAACAAGAGGATATTTTATACTAAATCTTCTCGACAGTTTTCACTCAGTGAATAATCCTTTCCAGTAAGATATTGATCAACAATCTTCCTGAAAGATTGGTTTGGCATTTTCATAATAGTATCTCCGATCCAAGGTAACAGTAATGACAGAAAAACATTGTGCTCATTTGTGGTTTGGTATCTAGTACTTAGCTACTTTAGTTGGTTAATTATTTATTTGACATGGACCATGTGCAAACACATTAATCTAACAAAAGAAAAGATGCTTTACACCAGATTTAGCCCACTTCAACCTAAGCTAATCAAACTATATGTAACATACATAACAACTTTCTAAAATTGCTACAGTAAAACCTTACCTAACCTTAAACCTGACTAACTACCATAAACATAATTAGTGCTGACATAACTGGTGTTCTGTGCAAAGTTTGCTCTTGTGCAAAGGCAGAGCTTCTTTTGAGAAATCTGCAATCATTTTGACTCGTGGACCTAGTTGTCCTAGTGGTCTGTTCTGAGCAGAGCTGTACAAATCGCTTTAGTGGTGAAGGTGCACTGTGTTTTAGGATCTTAAAAATTAATCGTACATTTGAGTACACAATTTGATTCTCAAAATTGATCATTTTTAACCGACTAAAAATTTGACAAAGATGATGTCTTAATGTTTTTTATCTAATACTTATACAGCTTGATTATAAAGTGATTTTAATGGTTCTAATGTTGCCTCACTTGTTTGAGACCAACAGGAAATACAATAGTTAAAATGATAGACAAGCTTTGCATCCAGATATAGTTTTGCTGCATCATAAGTGAGCATTTGTCAAATATGTCTAAAAATTGAAATATTGTATTTTAAAGTATTAGACATTTTTTGACATGCTTTTTAAATCCAAATGTTGGTTCTAAAAAACAAAAAAAATCTACTACTTTGATCTTTTTATCCTTTACAAAAATACATGGAAAAGTCATTGATTTTCTAGTTTTAGTGAAATACATTGCCACTGTTTTATTTACAGTATATTCAGTGTAAGGGAAGCAGAGGTAAGCCAATCTGCAATGTTATTCATGACCTTGGTAAATTTTTCTGCCACACTTGTAGCGTCATTTCCATGCACATAAATAACAGTATTGTCCGCATACATTTGAACATCTACCTCGCCACACACTGAAGGGAGATCATTAATATAGAGTGTAAACAGCTTTGGCCCAAGAACAGAACCCTGAGGCACACCTATGTCACAAGCTTTTGATGTAGACAGTTTACTGTTGACTCGCATGCACTACACACGATCGCTAAGTTATAATTTGATCCACTGCAGTGCACTGTGAGACAGATTGTAATTGCTCAACTTCTCAAGTGTGTGTGTGTGTGGTTGACCGTGTCAAAAGCCTTAGGAAGGTCCAAAAACGCATTGCCCACGACCCCTCCTATGTCCAATTTAGCTTTTACCACTTCAATAAAATAGCAGCATGCAGTTTTAGTAGAATGATTTTTTTCTAAAGCCAAATTGCATTGGATGCAGCAGATTATTATTGTTTAGGTTTTCTTATAGCTGTTCTGTAATTACTTTCTCAATGACCTTTGAGATAACAGGAATTATGCTAATAGGTCTATAATTGCATACTTTATGTTTGTTGCCAGTTTTAAAAAATGGCTTGACAACTGCATTTTTAAAAGCAGCGGGGAATATGTTCTCCTCAACAGATTTATTTGTCATGTAAGTAATAGGAGTTATAAAAATCTCTTTGATTTGAATGGCCAAAGCAAAGTTATAGGGTCAAAGTTTTCACAGGCTTTTCCAATATCCATTTTGTGGTTCCCCCAAATGTAAAACCCCTGGGTAATGCAGGGTTTTTGTACTTAGTATTTAAAGGTGCATTACAGTGTTCTGAGTAGTGTGCCACCTCTGGCGTTATCGGTACTGCATCCAGTGTCATGTGTGTTCGCTGTGCGCACACTTGTACGAGCACGAACAAACAACAACCGAAGAAGAATCTGCCGCTTTCGTGTGCGTTGGTGGCCTGTCTTCCCTGTGTTTACAGGATTCATTTTCAACTTTGCCGCTAGCGTTGCTTAGTTTACTTATGGCTGTAAATCAGGAAGTGATAACCCGGTAAACAAGCACTGAAAAATGTTATTCTGGAACCCTGATTTTTGAAATAATAAAAGTGCACTTGTTCACTTCTAATTTGCCTCAACTTATTTCATAAAAGAAAATTGTGACAAAATCAAATTGTGAGATCAGAATCATCAATCAAATTGAATTGTGAGTGGAGTCAATCGTTACATCCCTAACATGATTTGATCCTGTGTGCTCTTCCCAGATAGAGAAGTTTACCCGGCTCTACACTGTGTGCCCAATTATTAGGCAAGTTGTATTTTTGAGGATAAATTTTGTTATTGTACAACTACAGTGCTCTTGGTCAATCCAAAATGTTAACAAACCCTAAAACCTGAACATTTAAGTAGTAAAAGAGAAGTTTTGGCTTTCTTAAGAGAATATCTACATGTACACCATTATTAGGCAACTATTAGTGTGCAGAATTATTATGCAACTAAATAAAAAACGAAGATTTTCCCATCTCACTTGTTTCTTTTCACCTGTTAAAGTGAGAATAATAAACAAAAAAATTACAAATAAACAATTCTGAAAAAAATAGAAAGAAAAACTCAGTGTTTAATATAGCCACCCTTCTTTGCGATAACAGTCACAAGAGTGACTTCCATTTACGGAGTCAGTCAGTTTCTTGAATCTGGTCAGAATCAACTTTTTGTGCAGTCGCAACCACAGCCTCCCAGACACTGTTCAGAGAGGTGTACTGTTTACCTTCACTGTAAAATTCCTGCTTAAGAAGGGCCCAAAAGTTCTCAATAGGGTTTAGGTCAGGTAAAGAAGAAGGCCATGTCATTAGTTTTTCATCTTTAAAGCCTTTACTGGCCAGCCACGCAGTGGAGAACTTTGATGCATGTGATGAAGCGTTGTCTTGCATAAAAATCAAAGTCTTCTCGAAAGATGCAGACTTTTCTTGTACCACTGCTTGAAGAAAGTGTCTTCTAAAAATTGGCAGTAGGTCTGAGAGTTGATCTTGAGTTTATTTTCAACCCGAAAAGGTCCAACTAGCTCATCTTTAATAATACCTGCCCATACCAGTACCCCACCTCCACCTTGCTGGCGCTCTGTGTCCGTTACTGATCCAACCCTGGGCCCATCCATCTGGTCCGTCAAGAGTCACTCTCATCTCATCAGTCCACAAAACCTTTGAAAAATCTGTCTTCAGATATTTCTTGGCCCATTCTTAAAGTTTCCACTTATGTGTCTTGTTCGGAGGTGGTCGGGTTTCAGCCTTTGGCCATGTCTCTGAGAACTGAACACCTCGTACTTCTTGACACTCCAGGTATTTACATTTAGTCATTTAGCATTTATTCCTTTAGCTGAAGCTTTTATCCAGTTACAGTCACTGGAGGCAAGGTGGGTTAAGTGTCTTGCCCAAGGACACAACGACAGTATGAACTGTGGGGAGAGTGGGAATCGAACCACCTACCTTCCGGTTGAAAGACGACCACTCTACCCACTGAGCTACTGCCGCCCCTGCAACAGGTAGGTTGCAGTTGAGGAATATGGCAGCACTGGAGGATAATGGGATCCTGGTAGCTTCACGTTTAATTCTTTGCAAATCTTTGGCGGTTAATTTGCGTCTTTTCTTCTCGACACGTTTCTTACGACCCTGTTGACTATTTGAGACAAAACGTTTGATGGTTCTGTGATCACGCCCCAATATCTTAGATATTTTAAGAGTGCAGCATCCCTGTGAAAGACTTTAAAATTTTTGACTTTTCAGAGTTGGTTAAATCTCTTTTTTGGCCCATTTTTCCTGAGAACAATCTGCCTAATAATTATGCACACCTTGATATAGGGTGTTAATCTCCTTGTGCCACACCCTCCCTTGTTACACAAATACACATCACCTGATATGCATTAAATACAATAAGGATTCAAGTTTATACAGCTTTAAGTTGGAAATTATGGATAAAATTATAAAAATCACTTGTGCACACAGTGTACAGAGATCTTCCGGTCTCCTCAAGGCAAAGGTAGTGGGGGGTAGTAGTCTGCATGAGTGTGTATAGTACTGTTCAAAATAATAGCAGTACAAATGTGACTGACCAGAATAATCCAAGTTTTTAGTTTATTTTTTATTTTTAAATGGCAAAAGTTACCAGTAGGTGCAGTAGATTCTCAGAAAAAAAAACAAGACCCAGCATTCATGATATGCATGTTCTTAAGGCTGTGCAATTGGGCAATTAGTTGAAAGGGGTGTGTTAAAAAAAATAGCAGTGTCTGCCGTTGACTGTACAAACTCAAAACTATTTTGTACAAATGTTTTTGGATTTAGCAATCTTGTGAATCACTAAACTAATATTTAGTTGAATGACCACAGTTTTTTAAAACTGCTTTACATCTGTGTGGCACCAACTTGTGGCACCTCTCAGCTGTTATTCCACTCCATGATTCTTTAACAACATTCCATAATTCATTTACATTTCTTGGTTTTGCTTCAGAAACAGCTTCTTGATTGGATTAAGGTCCGGAGATTGGGCTGGCCACTCCATAACATTAATTTTGTTGGTTTGGAACCAAGACTTTGCTTGTTTACTAGTGTGTTTGGGGTCATTGTCTTGTTGAAACAAACATTTCAAGAGCATGTCCTCTTCAGCTAAAAGGCAACATAACCTCTTCAAGTATTTTGACAAATGCAAACTGAATCATGATCTTGTATGCGATAAATAGGCCCAACACCATAGTAGGAGAAACATGCCCATATCATGATGCTTGCTTCACTGTCTTTACTGTGTACTGTGGCTTGAATTCAGAGTTTGGGGGTTGTCTGACAAACTGTCTGTGGCCCTTGGACCCAAAAAGAACAATTTTACTCTCATCAGTCCACAAAATGTTCCGCCATTTCTCTTTAGGCCGGTGGATGTGTTCTTTTTTTTAACAGAGGGACTTTGCAGGGGATTCTTGAAAATAAATTAGCTTCACACAGACGTCTTTTAACTGTCACAGTACTTACAGGTAACTCCAGACTGTCTTTGATCATCCTGGAGCTGGTCAGTGGCTAAGCCTTTGCCATTCTGGTTATTCTTTGATCCATTTTGATGGTTGTCTTCCGTTTTCTTCCACGTCTCTCTGGTTTTGCTCTATTTTAAGGCATTGGAAATCATTTTAGCTGACCAGCAGTGGCGCAAAAAGGGGGTTTGTGGCATATGCGGCGCATAGGGGCGCAGCACCTTGGGGGGCGCCAAAGCGATGGTATTAAAAAAAAAAATTAAGTAAATTTTTTTTTTTTTGGTATTTCCTAAATGTAGCTTAGCTGCTGTTGTGCGTTTCTAAACCATTTCAGTATTTTCTCAATACTATATAACATTTTAGAGGACTAACAGTGGCCAAAATTGATGCTGCATACACCTCTAGTACTGGGTAGTTGCGCCCCTGCTCACCAGCCTATAATTTTTTGCACCTTATTATAGGTTTTCCCCTCTCCAATCAACTTTTTAATAAAAGTACGCTGTTCTTCTGAACAATGTCTTAAACGACCAATTTTCCTCAGACTTTCAAATGCATGTTCAACAAGGGCTGGTGGCTTCATCCTTAAATAGGGGCCACCTGATTCACACCTGTTTTTTCACAAAATTGATGACCTCAGTGATTGAATACCATACTGCTATTTTTTTTAACACACCCCTTTCAACTAATTGCCCAATTACACAGCCTTAAGAGCGTGCATATCATGAATGCTGGGTCTTGTTTGTTTTCTGAGAATCTGCATCTACTGGTAACTTGTTTGCCACTGAGCAATAAAAAAATATACTAAAAACTTGGATTATATCGTTAGTCACATAATACTGAAATATTGAAATAATGTGAGCTTTGTATTGCTTACATGAGTGGGTCATCTTTGCTTGGTTGAATGGCAGGTGCAGATGTACTTCTTTATTACTTCTGTCAGAGTGGAGGCAAATACAACAATAATGAACACAGATGATAAAATGTATAGTGCTCTATTAAGTATTTTTTATTCAGATTGAAATATTTGACGGTCTCCTTTTTTAATTATACTCAGTAGAAAATAGTGTATTGGAATGATGATTTTCCATAAGGCCTACTTTGGTAAAGTAACATGAGCAATAAACATTTTGTTTTGTCTTAAGTAAATGATATAAGCTCAAGTCATTTGCTGCAAATATCTTTTGCTTTGCCAAGAAAAGTTACCACTGACAGAAATTAATCACTGTGAGAGAATTAAATCCTGTCATGTCTTGTTCTTTGCCAGTGCTTTTATTGTTGTGATAATGAGTGTGAGTGAGACGATAAATAGGAACAGTGTGGTTGTGTGGCTCTGGTGCCCTCTGGTGTTAACATTGTGAAAGAAAATCACAATGAATGATTTTTGCTGTTTATACTGGACTTGCACTGTGAGTACATTAAATGAGGTCATTCTTGATTTTGGTAAATTTTTGGTAATGTTACATATAAACAAGAATGACCAACATATGGTGGGTGCAGGCTGGTATAATCTTTGTACATTTGAATGTTGCCATCTAGAGTCAGAAGGAAGACAGTGCACAATGTTGCGCTAAGCCCAGCTTGGCCGCTGAACCATTTCATAAGGTGAGATAAAGCCCCAGTCAAAGAAGTGGGAATTTAAGTCACAGTCTGGAATATTTAGTCTCACGCCTGCAGAAAACTCACACAGCAAGCACAGAGTGTTGGCATGGTCTCTGTGCATCTGACAGACAGATCTGCCAGAGGTCATGAAGGTCCCTAGGGCTAGTGGTCAGTCAGGTGGATATTCTTAATGTCAGAGCACAACGCACACTACCTCTGAAGGGGTGACTCAGTTGGCTACTTCACTGGTTTTGTGGCGTTTACGTATGACTATATTTCATGCACTGAGGATCTTAATTCTTTCGCTTTCACATGTGTAAAATTTATGTTTACTGTGCAGAAGTAAATATATGTCTAAATGAATTGTACTTTAAGTGGTTATCTTGGTTTTTATTTGTTTTGAAGTACAATAAGATGTACAATAAGAAACACTTGGGTACTTGATGCTGTTATTTTTTGTTTGAACACAAACATAAGCCCAGTTTGGTGTGCGATGACAAGACTCCTTTTAAACATGTACAGTCCTGCCAAAGCAATCCACATTTTCACTTCTTCTAGCCTTTTCGCTAAATAGGTTTAAAACTAATGAAAATTAGTATGTTCAGTTGAAAGGCACACAGGCTGAAAAGGTAAACCTATATTTGCCTTTGCGCCTTGTAATTAGCTATATATATGTCTGAGAGCTGTAGAGTGCAGATAAGACATGGTGCTGCTTAGTTTGCTAATTTAGTGTTACCACAAAGTGTCATGGTGACCAGCTATAATTCTTTGCTGTTTAAAAAAAACTCATTACAGGTAGTATTTAAGTGAATTAACATTAACAATCATGTGATGGCTGTTTATAATTAACATATTCTTGTGCATTATATATTTATGTATTGAATATTACATGAATTGTGCTTAAAAATACAGAAGGAAGTAATCACTTTTGTAAGGGAGCACAGTCCACAGCCCTATGTTCTTACAGCCATATGTTCCCTCAGCAGAGAGCGGGAATCGAACCGCCTTCCTTCCGGTTGAAGATGTCATGGATTATATTTATTTATTTAGATTTGTTTCCTTGTGGCAGAGTATTTTTGTTAGCGTAAATACTAATAATGTACAAAACGTTTGGTTGTTCAGCATTACACAGTCTTCGGGGTTTGGGGGGTGTCCCCACCAAAGCTGAGACCAAACCTACGCCCATGATGTTCCCACAGCTCTATGTTCTTACAGCCCTATGTTCCCACAGCTCTATGTTCTTACAGCCCTATGTTCTTACAGACCTATGTACTTACAGCTCTATGTACTTACAGCCCTATGTTCTTACAGACCTATGTTCTTACAGACCTATGTTCTTAAAGACCTATGTTCCCACAGCTCTATGTTCTTACAGCCCTATGTTCCCACAGCTCTATGTTCTTACAGCCCTATGCTCTTACAGCCCTATGCTCTTACAGCCCTATGTTCTTACAGACCTATGTACTTACAGCCCTATGTTCTTACAGACCTATGTTCTTACAGACCTATGTTCTTAAAGACCTATGTTCCCACAGCTCTATGTTCTTACAGCCCTATGTTCTTAAAGACCTATGTTCTTAAATAACTATGTTCCCACAGCCCTATGTTCTTACAGACCTATGTTCTTACAGACCTATGTTCTTAAAGACCTATGTTCCCACAGCTCTATGTTCTTACA
Organism: Perccottus glenii; assembly: GCA_024416835.2. Classification (NCBI taxonomy): domain Eukaryota; kingdom Metazoa; phylum Chordata; class Actinopteri; order Gobiiformes; family Odontobutidae; genus Perccottus; species Perccottus glenii. Next base: position 18,589,042 of record CM044556.2, read on the forward strand.
GCCCTATGTTCTTACAGCCCTATGTTCTTAAAGACCTATGTTCCCACAGCTCTATGTTCTTACAGCCCTATGTTCTTAAAGACCTATGTTCTTAAATAACTATGTTCCCACAGCCCTATGTTCTTACAGACCTATGTTCTTACAGACCTATGTTCTTAAAGACCTATGTTCCCACAGCTCTATGTTCTTACAGCCCTATGTTCTTACAGCCCTATGTTCTTAAAGACCTATGTTCCCACAGCTCTATGTTCTTACAGCCCTATGTTCTTACAGCCCTATGTTCTTACAGACCTATGTTCTTACAGACCTATGTTCTTACAGCCCTATGTTCTTACAGCCCTATGTTCTTACAGCCCTATGTTCTTACAGACCTATGTTCTTAAAGACCTATGTTCCCACAGCTCTATGTTCTTACAGCCCTATGTTCTTAAAGACCTATGTTCCCACAGCTCTATGTTCTTACAGCCCTATGTTCTTAAAGACCTATGTTCTTAAATAACTATGTTCCCACAGCTCTATGTTCTTACAGACAAGACATTCATTTTTGTATAGCCAATATCACAACAACAGCCGCCTCAAAGGGCTTAACAGGCTGCAGTAGACAACATCCCCTGACCTTAGACCCTCCATCAGGGTAAGAAAAAACTCCCAAAAACCCAGCCGGGAAAAAAGAGAAACCTCAGGGAGAACCACAGAAGGAGGGATCCACTCCCAGGACGGACAGGCCGTGCAGGAATGTGTCCAGGACAGTTGAAAAATACATAGAAATATACTAACATATTCACAAAAAAAAAAAACATTTATATTGGCAGTGTCCAGTGTCCACTCTGTGTGTGTGTAAGGGTGGATGAGACCGCAGCCAACAACAAGGTAGAGGACAGATGGGCTGGGGGTCCTCATACTGGAGCAGAGTCCGGGGGGGTTTGCGTCCACCCTAGGAGGAGGTAGAAAAGAAAAAAAGTGCTAAATACTACTGCAAAAATAGGCAGGTGTAATAATAATATGAGAGGTTGAGTGTGTACCTACAGCTACAACCAGTGTGAGCGTATGATCAATCAGTCTCCATACGTTTGGTGAAATAAGTATGTTTTGAGTTTGCTTTCCTACAGCCCTATGTTCTTACAGCCCTATATTCCGACAGGCTTATGTTGTGCCTAACATAGGGGAAACCCCCTAGAGGGAAATACTTTTGGATTCAGATTGTTACTTTTTCCTCATTCCTAATTAAAAGAGGCATATAATAAAAAGAAACAGTTATAAGTAGCTCTAATATTATTGCAATACACAAAAACTACAATATTGGGAAGATGTGACATATGCTGTTGTTAATCAAAAGAGCCTTTTAGGAGTTGTAAGAGACAAATTGGTAAATATTTAATTCTGCCATTGTTTCTTGTCTTCTGAGGTTCCACCTAGGTTTAGGTTTTGGGGCGGCAGTAGCTCAGTGGGTAGAGTGGTCGTCTTTCAACCGGAAGGTAGGTGGTTCGATTCCCACTCTCCCACAGTTCATACATTCGTTGTGTCCTTGGGCAAGACACTTAACCCACCTTGCCTCCAGTTACTGTAACACTGGTAATTACATTAGAACAATGTAAGTCGCTTTGGATAAAAGCGTCAGCTAAATGAATAAATGTAAATGTAAATGTTTAGTGTAAAACAGTGCATATCCATTTGGACAAACACAGTATACCCACTCTTCTCCTCATTCTCTCCATATCTTTTATCACTCATTTTCTATGCACAAAGACGTTTCTTTAAACATATCTCATAGCTTCATTTTAGCTGCTTCATCCTTTGTGGGTGTATCTTGTTTAATGTCTCTCTGTCGCCTCGTCCCCTTTCTCTCCTCCTCCTCTCATCTTGGAGACAGTAGTGTTCTAAAATCTGAGCTGCTGCCTGTCAGGCTGCTCCGTTTATGCGCTCTGCTCTGCTCTGCGCTGCTCTGCGCTATACTGCACTGCACTGCTCTCTCCACAGCATCTCTTCATCTTTTTCTCTGTCTCTTTCCTCTTTTCCTTCCTCCATTCTGTCAAAGTGCATCTTCTTCTGTGCATTGCTTTGTTGTTTAGGGGAACACTGTCGATTTTTTTTCTTGCGCTAAAGCTGAGTGCGCTCAGGCGACTGGATGAGGAGAGATGCTCCGAGCGCTCCAGGGTTGGATTGCCTCAGACTTTGTGGATCTGAGTAAGCGATAGAGACGGAGTGGGCAGCAGCTGCCCAGGTGAGAGCTTCGAGGTGCGAGCAGTGGAGGTGGTGGTACTGGTCCATGGTTGTCTGTCGAGGGTCATGCCCTGGGACTTGTGCTTTTGTCACCCTTTGGAGACCCTCTCCCATTTTTGCCCCCTTTGTGGGGCAACATTGATCCTGGTGCCACAAAAAGCTGCTGGAGACCAGTGGCTGCACCGTGAAGAGTGGGCAACATGAACCAGTTGGACGCGCCACGGCCACTCAACTGGACTATCAGAAAACTGTGCCACGCAGCCTTTCTGCCATCTGTACGCCTGCTCAAGGTAAAAGAACTCTAGGGAAGGGAATGAACCAAAAAGAAATGTCCAGGGAGATGTTGGTCATTGTAAAATATGTCAGGCAGCCCCTCTGCTCTGTTAGTTCTAAGGACAATAGACGGGAAGAATTTGAGGGCTAATGGATTGGGACTGCTTGAAAAGGGGCATCTGCTTCAAATCTATTTTTTGTGTGAATAATGTTATTTACCTCTATCAGAACTGATTATAAAGAAGTGACTGGAAGTGTCTGTATAAAAAAACAAATAAATGAAATGCAGACAAAAAAGCAGGATGATGCTCTTAATAAATTTCACATTGATAGTATGAATTATTGATCAATAAAAGTATGATTCACGTGATGTTTTCAGAAACAGAGGTAGATAAGAGAATCAGAAACGTAATAGAAAAGGTAAATATTAAAGGAATTCCAGGAGAGACTGAAGAGAGGCTGAGCAGGATGGGCGAATTGGATGTGACAGACAGGCCAAACAAGATTTTCAAAATAGAGGAATATGCAACATCAGGTCAGACAGATTGAAGAATAAATTTCTCATTGCCCTTGAATATATGGCTCAATTATTCGGCAACTAAAACATATTAGGTTAAGATTGATTGCCATACCAATACATTTTACATTAATAGATCAAACTCCGGTGTTTGAGGAACAAGTGGCTAAACCCGATTGTATTAATTTGCTTTCATAATGCAGTTGCTGTCACTGTGTAAAGTAGGCTTTTGTTGGCGGTCTTGAATGCCTCTTTTTTACTCCACTTTGATCTACATTGTACATCAAAGTGTCTAGCTGTAAACCTCACAATCATATCATGCATTAGCATTTGTAAAGCTTGGTTAAATTAACACCATTGTAACCACTGATTGAACAAGGCTCCTTTACGTCGGTGTCTGTTGCATTTGTGTGTGAGTCTGTGACACGTGCTTTACTCTGTACAGTGCATCACTTATAGGACAGTCAGCTGTAACCTGCCTTGAGAGAAGTAAATATATTTTTCTGCAAAATGGACCACTGAGCATCTGAAGTTGGTTGGATGGTGTGTTGCATAAGACTTGGAGTGGTACAGTGGCGTTTCTTCCTCAGCTGGCTTATGGATTTTTTGTGTTAAAGGCAAGACTGTTTGAAGTCAGTTTCTTGTGTTATTTATAACATGTCTCCATAATCTCTTTGGACTCTTAATGGACTATTGTCTTGACAGTGAACAACAGTAGCAGATGTGGCTTTAAAGTATTAGCTCAGCCTCAGATTGAACATGGCTGAAACAATGTCAGTGTTCCTCAAGAGCTACCAGCCTATTATTCGGAAAAGGTTTGTTATTTTGAATCACAGTCATTTCCCTAATGTCTCGCTAATACTTTCCTACAGCCTGCCCACCTCAAACTTACAGCTCATGAGAGCACCTTAGTTTGATGACAGTACAGTATATATGCTCTCAGAGAAGTTTATCTTTCCATTGGGACAGGAAGATATGTGCACGTATTATACTCACTATCTTGTTTTGTATGCATATCTGTCTGTGTGGCTGCACACATGCATTTTCTATAGGCTACTAAGTATACCTCAAAGGTCAGGTTATGATCACATTATGAACCTATTTTTTGCTTTTGAAAGTATATTCATTGTTCATTGTGTATTAGTATAAAGGACAGCTAATAATGTGGTTAGGTTACAGCCCAGCCTGTAGCCTCCTGATGCACGTATTATAACTATAGTAGAGTTACCCTTTTTGGTCCTTCAATCTCTATTTTATTCATGATGCCAAAGTAAAATGAATCAGGTTTGTGCTGACACTGTGTTCAATAGTAATTCAATCCAATACAACAGCTCCCATTAACCTTTTTGATGGCAGGCAATTGGTTAAGTGACAGTTCCCACAAGAGTAATGTCCCTATGAGAGGTGTTTTTGACTCAGGACAAGTATGTAGGCCAGAGGTAGTCCCTCTGAGATGTATCCTGGACTATTATCTTTAGAAGTATATATCCAGAACAACAGTGTTATGCCTCACCTTATGCTGTTATTCCCCTCTTGATGAGTGTGATGGATTTATAAAGGAATTAGAAGCTGTCAGAAGAAGTGTTCTGTCTGAAATAATATGTGCTACACCGGCAAATAGGATTCAAATTAATTTAATGTTAGGATTTGTACAGATTAAGTTGATAAAATGTAAAAGATTAGTCATATGTCTTAGAAACCGCTCCGTCAGTTGTCATGTCATTTTTTTGTTTTTATCAGTCATCTTCTTATTTCTCACATCTGCTGCTATAATTATATTTCAAAATATAAGCAGAAGTTGTTAATTTTTCTTTCTCTGTCTTGTCTCTACATTACATCTTTCCTTTCTATCTCCATTCATCTCCTCTGTTTTTACTTGTTTTTTTTAAATATTTCTTTCAAAATATGTTTTTATTCTAATGCTGCCATAATAACAAACACTCCATCTTATGCAAAATGCATGGGGGCCGGGTTGGTACAGCTTAAAAAATAAATATATCACTCTAAAGCTAAAAATAAATGTGTGTTACATAAAAAGACACTGTGTTGCAGTGCTTTATCTCCTGGCTTTAGAGAATTGAATATGTAGCTGAGCTTATATAACTATAACTAAAACTATATCTTGTTTCTTTATACTAGGCAGAATACAGCAAAGCAAAGTACTTTCTGTCACCTATAGGTGGAGCCACCCAATTTTGTATCAACAATTGACAAAGCTACAGTAAAGTTGTTTTGAAAGGTCTATTTTAGTTTGAGTTTGCCTAACACCAAAGCCCAGACAAGCAAAAATAATACAAAAGACTCCAAGTGGAAGTGTTTAATATTAGTTTTGTGAAGCACTAACAGTCCTTGTGAAATAAAGGACAAGTGCTGTAGGAAATGTGTTGTCATTTGAATAGCTGAGTCCAGTCTTGTCTTCACTGTCCCACAGCCTTGTTCTCTCTGCGCTGTGTGAGGAGGCCTCTAACTCTGAGGGTGTCACAATGCACACTGTGTTATGTCTCAATTAAACAGCAAATACTGTATTCATGAGATTTCAATTAAAACATTATCTGACTAATGAGGCAAACAAGAACATAAGCTGCCAATTATTACCTCACGCTGTTATTCAAGAACACAAAGACATTCCCTCATTTGGCATTCATCCACTTGTCATGGGGAAAAGGTCTATTTTCCACAAGTAACCTGAAACCTTTGTACTGAATAAATGCAACAAATATTCCAAACTGAATATTGCCACTGTTGTGCTACTGAATCATTTATGAGAATCAATGAGAAAGCACCTGCAGCTTCACAATAACTCTCTAATTTGGAAATCCACCTTTGGTTTTCACTCTGACAGTGTTTAAACAGCTGGGACATACACTCAACATGTGCCAGGTTATAGGTCAGTGCTCAGAGTCCACAACCACAGCCACTTCAAAGCCAGATACACTATGCACATAGACTCATTTTACGTAAACATAATACAGAGTTTTGTGTTCTTTCGTATGCTGCTCATTTCCAGAACCAAGACATACATACATATAACAAACATTTGGGACTATGTTTTCAGGTCAAAAGTAGAAGCAGTGAATAATGTATGGTAAGATAACTCTAAATGGTATACTTTAAATTTACGCTCAACTCCTGTAAAAAAACTCTTATAATCTGATAGAGGCTGATAATCAAGATAGAGGTTTCTTCTACTTGATCCTCCTATATTTCCTCTATGTCATGGACTGACGTGGCACTCACACCACATCAATAGGTCACCAACAAAGAAGTCATTTTACTGATCAATACATTTCCAAGGTGTTCATGTAATGACGGTGACACGGAGGTGTAAAGAATGATCAAGAAAGGATTGGAACTGCATAGTGACCTGAGGAGATTAATCATCTAAGAACCACAGTCATATTGTTACTGAGGCATGTGTAGTCAATGTGTAGTCAGCTCCTGTCGTGCTGAAGCCAGCCAATCAGTATTTTGACCATTTTGACTAAAAGCAGCAAGGCTGGGATTCAGATTCAGCACCATGGACAGTGACAGCACTACAAGGCCTGAGTTCAAAAAGTAGATTGTTCTTAGCAATTGTGATTAAATTTTTAGAGCCAAGTATAGATGTAGTTTACACTGTTTAATCTTGGGACACACATTTTCTATTAGAATTATGCCATTCACTTATTGATTTGGCTTTGTTGGTTGCCATTTGCAGAAGTATCTTAGTAAGTACCAACTGAGTCATGATATATTTCTCAAACCTGTTAGAAACAGCCCGCACTCCCGCTGACCCAGTTTAACACTTAACTAAACTTGGTGGAGAATTGTTATTTTCAGCTCTCAACCTGCTTTCCTATTTAAGTTGAGAAGAAGTTTATCCTGCTATAAAGACAATATTCATTTCACATTTTGCATATTGCTTTGGAACGTTTGTGGTAGTTTACAAATAAAACCTGTATTTGTTGCTGTGGCTTTTTTCAAAGTGAAGAGCTGGTGAGTAAAGGACTGTAAACTAAATTTTACAAGCAAGCCTAGGTAGTAGGCTAAGCACAAAATGCTCATAGAGCTGGAACCACATAAAGTAGGAAGGCGTTTGTTTAACTAACTCGTTGTACAATGGCTGTCATTTGATTTTACCTTTATCAGTGTTTTCATACAGAAACATTCAACCATGTTAACTACCATTAACCACCAAAAATTCAACATTCAGCATAAACAAGACAATTTTAGCAAATGGCTACATGTGTGTACTATTACCGAGTGTGTGTCTTTTTTGATTACATCACATTTGGAAGGGTCTATATTATTTATTTAAAACAAACACATCAAATGAACAATTTTGTCACTGTTTGGTGCTATAATTATTCCCAGAAGACAGATCTGCCCCATCAGCTTTATTTTTGGACCTACTGTGCTGCAATGTGTCATTGATGTGACATGGAATACAACATTTGTTTAATGCAAAGTGCAGTGACAGAAAGAGTCTTTTAACAAGTGCTTTGATCTGATGGACATTTTGCTCTCTTTTCCTTTATATAATGTCTTTCATCACAATATACCTTTCTATCTGTTATCTAACCAGCTCACTATGCGTCATTATTGTTCAGAAGTATGCAGTATTAATACAACAGGACACCATGACTTTTTGTAGGAACATATTTTACAAATTTAGACATAGAAATCTCAAGATTCCTGCATATTTAACATCTTTCTCCATCCTGCTTTCTCTGCACAAGCCTTCACTTATCGCTCTTTTTTTTTTGTTGTAGCCCCTTTGTCAGTCTCTCTTCATATTCATTGAACCCACAGTAATACTTTCTGCATTTTGTGTGGCCTATTGCATCAGTGTTTGTGAGCTCAACCAGGTCATTAGCTTGGAGAGGTGGCATCTTAAATCACGTTGGGGCAGCTTTATTTCCCCCAAATGCCACCTTCAATATGTTATCTGCTGCCAAGAGTCTCGGGTGAACACACAAATACACCAAAAATAAACACAGAACACGACTGATTTTGCATACAAAAGTCGATTCCAATGCAAGTTACTTGGCACTCACTTTCCTAAATCAGGAGGACCAAAGGGACGCTTTATTTTGTGTTATGAGCTGCCTTCAGTCCTGGTTGGACTTGAAATGATCCTTTTAAAAGACGTGGATTCCTCCAGCACAATGGGGAAAATGGATAAAGAAGTCTGCACCCAATGGGGCTCTTTTCTCCGCTGAAATGCATTTGTGCACACACACGATAGTCTTGATGAGTGTGAAGGGTCTTTGAAGATCAGCTATAACATAAAGGCTCTCATTCTAAGCTGTGGAAAAGCAGAGGATTTTCCTCTGTTATATGGGCCACATAGAACGTGAGCGTATGCAGATTGTCTTCTTCATTCCATTTAGCTCTTTTTTATGACTTTTCTTCTTACCGCTCTCTTACTTTTATATTTTTATTGATGGTTGGTTGACAGGAAACAGGGCGAGAAGGAAGGGGATGTCACTGGGCAAAGGACCTGTCCGAGATTCGAACCAGGTCTCCTTTGTTTTTGTGTATTTGCAAGTGCTCTACCAACTGAGCTAGGGGTGCTTATTTGTCTGAATGCTGTTCAATTCTATGACCAGATAAAAGCAGCCTTATCCTGAGCGGAGGGCTAAGGAGTCAATAGTTAGATTCTCTCTCCTGCGTGGAAACTTGGACAAAGACAAAAGTCTAGTTGAACGGCTCAATGGAGCAATGAGAATAGTCTAGATAAGCTGTAAATGTAAATATAGTGATACACAACAATTGCAGTGGCTTTGATTGGCAAATGAAACATATGCTCTTTCTTTTGGACATGTGGATGATTGAAGTATATGAGAAGCACTGTCTCTTATTATCAGTTCCACTTTGTTGGTACCTCATTGGGTACCAGCAATAGGACTGATGGATTGTTGTGCGTGTGCAGTGCACTATGTTGAAGTTTTGTTTAATGTATATAGTAATGAGTAGTTTACCTTCTGTTGGCAGCAGCTAAAGGAGGTGTGAAATACACTGAAAGGCTTTACTTATTATGGTAAGGTAAATGAGTGTGGCTCTGTGCACTAGAGTGTGAAAGTTTTCTGTGTCTGGGACATTAGAGCCAGATGTGTGAATATATGTGTGGCTGTAAATTGGATATTGGGACATGGAAAATGAAAGCGAACAGCATTGGCCACACATGGCTATTTTTGTCCCCATACATCTTTTATTTGTTCTCAGGCTCAGTGAGTATGGCACCTTGTTCCCTTTCCTTTGCCATGTTATCAGTGTCTTTCCTGTGATCTCTTACTGAACATATCTCGATCATGTGTGGTCAGAGCAGTACAGTCGAGTTGGTTTCTATTGCTTTTCACACTTTTTAAACTGTCATTACAGCTCCAACCCTAAAGGGATGGCTGCCATTTTATATGGCATTTATAGCACTGCTCCACTTTGCCTTCTAAAGTGCAGCTTTTTACAAAAGTAAGTCTACGATTATTTCGGCACTCTCCTCCATTTGAAGCTCTGAGCCGGTTTAATGTCCAGCACAGTTCTGCCATCAAAAGTCAGATTTTCAGACTTGCAGTCAAAACTGTATTACATAATATTTATATTTCAAAGAAATTTCTCTCACTGTATAAGTATGTGTTCCCCCACAAATTAAGCACTGGTTGAACTGTTGTTGTAGCCTGGAGGAAAGAATCTTACAAAATATCACTTATGTGGGATTTTCCTCCACTTATTTTTATCCGCTGTGGCCAGCTCAGCTCTGGTTATTTATTCTGAAGCTATGACAATTCAAGTTCAGCTTCAGCTGCCCTATAAGAGATGAAAAAATAGCTACACTAGAAGGTCAACATGGAGGAACACCTGGGCACATTTATCACACAGGACTGCCTCATATTTAAACAAAGCAGACTAATGTAAAAAGTGTATATTGGAAAAAGCATAGAATGGCTTTTGATACATGTACACATAAATACAGTGTTGTACAGTTGTGTACCCATTGTTCTAGTGACTGTTCTACAGTTCTACAGTGATGTTATTCACAGTCCTTAGACACTTTTCTGTACATTCAAAGAGTGGATTCTCGAGTACTGTACCTCCCTCTTGAGTGTCTAACAACAGTAGCACAACATCAAGAGGATTATACACTCTATGAAGACAGTAGCTCTTTCTGCATGCCTTTCAGCCTCACTCCAAAATACATTTTCCCAAAGAAAAAGGAAGTAACCAAAGTGGGGAAAAAAGGGGTAAAAGCAGTAAACAGCTTAAGAGAATAGAGTGAATGAGCGGCCATATTGAGATGCAAAAATAGCAAGGAGGACGTCCCTATAATGATGAGTGTGCCCAATGCTCTGTGGGGTTGTTGGCAGGTGCCGTGTTGTTGTAGAGTCTTGCCAGCAACCTTATGTAATGAAGCTTTATCCCTGTCAGTCCAGGAGGGTGAGAAATACAACAGCACTCTGCCGTTCATCTGTTCAGGTGCCAGAAGGAGCCTGAACAGGAGCTCATTATGGAGAACATGACTGGTTCCTGCATACTCAGCACCACATTTTCACTAACTCCAGTATTAAGCTTAGACTCCATCAGCCCAATCAGTTGGTAAATGAACTGGACTTTGCACATTGGGTAGCTCTATAGTGATTATGATCTTTCTCAGAAATGCTGCAGAGGACATGGCTTTGACCCTTCATGTATTCAAATGGATTGTTTTTCATGTGCTGTGAGGTAACGATGTAATAGATGTGCTAATATAGTGTTCAAAATTCATCCCTAGTAAATATCAGAAGAAAGAGCAGAACACAAAAACCAGGACTGTCCCAGGAGAACATGACTGCAAATGTAACATCACCATATTTTCTGTACAAACCCTTGGTTGTTTCCAAGGTGCATGCTACATACAGTTGTGCTCTTAAGTTTACATACCCTGGCAGAATTTGTTATTGTTTGGACATTTTTCAGAGAATATGAATGATAACATAAAAAACTTTTATTTTAGTTAGTGGTTGGGTGAAGCCATTTACTGTCAAAGAACTGTGTTTACTCTTTTTAAATCATAATAACAACAGAAACAACCCAAACAACCCTGATCAAAAGTTTACATTAATTCTGTTCTTAATACCGTGTATTGCCACCTTTAACATCAATGACAGCTTAAAGTCTTTTGTGGTAGTTGTGGATGAGGCTCTTTATTTTCTCAGATGGTAAAGCTGCCCATTGAGGTCAGGAGACTGAGATGGCCAGTCCAGAACCTTCACTTTATGCTGCTGTAGCCAATGACAGGTCGACTTGGGCTGGTGCTTTGGATCGTTGTCATGTTGGAACGTCCAAGTACCTCCCATGCGCAGTTCCCGGGCTGATGATGGCAAGTTTTCCTCCAGTATTTTCTGACATGTGCCTTTGTAGCTCACACATCCCCAAAACATCAGTGATCCACCTCCATGTTCCACAGTAGGAATGATGTACCTTTCATCAAAGGCCTTGTTGACTCTTGTCCAAATGTAACGTTTATGGTTGTGGTCAAGAAGATTAATTTTGGTCTCATCACTCCAAATGACTTTGTTCCAGAGATTTTGAGGCTTGTTTCTGTGCTGTTTGGCGTATTGTAAGCGGGATGCTTTCTAGTCATGGCTTTCTCAACCATGCAGCTTTTTTTTTTTTTGTGCTTCATTATTGTCCATCATGAAACACTGTTTTTCAGAGAGTCCTGTATTTCAGTTGAAGTATTTGTGGGTTTTTCTTTGCATCTCGAACAATTTTCCTGGCAGCTGTGGCAGAAATGTTGGTTGGGCAACTTGACTTTTTCATTTTCCACTTCTTTATTAGAGTTTGAACACTGCTGTTTGACAATAAATGGCTTCACCCAACCACTAACTATGATGTCGTTTTTTTTTGTTTCATTTATATTCTCTGAAAAATGGCCAAACAATCACAAATTCTGCAAGGGTATGTAAACTTCTGAGCACAACTGTATGTTTTCATGATTTATACTATATCCTGACCTTTTCATGATGCAGTTTTGGAGTGGTGCAGAGAAGGTTTTTGTGAACTGCTTGTGTCTTATGTCTATGTATGAGTGGCTCTATCTACTGTATGTATGACTGCAAAGAGGGTCAGGTGTTCAGCTGTAGCTGCTGCCACTGCGGGCTGACAAAGACAGCCGAAACCACAGAGAGCCTGCAAATGAGAGAAGCTATTTGGGGAAACCTTACACTCCACAGCTCTGTATCACAGGTGCAGAAAACACACATGAGTCATTTTATGGCCAGTCACCAGCTCATGAGCATGCATGAGTCTACATCTACTTGCATGAGCTTTCAAATAAGTGTGTACATATCTGCGGCCCAAATTCTCAAAACACTCAATCTTTTATCAAAGCCATATTTGCATGTTTGTATGAAGATACTTTCCCTTTGGAACTGAAGAAATTGATTGTATGGAGCAGCCAAGTGTGGTGGGAATAGGAGGAAGAAAAGCAATTAAAGTGGCAGTCAAATGGTAGCAGTGCAGCAGAGCATCAGATAGAGTAGGTCCCTGACTTAATTACGCTTAGCCCTCACCATGAGATGTGTCATCACCAACACAAAAAATGGGAACATGTGGTCAGGCGTCATGTTAATGCTCCATTTGACTGCACTGTCACCCATCTGTCACCATCCAGAATATGACTATGTGAGCAGCACACCTATAACAGAAACACATACAAGAAAAGAATAAAGAATCTGCCATGAGGGTTTTGCTGTTCACTGCTCTTCCTTAAAACACTATATTGTAGGGGGCTGGCTCCTCATTACACTGGGATAATGCTGTTCTGACGTGTAATTTTACATGCTACCCTTTCACCATCAGGAACATCAGCCTTTTTTTCATTTAAATAGCCACCAGCCCACTGTCCTCCAGATGCATCACTTGCACCTTCTGGCCAGTGTCTGTGGAGCACGTCTGTGGGCTGACAACTGCAGAAGAGGGAACCAAAAGAGAGTGAGACAGCCGAGGTGGCGAGGTGTTCAGCAGTGAACACAAAACAAGGGAAAATTCCATTTTTAGTGAAACAGAAACAGGGAAACCTATGATAGTAATGAGTCAATAAGCAAAGATGGCTATCATGTACAGGGACGTGTGAATAGGCCCATTGTTTATAAAAAAAAAAAAACACACACACTCCCAAAAACGACTGAAACGATAATGAATAACGGACTGAAAGAGGCAAACTGTAAAAAAGAGAGACAAAAACCCTGAGGTTTCACTGGCCTTGAGCCGTAGCCAGCTTTTTCTGCCTTATCAGGCTGTTCCAGATGCAGGAGAAAAACATGTACCCATAATGCACTTTGGCTCTTGCCCATCTGCCTGGAAACTACCCCTTACCCTGTGCTATAAGCGCAGAGGTCAGCTGCTTCTACCAGTGGTTCTTCATCACTGGCTTCAGAAAAGAATAGTTGTGCCAGACACAATCTCAGTTGTAACTATGAAGACAAAGTTTTGTGGACGCATGCACCTGCAGATTTTGTGTAAAATGATTGTGGAAGGAGAAATGACCAGTGTAAGAGACAGCAGCTTACTACACTCTAGCTACATCACAAGACAAAGACAGACTTCTACTGTGACTGTGATTAGTGTCATCCTTTTAGTTGCCAGCCAATATGGCCGCATCTACAACAACAAAAGTCACATGACATGAAGGGTTTCAGTCATTCTTTCCAGTTTACATTGAGCACAAAGCAGCTTTATTTTTAAAATTTTTTTTACAAAGTGGCTGGATTTTGGAGCATTAGCACACAGAGATAATAAGTGTGTGCACCAGTTGTTGTGACTCAGCTGCAGTGAGCTACAGCTGCGGGCAGAATTAAAGGACACTAACAATTTTGCTCCCTATGCACATATTAGTTATTGCCACTACACTTATCACAGAGCTTATTTAATGGTAATGAACTGTCCAAAATTACCTTTTTACTATTACAGTGAGGGAGAAGTCAAACATTTTATTTTCACGCTCCAGTTGTAGCATGTCTTTTACTATGGGCATGACATAAAGGTATGTGCGTTACTGTGTGTGATGAGGCCTCTGACGGGTTTGCATTTATGTCTGAAAGGTACAAGCTGACAGACTATGTGTCATTTCAACATGAAAGCTTTACAAATCATCCTTCTGTGAAATTAGACACAGAGTATTGTTGTATAATGGACACAAAAAACAGGAGAAAATGGTAGGAATAACTGTTTAAGAAAGGCTGAGATTTCAACTCTCTGGACATTACATTCAGATTAGTATACAATCCTCCACAAAAACATCATACTGATATGAGACACAATTCTTTGCATTTGGAAACATGTGTGATAATGAAAAATGTCTGGTCTTTACCTGCAGTGTGCTTCAAATACAAGCGGGTTTTGTGCAGGATGTCGTGGTGTTTATTTTCAGTAAAGTCTGCCATTTATCAGCCTCGTTGTCTGTCCATCTGTGAGATTAACCTTGTTGTCTCGGCGGTTCCAAACACACATTACTCTCTGCTCCCAGGATGCACCTGCTTGACAGATAGGCTTCATGATCAGCAGAGCTCAGCTGACTGCAACAGTGAAGGTACACTGGATTGCATTTGTTTGCTTTTAAGCTGCCTTATTGAATGGTCTAACCCATGTTAAATGAAGACATTATTATTTGTCAAAAATTAACAGATACAGAATTTTTGGTTACAAAGATCACTGTGTATTCAAATGGAAGTGAAAGTGACTGCATGTGAGCAGTGCTGTGACGCTTTTGACTGACAACTCCCACTGCGGCTGTGCACACCTTAGTAATTATGGATTTCTTGACCTGAAATGTAAATCCAAGTCATTTCATGTGGAATCAAATCTTGACATGCACCTGCTTTTCAAAGCTTCACTGAAGTTGAGCGAGAACAAGAGTGGCACTGAGATAGCAGTGGTGTGTGACTGAGAGTAGAGATGCTCATGTAGGTAATGGTGCTATCTTCTGATCTTCTTGGCCCTGACATTTCATTTAAATGGCCTTGGTGTTAACCTGACAACATCATTCACAACCACTGCTCACAAGCATTCAAAATCCAACCGAATAAAAGCTTTTTCTGAGGCTTTGGCCCATTTTGATGATTATTATCTGTTATTTTAGGGTTCCATCTTGGGTCCAGCCTCTAATATGTTTTGAATGTGTATATTCTCCTCCCTTTTATCTGCCTTTCCCACTCTTTGGCTTTCTAATTAAAAAACATTTGTATGTTTTGACTGCAGGAGCTTTTTCTCGCTGAAGTAATGATGCATGTATGCAGGCCGATTACTGTACCATTCACTTCCTCTTTGTCCAATTAAAGGCCATGGCGCAAATCCCCACTGAGCAAGAACAAATAGTGTGCAAACTGGTAATTATTTGCAAAAGAGGACAAGATGCTGCGGGTGGAGAAATAGTGTTTGTGAGGATGTGTTTGACAAACAAAAATGTATGTAGATCGTTCCAGGTCAGTGTTTTTCCTGCTTGGAGTCTCTACACAGTGTGCACATATTCACTGTGTGCCAGAACAAAACGAGACGGAAAATGTGTGAGAAAATGTTCAAGATACATAGCAAAATTTTGCAAAGCATTGAAATTGAGAGCCAGGTAAATGAAAAACGAATAGAGTTGTGGGTCATTTAGTGTCACTTTTTGTCATCATTATTATGTCATGTCTATGGTTAAACAAACCATTGCCCTTGTCCACTTGTCCATCCAATTAGACTCACTGCCCCCAATGACACGAGAAGACACTCTATTAATGATATCGATAGATGGGAAAACATATGCCCCTTCTGTGATGGTTCTCTTCCCAAAAGCTGCCTTTGAAGGCATCATTAGCAGACAAATCATGGATCAAGTCAAGCATAGTTCAGAATAATACCATCAGGATTTGACCAAGACTGTTCTATGAGTTCCTCAATTTCTCATGTCACGCTTGAATGGATTAAATTTTTGCTTATTATAAGTAACCCCACAGCATTTTCAAAGCTATCACCTCACATCCTCTTAGTCACTTCTGCGGTTTAGTAATGAATCACAGCACGCTATAAGTTATAGTGGGAAAAAAAAAATACAGTTTAATCATGTAATAGCATATTGTCATGGGAATCATCTTTGAAAAAACAAAGATGAAAGGCTTTATCATCATATTAGTATAGATGCTAATATTCAGAAGCACATATTGGAAGCTTTGGCCAATCACAAGCTTGGATAGAGAGGTCTCAGGTTGGCTATTGACCACTCAATTGATGACTGCTGATAATTAAAAAAAGGTTTCTATTCCAGTGCAGGCTAGAAAATAGGAAAAATAAAAACATGAATAGAGAATGCAGAGGCAAAGTGAAACGTGGATAAATATTAGTAATATATTCACGCAATGTTTAAGCAGGTAGAGATAATTGTTGGGTTGCATCGTTCTGACGCCGAACTCAGAGCTAGAAATTTATGGTAAGTGTAAAACTTTGGTTTGATGTAATGTATCAGTATTTTGTGGTTACAAAGACGTTTTTTGGGATAAAATAAAAAGTAGGAAAAGTAGCTTTGCTGGTGTTGAAAGATAGAAGTTGCGGTAAGGACCAGGACAGGGGAAGATACAGCTTTAAAGGCATGAAAACTGGATTTTTTTATTTTTATGTTTATTCAAAATACTGTATTTAAATCTCCCATCTCCTATGTGTAAACTTACCTTAAAGTCAAGGTTTGGCTTCATTTAGTCACAGAGTAACTCCTTTTCATTAAGGAAAAGGTTTCAACAAAGTCATCTGGACGTAGGTTTGAAGGTGAAGATGTTTCGTCCCTCATCCAAGAAACTTTGTCAGAGTTCAACAGATAAGAGAGCTGAGTTTTATATACCTCAGGCTCGTCTGGTTTCATTGTCGTTAAGAGTTTAATGGGCAGTGTGAGTGCTGGTGGGGGTCGTTATACTCTTGTGGGCCATGTCCATCTAGAATGTCCTTCTAGAAAAAAACTGTTTTGATTTTGGCTTCAATACACTGTTGTGCATAGAGGGAAGGTTGTACCTCAGAACCTTGCCCATTTTAGCTACACAATTAAGGGTTTTTGTTGACCAGACTGTTAATCACAATTAGCTAAAGAAGGAATTGTTAAGTTTTTTTGCTGTGTGGTCAATGTCTGCAACCAAGCCTTATATTTTTATATATTTTATATGGTTTATTCTGAGTCTCATTAAATACCCTACTGAAGCACAGACTAATTAAAATGAGATTTTAGGGAAGCACGTTTGGGCTTTTCCCTTTCATTATTTTTAAAAAGTAAACAGCCATTGGCTACTGAAACAGAATAGACATAGTCCTGCCTTTCTGCAGAATTCTGTCTGGGAGATGTGTTCATGGGCTAAGAGTTGGTGAGATTCAGGGCTAGCCTGTACATGGCAACGTCAGGCTTTGTTGCAAATATATTCCCTCCATCACACAAGAACTGAACAAAATGTGTGTTACTTTTATTTGGGGAACTACCAGGGAGGTGACAAAAATATGGTGGGTTAGGTGTCACTGACCTGGGGCTGAAACAAAAAAATTGCCTTCGTTAAAAATGTTTCTATGGCCGTTGCCAGAAAAGCTCCCTTGGTGGAGGAGCTAAAACTGTGGAGGAAAAAAAATAAGAAGAGCACGTCAAGGACCAGATTTTAAACTTTTGTATGGAGATTTTACCAGTGAACACACTTTGGACTGTTCAGGGTTACCAAGCAAAATGCTTTTTAATACTGTATGTACAGTGAAAATATCAATTACAAGTACTTAAACAGCACACAATCCCTGATAAAAATGCTCAATAGCAACTTGTATAAAAAAAACATCAAAGACAATAGATGGCTAAATTCTGTAACTAGACTTCCTGTGAGAGGCACTGTTTCCTGGAGTTGCTGTGTAAAGACAAACAATGTCCAATGCCCAACTGCTCAGAAGATGAAACACAACACTTACTCATAGACTGTTACCGCTTTCAAGAAATCTGGGAAAAAAAACCTTCACATGGACTTACCTTTACCTGTAACTTTCATTCGATCATGTATGGATTCACTAAAACAGTTACAACTTTATCAACTAATCATTGCAATAACCACTGCTAAAATAGGAAAACAAGGACTAAGATCAATATTATAAAATATTTATTAACAGTAATACAGTATTTAAACTTGGGACATTTACAATTTGTAAAGTTTATAAAATTTGTATTTAATATATTGTTGTCGTTTTTTGTGGTGAAATGTAGTTTTCTTCAAGTTGCGTATGCCATAGGTGAAAGCACAGTCTATGTAGACGTTTTAATGCCTAATTTCATTTTAATGTGAACTCAAGGGACATGTATTTCCAAGATAAATAATGTAAAAATAAAATGTATTTCAAGAATATTGATATACGTTATTTTACACAAGTCACTTATGTAAGTTATGTCTGAACATTGAACTAAATAAAATCTCCTTAAAGCATATAAAAGGAGGAGATGGAGAATCACATAGAGAACCGTCAATCAGACTCTCACTAGTCATATATTTATAGAAACTCACACATTTAGAGCAATAGCAGTGTATAGATGTAAAATGGGGCATAACCTGACATGAGAACCAGCACATGGATGGATGAATAGATAATACATGATAGGAATAACAGACAAAACCTCTCATTGTTCAATTGTGGATCTACTGCAGGAAGTGGTCTGGGCTCGGAGCAGGTGAGCGCATCCCTGTTTTGGATGGGTTTACTTTTTGAAAAACTTGTGACTGCATAAAAACCTGTGCAATTGGGAGCCCATTCTCATAAGGACATGAGAACACAGACAATAATCTACTCAGTGCTAGATACTATTGTCTTTACGTTATGTGTCCTTAGCGGGGTTAAACACGGTGTTCACTCGCTCCATCCTTTGATAAATCAGTCCACAATGACAGTAAATACAACAACAACAACAGTTTAGCAGCTACTTACTTGAAAACGAACATCTCACATCCCCTTTTTACGTTTGTCCCTCAGTTTCAACGCAGGAATTATCCAGGATTGCTCTTGTGCATCTTTTGAGTTCATAAACACACTCCAACAGCAAAGACGCCCAATAACTGCACGGGTTGTCGATCCGCATTGTCCCGCTCAGCTCAGTACAGTCCAAACATGGCTTGCTTCTTCCGCTAGGGTTTGAGAAGTCCGCGGGGCTTTTTGAGGCTGACAGGTGGATGTGCACGTACACGGGCCTCATATGAGAAAGTCCTGGGCTGGACTCAAGTCTCCAGTCCCAGGAAAGATATACTAGAACCAGGCCCTGTTATCACTATTTTGTAAAACATGCTAACTTATTTTATACAAGTTATTTATTAATTTGTTGTTTTAACAGTAAGTATTATACATTATTCATTTTAATGTATAACTGAAATATGTATGAAATATACTGTATGTAAATGTATGTATATTTTTTGTATTTAGACTATTAAATATGAATTATTGACACAGATACATAATCTTTATATAGCACTTTTCCACCTACTGTAGTAGGCACTCAAAGCGCTTTACATAGATTAAGCTATTTACCAGTGTTACAGAACACTCACTGGAGGCAATGTGGGTTAAGTGTCTTGCCCAAGGACACAACAACAGTATGTGGGGCAGAGCGGGATGTTATGATGTTTTTGGGATGTTTCAAGCTGGGATCGAACCACCCACCCGTCAGTCGAAGGACGGCCGCTTTACCCACTTAATATTTTAGGAGTTATATATAGTAATACTATATTATATTTGGTTTATTTATAAATCTCAAATAGCGCGCTCCTTCAATGCCAGTGTTATCAGGCCTTAATCCGTCTTGCGTAAATCCCACCTCAGAACACCTACAATGGTGCATGGTGTCTCGTCCACACTTTGGGCAAGTGGAAGATGGCAAATCAGCCACTGCATCACTGACTGTGAGCATTTTGTGAGCCGTAAGATTGGGCCCTCAGTGTGTGTACATTTAGTTTTGAAAAACTCTATGGGTTGGGCACTATGCAGTATAGTGGGTTGCTCTCTTGTATGTTTGAGGAGTTCACAGTTCAGACAGTAGCAAATAAATGAAGCAGCATTTTACTGTAATGCGCTATTAAATATTTACTTTCAGGTGTACATTTGTACTATAGCCCTAAGTCATCCAGGCAGGGGGGCCTGTCTGTTCGGTAGGTCATATGTGCAGTAACATGGATCCCTCTTTTACTGGCACATATTTATTCAGTTTTGTGCAGAGGCAGTCCTGCATGACAATGGACCAGCAGAAATTAAAAGATCATCTCCCCTGAGATCTATGTTGTGAGTTATATTTGTGTTGTACTATGTGGAGCGAGCTTGTTTGTGATGAAAGGCAGATGATAATGTCTCTACAGTGATATGTCCAAATTGTGGCAGATCCTCACATACCTATGACAGCGCCATAACTGATCCGACAGCTCCATCGACAGGCTGATAACAAATGACTACACTGTGCCACTTTCCGGGAAAGGGACATTTCTCAAAAATGTCAACATAGGATAATTTGTTAAACTATGTCGTTGAGTCAATAACAATACAGGCTGTTGTTGGCTCTCATAAATGATGGCCCAAAGTATTGTTTTATTTTAAAACATATTGATAGCATTTACAATACATTTTACATGTCTCTTTGATTATAATGAGAAAGATGTGACTTTGAAATTAAAGCCACATCCTAACTTTCCAATAAAAATTGATTTAGAGTTAAAAGAGTTATGTTCTTATTAAAGGGCACCGCTTAACTTTTAGCCCAAAAATATATATTCTCAAAATCATCAGGGCGCTAATGTTTTGCTAATTCCTTTAGCATCTCTCCTCTGTCTCTGTTTGTATCCACCGCTCTCTGCTTGTGTCACTGCGGAGAAAAAAGACAAGACAGAGCTGGTTTTCTGGAACGTTGTAATATTGGCTACAACTATTGCCAATGTATCTCCACTTTCTCTGGAGAATAACCGCTAAAGTTTTACTAGGCTGGCATCAAGAGAAGCCATCTCCTCTTGCTCACAGCTCTCAGTATACTGTAGCAGCGCGCCATAGTCTCTTTAATGTGTGGGAAACACCACTAGCAGAGTTGTATGTTTTATTACTTATTTTATTATCACTTTATCCCCGTGGGAAAATTCACTGTCGACAGCTGCCACCAGGGGGCACCCTGCATCTTTTGATGTTAGTGGAGGAAACCAGAGTACCTGGAGGAAAACCTACCCAAGCACAGGTAGAACATACAAACTCCACACATTACAGAATACGCAAAAATGACCCTACTGTTTTAGAAGAGCATACAGCATCGGAAAATACAGCATCTACTTTTCAGCCTGATTTATATTTATAACTCATATCATATGATTTGAAATGACCTGTTAGCAAAGGCATTGTTCTGGCACAACAAATCAGAGGACACATACTCAAAGTGACTACTGGAATCTCATTTTAGGAAGGTTGCTGATATTGTCTCTTGCTCAAGTGTGGCCTGAAGCATTTAAAAAAATCTGAAAATGTACTTGTAAACACAGTGCAGACTCTTAAGAGCACTTTTTAAAGACACAAACAGTAAACCAGTTAAATAGAGCAGCTTTTTTGTAAATGTGTCATTTCTTGTAAACCTAAAACTGCTTATTGTCCCATGTCTACTCTTGAGCTAAATGTTATAACCTTTCATTTTAGCAGATGTTGCCCTGACATCAGTCCTTGTCTTTTTCTAAATGCTGGGACACAGTGTGATGGGGTGCTGTCTCTCTGAGGCCTGTCAACTCCCACCTGACATACAGAATCAGCTTTGACGGACAGTAGAGGAGATAAAAAAGAGGGGGCCTGGCCCCTTGTGTCTCTTTATGTAGGCCTATACTATCACATTATTTTCATCAATTTTATGCATGAACCTGTTTCTGGACATTTTTGGTTGTGAGCTTCTCCATTGTGTTTGCTTGTTGTTGTACAGTGCACTGACGCACATGCCATGCTCCAGAGATCACCACTCCAGTTCCCAGCTAAGCCTAAGGGGCTACAGCAGGGGGGCAAAGAACGCACGGAAAGGGGGGTTCCTCCTAGTTTCTTGTATCCATGGAAACAGCACCCTGCTCTGCAGGGATGTGTGTCAGTGGTGCTGACACATAGGAATGCGATTGAGGAAAGAAAAGATAGAGAAATGGTGGGAAATGAAGTAGAGGAGGAAATAATGGACTGTATTGTGGCAGAAGTTCATGGTGATGGTCAGCTGACAAATGAGAGAAGAGGAACCCACAGGATGGAGCTGGATTTTATAGACGAAATCTTATCAGTCTTATTCGCAGATCAGCCATTTTTACATGAGGATACTATAGTGTTTATTTAGAAACTTATTGAATTACATATAGAAAACCCTTTTGATGCAAGAACTGCATGCTGTTTTCTTTTTGCTTGAGAAAGCCTGTACATATTTTCTGATTATGGAGCCCTTATTCACGCCTAACAATGAACTGAAAATTTCCAAATTATAACACAAAACTATAACATGGTTTGACAAGTTGTTATTGTGACCATTAATGGCTGTTTGTGCAGTCTATGAAAACATATGTGGAATTTGTTGTACTAAACATTGTATTGAACACACGACTGACATATTTCTATTATCTATTAAGTTATATCTCTATTGTTACATCTGTACTGTGTTTAGGCTGATGATGGTGGTGATGATTATGTTTGTAGACCAGCAGACCAGCCCATCCCTCCCATGTACAGGCTCTAATTCTGGTGTGGTGTTTTTATTTTCCCCGGTGGAGGCTAGACTTCCTTCCTCTCCTCACTTTACTCCCTGTTTTTTTTACTCCAGGGATTCACTCTGTCACTCTCAATTGTGTGAGTCAGATTGTGTTTAACAAACACCCCAAATGCTTATTGATTGGTTAAAGTGAAGGAGTCTAAGGAGCATAACTAAATAAAAAAAATATATTTATGACATTAGGCTTAACTCGAGGACAGTGCTGTTGTTTGTGAGGGCACAGTGTGTACACCTGTCTGGGTTTGGGATAAATAGACTTTGATGTTCATTTCTAACCATAAATACAAGTTTTGTTATGTCTAAAAACTTAATTTTACACTTGATGTTGTCAAACTGGAATGTTTGAATTGGATAGTTTTGACAGTTGTAGTTTCAGACACAAGATTATTTATTTTTTCAAATGGCTTTAATTTATTCTATACACAGTTTGTGTAGATAATGATTACTCAGTGTGGCTTTATGACATGTTAAACAGCAGCCTATGTTCTGCACTGTACATCTGGCTTTGTGGGGTTTAAAAGAGCCATTTGACATTTGTGTGTGACTGCAGCTTCTGCAGCTTCTTCAGGCAAGTCTCTCTCTCTCACAGGGAGCTGCATTAATGGCACTACATCACAGTCTCAGTGTGACCGCTGTGCTGGTTAGAATATTAAAGATGGATCACTGGCCATGAACACTTGACCTGGGAAATATACTACAGCCATAATAGATTGAGGAAAGTGGCAGAAGGATTGAGAAGGACAGAGTGAGGGTCAGTGTCAGTCATTATAAACCTATATGGGCCAGATCATTTTCAAGCAGCCCAAACACTCTGAATGCTGACTCTTGTGGCCCGCTGTACCTGTCTTTTAAACTAAAGTTTTTGTTGGCCTCACTGTAGTGGTTGCATGAGCAGCAATTTCACAGCGCTTAGCCTGAATTGCTGCAGTCCCTCCAACTTCATTAAAGCTTTAGCAAACACAACAGAGCACACAAATGCGGAGGCTTGCAGCACTCATTGTGGCCTTGAATGCACCATTTTATGAGAATTCTGTCAACAACCTTTCCTGTGTGTAACCAGTGCTCTGATAAATAGAAAGTCACTTTGCACAAGAAACACTTTTTAGTTATTGTTGCTCAACAGTAGTAGCTGCAACATTAGGCGACATGCACAAGAGCAAACTAGACACAGCTGAACAGACACATGTCAAAAACACATGCTAACTCATACTACAAAACACATACAGTATATATGTGTGTGTCCTCACAATATACTACTTTTTGTCTTTGTGTAACTCTCTAAAAAAAACATCCACTTGACAGGCGTCAATAAAAGTATAAATAAAAGACTGTGTGCTGATTTGATTGACCACAGCTCAGTCTCTCAGAGCAGCTCAAGGGCTCACTCTGTTCTCAGCTGCCTATTATTTCTCCTCTTGTGGGGAGATTTTCACTTCTGTGGCCTTGACATAAACTAAATGGATATACTGTACCTTATCTTTTCCCAGTCAGTGTCCTATTCCATGCCTTCTGTGTGCGCCTATATTTTTCTTCTCTTTCACAATGCAGCTTGGTTCAGGCGGATATGATGAGTCTGGGATAACTACAGTTTTTATTTCCCTGTTTTACCTGCTCTCTCAGTGTTTACTCTCCACTTCCCTCTTTCTTTGTTTTTGCCGGCCTTATACACACCTCCACCCCCAAAGCCTCCTCAGCCCCCTGCCACTAACAGAATGGCCATGCCACTGTTGATTAGAGCCTGCATGGCCAACCTCTCAGCTCGGCTTAGAGCAGGCCTGTGGGAAAGAGAGCTGCTTATTCTAGCCCCAGGAGATGGATTGGAAACGACGGCAACTAAAACAAGCTAGCATTCTCTCATTACTCTGAGTTGTTCAGCACACCAACGCATGCGCACAAGAGGGCACCACAAGTGTATAAACAACATCAGGAAATGAGCTTTCTTGCTGCATGTGTTTAGTTTGTTGTCAGGTGCGGTTGGCTCTTGGCTGCATGTGCTCTTCGTGTGAGTTATGGTTCTGCTGCCACATCTGGCCCAAAATGACTTACATAACTCTAATGGGAATACTCTACACTCATTTCATACAGTATTTCAGGTTGTGTCTGGTTATGTATAGTTTCTATTATTTTTCTCTAGATGCCTGTACTTTCACTACAGTAGTTCTAAAAATAAAACCTCTGTTCTACAGGCACTTTGATCGGAGTAGATATAGTCTATAGAAAGCTATTTATATGTGTATGAAGTGTCAGTGATGCTTTATTTTTAAAGATTTTAAGGTTTGCGATAAATTATACAGTGAATAAAAAAACTATTGAGCTAGTGCTCCTGCCCTCCTCTACTTTATTAACACAATAACGCTGCAGTGAAATCCATAAACTAAGTATAAGTCCCACTATAAGCGCCTGAGCAATCAACCATAAAGTCTTTCATCAGGTTCACACAAATCTACATGTACATCATCTCAAGAGCACTGGTCGACTAAGGTCAGACCCAAAGAGCCACTGATAATAGTCTTTTGGATGTTATAAATGTTTTTTTAATCAACGTGATCAGATTAGACTTTGCAACATGCACTACATATAGTACATCAAAGAAATGTAGCGTATAATGATGACTCCCTCCTTACATTATAACTCTGTTTTTATGTTCCATAACAAGGCCAGGAAGCTAGACCAGCATCAACAGTGTTGCTATGATCTTGTATTTTGTCTAAATAGAAACATGCTTTGTAGCTCTATATTTTCATTGCACATTGTATGTGATGTTGAGGGTCCAGTTCTGAGCACGGGATTTGGTCAAGGGCACTTGAATTAATAAACATTTGTTTTTCTAACTGCTAGTAAACAGATGGCTTTAGTCAGTCTGGGCTAAAGCTTAAGCTCACTGTCGAGTGTCGACCACACACAACTTGACACAGGTCTCAGGTCTCTCAGTATCCCGTCACAGAGAGCTACCACTCAGTGACCTGAAGACACAATGGGATTTTCATGCTCGAGGGCAGTGGTATGCACAAATACTGACTAATGCACATCTGCACACAATGCTGCTCTCTGTGTCCCAGTGGCCCTCACACATAAACACCAAAAAATGAATTTTATACTTGTTTCAGCATTTTAGAGCAAGTTGAACCCTCGTCCCAAAAGGACACCAGAGTAACAGAGCTTATTAGCAGGACTTAGTTAAAAGTGTGCTGCTATTTGTGTGTCTATATTATTGGCACCAATGTGTTGTTTATTCATGTTTTGTCATGTAACAGAAGCATTACATATGGTTGTATGTAAGCTCTCATCGACTGCTGTGAGACTTGGTCAAAGGGAGCGTGAGTGAGTAGTGTTAAAGACATGGACAAAGGCAGAAAGCTGTATCTGGAGCTAGAGAAGGGACATCTGCTGCTGCTTTACCATCGTTCCCCGTATCCCTGTTTACATGACATATAGTAATAGCCATGGTGCTGTTTGGATGTCACAGTGCCTAGAAGCATCTAGTTTACATCCGAGTTTAAGAATGTAGGGGACAAACTAAATGACCTCCTCTGAATAGCTTATCTACTCTATTAGATGATCAGTTTGAGTGGAGGGCAGCCATCAAGTCCATTACAGGCTCATAACGGTGCTGGGTCTTTATCTGCCTTTGCCAACCACCCACTGTCACTAAAATAAAAGGCATCTGTTTTGTTAACATAATCAGCTGTTTTACAAAGGAACAGCAGTTTTCATGTTGCTCATTGATTGAGTTTTTCTTGTCCGTATTGCAGTGTGCGATTTATTTTTAAATAATGAATAGTTACAATGATTTACTAAGCTAAAAAGTGAAGGCATCTGGACATAGTTTGTACATGTTTCCAGATGCCTTTCTTTTTAACTTTTTAGCATATGACTACCTGAATGACTGAGATCCTACTCAATTTACTGTAATCGATGACTTAACACAGTCAATACAGTACTTTTGTTGCATTTATTTTGATAGAATGTTCCTGATGTTTTCTGTCTACACCTCTATAGTTGAAAAGGTCGTGAGGAATGATACAGTCTTTTCTGTACACTTCTCTCTGTTTGTATGTAAGTTGATTTTTTTTTCTCTATTGCTCACAGTAGAGCATGTCAATGTATCTTTTACATGAACCTCATTTAATGTCTCCCTTACTTAATTTCCTGTCTATCTAATGGGCAAAGAGGCCACATCCCAGTCTATATAAAGTAAAATGACAATAAGAAGAAATAAGAAAACGATTATAATCTTTTACAATGTAGGTGCATGACTATGAGCTTCTTGTGTTCATGCAGTAGCACACACCTACCTCTGGTGCCTACAGCCTGGTGGACTCAGGTGCTCTCCTCTAAGCAGTCTACTACGAGTCACTAGAGCAGCATCTGAGTGCATGTAAGTCTCTAATGTGCTGGCCTCATTTCTATAGTACTAACATGGACAGAGATTGTTCTAAAAACACTATGTACCTTTTCACGGATCACACCCACTAAAGGATTTAAGATAGACACATGCTTCTAGAAACCCACATGAAACTTTTATCTCTTAAGAAATACATACTCCAGAAGTTGAGAAATAACCATCCGGACTAGTTTTAAAGCTTGAAATACTTTTATCTGTCATCCTAGAGATTTCATCTGCTCTCTCATATTAGACGTAAACAACGTTAAGCTTTAAACGATCATTAGATGCAATTTTCTAAACTGGTAAATGAAGTGAGGAGGTAGCCTAAGTAGATTTTCATACAGTAGCAATTGGAAAGCACATTATGTTCCCTTTGTGTGTATTCCTTTGTAACTTAAACATTATTTAGTTCAGATTAGTTTTCTCTCACTAATTAACCCTTGAACTGTAAAAGTCACTGCTACGTTTCCTTGCAGTCCCACGTGTGCCTGCCCATGTGCCATTTAGGACAAAATAATGGTGAGCAAACCAGACGAGTGTCATATTGCTTTACCTAATAGGCTCTCTTGCCATTCAGACGCCCTACTTGGTCTTGATCTCAGACAGAAATGTGCCTGAAGCAGATGACACGCAGACAGCCTGACAGGACTGACTTCCATTTGAATCCCATACAGGAGCTCATTTGGCAAGAAAAGCGTAAAAAGTTAATAGTGGCTACAGTTTTGTCAGAATGCGTCCAAATATTGCCTTGCTTTTTAATGCAGCGTCTTCGCAGCATCATGGCGGCTCAGAAAAAGGGGGAGGAGCTGTTGTAGATGGGTTTTAGGGGTAGTTCCACTGGTGTCTTCTCCTCCATGAACCCCCACACACACTTTGTACTGCTGAGTGGCCATTGGATCCGCTTTGCTTTAGGCAAGATATAGTAGGTGTTTTTTTATCAAGTCTATTTTTGAAAGGAAAAGCCCCAGAAAACAGGTGAGTCACTAGAGTGTGTAAATGTCCTGATATCAGGCTCTTCTCTTCTTTCTTTTTTTCATGTTGCAAATATTTATGACAATATCCTAACTGTTCCCAAATTGATACATTTTTATCACAAGAAACATTTTTGTGCCTTTCCTGTAGTGTTATTTTCAGGTCAATAAGACGCATAAGTGTTACTTGTGCAATCTGATCTACCATGTGACCAAATAATGCAGTATTCTTAATGACCAAAATCTTGTTTTTTGATCTTATTAAATGTACTTAATTTGGAAATATTAGATGTCCAGAATGTCAAGGTGTTTCTATTTTTGCTCAAAGACTAGCGGCTTTTCATAACGGCTGAGTCATTCACACTTAAGACGAGAAGTGAAAAAGGCAGAGGAAGAGCAGGAGAGCTGAGAGATTAGGCTGTTGATTGGATATGGTTCTCGATTCAGCCCGTTGCCAGTGTCAAGAACAAAGAGGAGATACAATAGTAAAGGGTGGTGGTATGGTGGAGTAGTCCAGGTTAGGTGTAATGGAGTCAAGACCCCTAACAGGCTGTCAGATGCTGCTCACTTTCCACACAGTCCAATCTCCCCACACACACATGCTGTGTCTGTGCACTGCTGGTGTGATCAGGTTTGTGTGCTGCAAGTGCACCCTGGTGATTAATCTTGCACCCTGGTGATTAATCTTAATTACACAATGGAAGTACAGGCCGTGTGCCATCTCATTATGCCATGTCAAATTTCACGAGTAACAATTGACAATGTGGGCAAGTGGCGAGACAAAAAGGTACAGTATGAGATAGATGAAGGAAAAAAAAAGTGAATAGCATATTAAAATAATTTGAAAAAGGGGGTGGCTCTAGTTTGTGGCCAGATGAACTAGCGGATGGATACAGTGTTAGATAGTGTTACCAAAAGAATGGGGCTGGGGGCGCTGGTGTGGCCCACTGAGTGATAGTGGCCAGGGTGATCTCCAAAAGCATCCCCTTAGAGTAATGGTTAATCATCGTGGGAAGTGTGGTGTTAGGGTAAGTGTGCACGAGTGCGGCCCTCAGCCTGGTCGGGGCCTGTTGTGGTGGGTTTTGCTGTGCTGTGGTGTGACAGGGCCAGTCAGGCGGATGCGGCGTGTGTTGTTGTAGCCATGTTGGTGGAGAAAGCCCTGTACAAGCAACTCTTAGCTGCGCTGGCTGGGAGAAGACCCGGGGCAGCTCTCCCAGATTGGACATCAGGAAAAAATGCTGTCCTTTTTGTTTTCATGGTTTTGTGTTTCCATTGCGGAGGGTTTGAAGTCTGTTCCATGAGTCCTCTCTGTCTGTTGCCTGCTACGTGCTAGATGGGCCATTTGGTCTCATTCTGGACTACTAATGTCCGCTCTGTCAACACAAAGCCATTCTGATAATCCACCTCCTGGGATGGCAATGTCAACCTTTGAACTGCTCTATAATATTTATACACTGAAATGTGTTTTCTGCAGAAAAAAAGAGAAAACATAAGAGCTGTAGAGAATCAAAGGGATTGGTGGATGGATTCTGTCTCTCTCTTTGGTTTTGGACACACCCCTCATCTGCTCCGCTACATGTTAACTAATGCAGCCTAAAATGTTTAAATAATTGCGTATTCACTGCACTGTCATTTAAGAGCAGCCTCTACAGCATGCACTTACAGCCTCGCCTGATACAGCCTGGCCACCAGTGCAAGTTTTAAGTTTTTTTTAAGCTATTCTGATTATTGAAGGTCACTGTGGTGCATTATCTCACTTAACATTACTGACTGAACTGGCAACAACAAACAAACACATGTGCATGGTATGGCCAGCTGGCATTTGCCTGGCCACAGCTGCAGTTCACAGGAGGTGTATAACAACTTTGTATTTCTTTTATGCTTCCCTCCTGATTACTGTGGCTTCAAAAGAATGCAAAAATATAGGTAAATATTCAGCCTAATGTCAGTATAGTAATATACTGCTGCCATTAATGTAACCTCACACTATTTCAGTAAGTAAGGGACATATCAGTTCAGTGGTACGTTAAATAATTAACTATAAATTAAATGTATGGTGAAAAAAAAAAAGAAAGTTCAAAACTAGGTCATTTTAAAAGTCTGTATTTGCTTCTTATATGTTATATATTTGCCTTTTACACTCCACCTTTGAGCCACTCCATAAAGCAGTTTATTAAACAAGTGTGAAAACCACAGGAGGGGCTCTTAAGCTGACAGAGAATGTCAAGGACATTCAAATACAACATCAACAAACTCAGAAATGCTTTCTAAAAGTATTATGCAAATTTCTCAGATGTATCTGCATTTGTTTTAAAAGAAACAGAGCTGCTCTTAAAAGGCAGGTGCCATTTAAACAACACATTTACACATTGAGCAGTGAAGGAGAATCTTAGTCTTGTTCTTACTTACAGCCTAAATGTAAAGTTGTCGCAGACTAATCAGGACAGCTTCTTCTTAAGCTACGTCAAGGCCATCGTCGCACAGATAACCCGGCTCCAAGTCTAAGCTCTATCGGGTAAACACCATTCTTTGATTTGGCATTATGTGCACATTGACCTACTATTAAGCTTTATAAACTCAGTCCAAGGAACCATGGACAGACTGGTTATTCAATATTACACTGTGGTGAGTGTCCAGTGTCAACGGGTCCCGTGTTGATGGAAATAAACCTCTCCTGCCTAAGACATCCAGAAAGTCTCCAGCCTGTTTTTCTTGTGTGACTCCTCAAAGGACAACTCAAATATTCTCTAACCAGCAGTGTACTGTATATTTTCTGTAGGGAAATGAAAGTGACAGGTGCCTTATGTGTAGAGCATTGGCTCAAGATGTTTTGTATGGGAGTTGGAAGGAAGTATTCAAATATTTTCTATGTCTTGTGTGGCCAGCTAGTGGTCTTGATGGCTGTATATTTGCTCTCTTCCCATCCTAAAGTCACGCATTTTCCTGAACTCACAATACTTGAAATCTATTGGCCTGGCTGATATAGTTTGTGTGCTTAGTTTGCAACAAGGCTTAATCCCTGCATTTTTGGAGACATATGTTTATCCCTGTTCAATGTAGCCCTGCTTATGTAATGCAGGCCAACTCTGTGGCTCTAAACTGTCTGTCTGGATGTAACCATAGCAAGATAATTGGCTCCAGTCAGTCGCATTGTC
Source organism: Perccottus glenii (assembly GCA_024416835.2). Lineage (NCBI taxonomy): Eukaryota > Metazoa > Chordata > Actinopteri > Gobiiformes > Odontobutidae > Perccottus > Perccottus glenii. The sequence goes on from CM044556.2 coordinate 18,620,303, forward strand.
ATTCAGACCTGCAGCAGATACAGAGAACCACCATCTGACACATGCCCCATTAAACTGAGTGCATTATAGTAAGTAAGTTGTCTTTATACCATTTACTGTCCAAGAAAACTAAGCACACAGATGTAAAAATTTAATTTTTGGTCCCATAATACAAACACAAGTTGTAAGAGGTAAGCGCCCTCTTAGCTGGCACTGCAGAGCGTATTTCAGGACTGGGATTCTGGACATAATTTACTGCCTCAGTGGGTTTAACATCCACTTTCTCTTTTCCAGCTCCTCATCTCACCCTAAAATAAGGTTGCAGTCACTAAATGACATAAGACATTTTTGTCAAAATGCCTTGTGAATTATGTCTGAGCTGCTGTGAGTGTATGAATGTAACTTAAAAGCTATGAGACACTAGCGCTACAAAAGCTGCATTACTGTTCGTAAATAGCAGCTGCGGCTGTTTTGATAAAAGTACATAAATCTGTGTTGCATTAAGATTTTTATCATTTTAATGTGTATGTAATAATACATCCATTGTATTTGTGTTTTGCAGGCACAGAAATCGTGGATAGAAAGAGCATTCAGCAAGAGAGAATGTGTTCATATCATAGTGAGCGCCAAAGACCCCCATAGGTGAGTAACAAATGTAATGCATTTTCACATATTATGGACAAACTGTTGATGGCTGAAGAGGTATTATTATTTGTTTTCAAACCGTATGTACTTTCCTGGCCTTTAAAACACAACCCCTATAGTTTCACAGCTAAAGTTACACCTTAATGAGCATACTCTGACATTATACATTAAAGGATTCGGAATATTAAGATTGGCTGATGATATTCATGACATTCACATTCAGGCAGATGCATTAAGAACATAGCCTAAATATTGTACATTTAAAGGTTATCCATTTAAGCAGCATTTTTAGATAGGTAGGATTCTATGCAGTGTATTAATCAAAAGGCAATTCTTTACTTCTATATGTTACTTGACAGTATAAGGCCCCTTTTGGAAAATGAAATTACACTCTCCATCTCACCTCCTCAGTGTGTTGTCTCCTGCTGCTCTACGACTTTTGGTGCAGAGATGTTATTAAAATCTCTACTAGAGCTAATGCTGCTCCTTCAGAAAGTCTAATTTAGGCCAGTGCTGGTGTAAGCCGGGTAAACATGATTACCATCATAGGATAGAATGGCAGTCAGATGTTCCGCAAAACAGGTACATTTATTCTTCAATAGATGAAGTAGTACCTTTAGTATGAGCTGACAGAAAGATATTGTGGGAATCAAAGCATCCTGTGTTCCTTCCTCTTAGGGCTCTCAGTCCATCCTGCAAGGTTAAACACTAAATAATAAAGCTAGGTCCACTCCATTTGAAAAACTATCTACAGTATGTGTCTGGAATTTCCTCAATCCATAGAACATTCATTCTGCTACTTTCTCATCGCCGAGAGGGAGAATGAAGGATGAACAATAAGAAAGACAGAATGGTTTTACAAGTCATATAATGTAAGAAAAGAGGAAATAAATCTTATAAATCTTATTACCCTATAGATCCCCCACTGTTTCTTCCTCTTTTTCCAGTCTGGAGATTAGAGCCACACAACAAACTGTCACTTCAGGAGTTGACATTTTTACCCACCAGTGACATAACACAAGACCACATACAGTTAGGTACGACAAATTGCCATGACAGATACACTACCAATCTTTATAACTCTTTGCAGTAATTACTGTACCTAGCAAAACAAATCATGTTGGGACTGCCCAAAGGTGCAGTTGTTGTTACTTGTTTCCCCTGTAGGCGACAGGAGGTGACAAAAAAGGAAAAAAAGGATGAGCTGCTCTGGGAGCCTGGAAGCACAAGCTAGTGGTGCCAAAAAGTGACATCCATGGCAGCAAGGCTGAATATAGCACAGTGGCAAGAAGTGTTGCCTTAGGCTGACGGCTAGAGCTTGGTGTCCTATGTTCTAACACAGAATCTACATTATTCTCACTTATTGAATGTCACAATTTAACTTTGAGCTAAACTGTTCTCTCTCCAAGGTGCTGTTGTGGTCGTCTCATAGGTCAGCATGTGGGTCTGCTCCCGGGCATCTCCTCAAGTCAGAATGACAAGGCAGAGCGCTTGGCCAAAAATGACAGCCTGTCAGAGAAGTGGTCAATCAGCAAGCACACCCAGCTCAGCCCCACTGATGCCTTTGGCACCATTGAGTTCCAGGGAGGAGGACACTCCAACAAAGCCATGGTGACTATGTATATTCTTGTCATCAATGTCTACGTATCAAGTGTTACATGCGCTGAATATAGTGGTAATTATTAAGTTTTTGTAAAAAGTTGTTTTTGATCCCTGATTGAGGAGATCACACAACGAGTAGCATTTGGGGAACTGAGATTATTAGGCTGAATTCCCAGTGTTTAATTATTCATTCAGACACATGTCACATTGGGTGACTGAGGGTGAATTAGACAGATAAACAGATGCGCCATGCATGTGGCTCTCCAATCATGACAAACATCTGCTTAGTACCTTATGCAACATGGCCATACACTCAGACAGGTTTGCACCTTTTATTCAAACGTTGTGTCATTTTGTAACATCTAATGTATTTAAACACTTGTCCTGCTGTATCCTGCAGTATGTGCGAGTATCTTATGACACCAAGCCTGACCTGCTGCTTCACCTGATGACTAAGGAGTGGCAGCTAGAACTGCCGAAGCTGCTAATTTCAGTTCATGGAGGACTGCAAAACTTTGAACTACAGCCCAAACTCAAGCAGGTCTTTGGCAAAGGGCTCATTAAGGCTGCCATGACAACGGGAGCCTGGATATTTACAGGAGGGGTCAACACAGGTAACCACACAGGAGCCTTACATAATCTGAGTTTGTTGTGAGGCATATACTGGATGAAGTATGTGAGATCTGTGGGACTTTTCCCAAAAGTACAGCGAGTTGGCAGAAAGGACTTACTAAAGTCTGTGGTGAGAGAAGAAATCTTTTCATCATTCATCATTATAGCTGGATTTATAGCTGGATGTAACCTAAAGCAGCATTTAAGAGGATCTTGTCGGATTGAAACTGGACTTGTGTTACTTCTTGGGCTTTGGATATGATGCACAGTATCAGAAGTAGAAAAGTGGATGGATGCTTGTTGAAAAGGGATGATTTGCTTGAACATCTTTGAAATTATCAACAAAGAGCTGGTTGTGAAAAAAATCAAAGAGTCTGTAGTAAACATAGGAAACTGGCAGATTGACAACAGATAAAATATAATATCATGTGTAAGGAGAACATGTCCTTGCCTGAACTGATGCATAGTCTGACTTTTTAACTTTTTCACAAGCAGAAATTGAACTTTGCATGACAATTTCTTACAACTACCAGTAATAGACAGCGTGGTGTTTTACTTGGACAATACTTTTGCATTTTCCCTTATTGTTTCAGGTAAAAAGAAACAAATTCTTGATCCAGGTTAAAGCCATTAATATTAATAAATAATGGATAAAAGATAACAATAATAAATGGAAAAGTGAACACCAAACACAAGTTAACTCTCTGTGCTGTTGTGAGCACACAGAAACCAATAGAAAGTAACTTTTAGTGACAGAATGGGTGCAGAGTCAAAAAGAGCTTGTGAGTGCTAAATAATGGATGGACAGATGAATTGAAGGGATAGTCAAGGGTGGAGATGGAAAAAGAAAGAATGTCAGCAGGAGAGATGAGATTAAATGGCCTTCAGGTGTGTTTGCTGCTCCCCTAATGACAGCCACAGGCCTCTGGCTATTATCTCTCTGTGTTTGTGTGTTTTATTGTCTGTGCATCCATATCGTTGTTTTCTATGCCTACAAGAATCTGTTTATCTTTCACAGAAGGGTTTATTTGTATTTAAGCCTGTTACAAGTGATCACAGTGAACTGATTCTCAGTTCTGGTCAACACACAGGGGTTATTCGCCATGTGGGGGATGCACTTAAAGACCATGCCTCAAAGTCAAGAGGGAAGATCTGCACCATTGGGATTGCTCCATGGGGCATTGTAGAAAATCAAGAGGATCTCGTTGGCAAAGACGTAAGTGTCAGATTCTACATAATGAAAACAATATGGCGACTGTTACAAATAGGACGCACACATACTTTGTTGCTTGTTTGCATGTGTTTATGCGAAAAATGGCAGTAGACAGTTGACAGCTTATTAACTGAGATGCTGAGTTAGCCAATTCAATCTGTGATAAACAGGCCTTCAAAGTGAGCTGGACCACATGAGACTGTAGAGCACATGCTGACTCATTCAAAATCTGTAGAATCAATGGGATGTTATAGTTAAAATTTAATCACATTGTGTCCTAGTGAACAAGTCAAGCAGAGAATTAATGCCTGGTAGCTGGAACGAGACGATGAAGAGCAGAAACTCTTTTCAATACTTAGTTTTAACATAGAGTTTAATGATCAGATGCCAGAAAAAGCCTCAGCAGACTAAATCTAAGCTATCATCCTTGCTGGTTTTAGTGTTTTTTAATGGTTTTATATTATAGAATATTTATACAACATGCCAAATATGACTTACTGTTCTTTTGGCCAGGTGGTGCGTCCATACCAGACCATGTCTAACCCGATGAGCAAGCTGACTGTCCTCAACAGCCTTCATTCCCATTTCATCCTGGCAGACAATGGCACAACAGGAAAATACGGCGCAGAGGTCAAACTTCGACGCCAGCTTGAGAAACACATTTCCTTGCAGAAAATAAATACACGTGAGTCAAATTCTGTGTGTAATATATCATGACAATGCATAAATGCCCTCGATATTTCAGATTTATTTGTTGACTGTGATAACACCAGGATGAAACCGCAATCCTTGTTTTATCAACAACACTTCCATGGGTTAATTGAGTTCATGTTCTATTTTAGAACTGCAAACAGACTAAAATTATCACTTACTGGCTTTGTACTGAACACATGCTGTCGATTTATTTTTACCCAGCCAGTAAGACATCTCAGAAAGCCTTTGAAACAGTCCTATCCTTCAGGAAATGTTATTTTTTTCACCAAACTCTCTGGCAGATCAGATGCGTTTTCTTCTTCATATCAGCCTGTTTGATTATTATTGTCCTGCTTTGTGAGGGGCAATGACGGGTATCTAGGCAGGGCAGGAATACTTCAGATCTCACGCTGACATTTGTTACAGATCCTAAATAGTGCACTATACATATCGTCATTCTCTATTTGAATGATACTAACATTGATGTTTACAGTGACCTCTTCCTGTAGATGTCTGATAAGACATTTGAAACAAAAGGTGGTATCTCTCCCACTACTCTTACACCTTCAGGCTTTGGGGGTTGAACAGCTAGTGATATACAGTAGTTTTACCTTTTCTCTTCTCTGCTTCTCTTTCATCATGTGACCAATGGACTTCCCTTTGTCATCCTATGCCTGGGCTCATACTAAAGGGGCTGGGAAGGCAAAGGGACGCCCAGTTGTCATACAAGCTTCTGACAATCCATAAAATAATCTTTCTAAAGGAGCTGCACTAACAGTGGTAATACAACACCTTGGTATTGGAGCTGAAGAAATAACTGACTGAGTCCATTTGTTATAAATTGATGTATTACTCATAGTAAGTAAACTGTAAATGGCAGCATTACTTAAAAATTAATCTGCCAGGAATGTGTGCTGACATGTGACTGACCTCTGCCGAGCTGAGCAGTCTGCAGCGCGTAATTACTATTTTCTAAATGTTGTGCATGTACAGTAAATCCTTTCCTTCATTTGCTGCTGATGCATTTGTAGAGCATTTTATGATTTGATTACCTGTCCATGGTCAGTCAAGGAGTTATCAGTTTTCCCACTGGAATTGTTACTATTGCCTTAATGGGGAGGTAAAGCAAGTCAAAAGAGTTAAAGTACTTCTGCTTCCATGGCCTAACATTTAGGTTGTGAAGATTTTTTTTCTTGTAGCACACAGTCACACACACACACTGAACAGAAACAGAAGATGAAAGACGTGTGGTGGATAGATATGCGTAATCTCCCCCTGTGGTGTTTTTGTGATGACTGGGCAATCCTGCAGCTAATCCTGCTGTGCCGCCATGTGATTTTTCATGGAACGGCAATCACCATATAGCTCTGCTAAGGCAATTAACTCCATAAAAAAAAGGACATTTTAGGCATAGGAATGGATTTCTTGGTACATATATGTCTAACACTCATAAGGTCAAGATGTGCTTATGCTTAATTCTTCTTGCCAGTGGATATCTATGGCCATTTTAACACATTTTCATTTCATATTAGTAGGACTGTTGGCACCTGTCATATCTCATCCTGGAATTACAGTGGTAAATTTTCTCTCACTTTGTGCCATACTTGGTGTATCCCCTTGACATTTTCCATTCCAGCCACTGTAGTGTATTTAATGTTGGGAAGGAGGTTCATCTCCACTGGAAACTGAAAAAAAATATTTGAGGGACAGTTGTCCAGTAAACTGCTTTAAAAAGAGATGTTGGGTCTACAGTGGACAGAGCAAGAGTGTGTCTCATGTCATCATGGTCAGGCTTGATACAACAAGGACAGACATGGATTACCGTGGCACAGATTCATGTTCAGGCAGCACACGTTCTTTACAAAAGTAAAATAGCATTTCTAATAGGCCAAATGAAATATAGTTTCAAATGTTTTTTTTTACATAACTCCTCACTGTCACACATGAAGGTCAAATAATTAAATTCATCTTTTAAACAGAAGGCATATTCAACTTTAAAGAAACTTCTCAGTTCTCAGCTTGATAACATAACTGAGAGCTGTTTTCTTGTGTTTGCAACATTATTTTTCATTTACCTTTCCTAATGGAAATTGATATAAACAGACAAATAGAAAAGGTAACTAGAGTTGGAATAAATTCAAGTACAATAGAAAGTCTCAAGCAGCTGAGTCACCATATTACTTTGAGTTTCTGATGATAGCAATTAGATATGGTAGATAAGAGAGGGCACATAAAAGACTATTTTTTCTACCTTAGGATGAACCAAAAGAAAAAAACATTTGTAACATGTTATCTGTGCTGTTATTTATATCACTGTGGAAAAACCTTCAATTCAAATGAGGGTTGCAAAAGATTAACAGTTATACTTATACTGCAATCCAGCTAACTACATAGATGTGTTGAGAAGTATTTTATAAATTGAATGAAGCTGTATGTGGGTTTTTCTCTATTGTGTGGCCTTCACTGACCTTTGTAGAGATGTGCTTTCATTAATCACGGCATATGTGAAAAATAAGGTAGCTGCAGTAATTGAATCCAGGGGCCATAAGGTCTTCAGCTGCATATTAGCTGTGACAGTGTGACCTTGCCTGTGGAGCAGCCTATACAGAAGAGATTATAGTTAAGCTATGGGACATGAGATGTCAAGAAGGGTGTTATATTCTATTTCAAGTGTGATATAAGACAAGACATGTTTTTAACAGAGCAACAGTTTATTTTTTGATAGAAAACTTTTTGAGTTGAGATTTAGAAACAGGCAGACTTAAAACACAGCATATAGGCTGATAAGCTCCTGTAGTAGTAAATCAATAAGTGTGAATTGACCAAACTGTAGTTGTGAAGCTGTAGATTTTCAATATATGTAAAAAAAAAAAAAAAAGCACTGAGACACTACACAGCCAGTTAAATGCAAAATATGTAAAAAAAATATAAAACTAGTGAATTGTTTTCTCCTGTGGAGGAGATGTAAGTCAGTAGTGGGTGAACTTGCCCCAAGTGCAATTAAGTTAAGGGCATGCATGGATAACAACATGTCATTTGGTGTGGGAGGAGTAAGCTATAAATATGGGGTTTCTCTTGCAGATGCAACACTATTCCCCAATATATTTTAGGATTAGCAGGTTGGTGGCACTGTATAGCGCTCCTGGTGATGACGTTACAAAATCCGAATTTAAGCCACTGACAGGAAAATGCCACATCTGTACATTCAACTCTCAAAACTAAACTGTGGAAAAGCATTGAGTCCATTTCCAAGGCTTACATTTGTGTAATGTGTTTTCCCACCAACACCTATTTGTCTAATGTCTTTTAGTGACTTGTTGTGCAGCTGACTCCAGAATTAACTCCAGAGAAACACAGGCAATTATTCTATGTTACTAAAGATAATATCTAGACAAACCAAGGAACTGTAACTCTTTTGTTCAACCGCTTCAGACTCATACAAAAATCTCTTTACTTAACATTTACAGACCTACACACCTTATAAACTTTAACATGTCTTACTGTTTTAGTGAGTTTAGGGTTACAGCAGCAAAATGCAGCTAGGCTATACCTATGTTTATGTGATTGGTCTAGACTTTTTAATAAATGCATGCCTGCTGCATGATAAGGGTCTTGATATAGATTTACTAAGTGAAGTTTAACTTAGGGGTGCACGTCGCAGAGTGGTTAGCACTCCTGCCTCACAGCAAGAAGGTCGAGCGTTTAAAACCTGGCCAAACATTCTCGGCCGACTCCAGTCTTTCTGTGAAGAGTCTGCATGTCCTCCACGTTTTACCGTGGGTTCTCTCCGGGTACTCCGGCTTCTTCCCATCATCCAAAGACATGCATGTATAGGTTAAATGGCATTTCTAAAGTTTTCCATTGGATGAATGTGAGAGTGAATGGTTGTCTGTCACTGTCTGTCTCTAAATGCTAGCCCTGCGACTAACTGGACATTGTCCAGGGTGTACCCTGCCTAAGGCCCAAAGCTGCTGAGATAGGCTCCAGTCACCCACAACTCTCATGGGACTAAGCGGTAGAAAATAAATGAATTAATGAATGAACGGCGCAGTAATAATTAATAACGGCAGGTGGTAGAGCAGTTGTCCTAAGGTAAGGTAAGGTTGGCGGTTCGATTCCCTCTCTCCCCAGTTCATACTGTCGTTGTGTCCTTGGGCAAGACACTTAACCTACCCTGCCTCCAGTGACACAGCTCTGGTTTGAATGTTGCTCTGGTGTATGAATGTGTGAATGTTGCACTGGAGTATGAATGTGTGAATGTTGCACTGCTGTATGAATGTGTGAATGTTGCACTGGAGTATGAATGTGTGAATGTTGCTCTGCTGTATTAATGTGTGTGAATGTTGCTCTGGTGTATGAATGTGTGAATGTTGCTCTGGTGTATGAATGTGTGTGAATGTTGCACTGGAGTATGAATGTGTGAATGTTGCACTGGTGTATGTGTGAATGTTGCACTGGTGTATAAATGTGTGAATGTTGCACTGGTGTATGAATATGTGATTATGTTGCACTGCTGTATGAATGTGTGACTGTTGCTCTGGTGTATGAATGTGCGAATGTTGCACTGGAGTATGAATGTGTGAATGTTGCACTGGTGTATGAACATGTGAGTGTTGCACTGGAGTATGAATGTGTGAATCTTGCTCTGGTGTATGAATGTGTGAATGTTGCACTGGTGTATGAACGTGTGAGTGTTGCACTGGAGAATGAATGTGTGAATGTTGCACTGCTGTATGAATGTGTGAATGTTGCACTGGAGTATGAATGTGTGAATGTTGCTTTGCTGTATTAATGTGTGTGAATGTTGCTCTGGTGTATGAATGTGTGTGAATGTTGCACTGGAGTATGAATGTGTGAATGTTGCACTGGATTATGAATGTGTGAATGTTGCACTGGTGTATGTGTGAATGTTGCACTGGTGTATAAATGTGTGAATGTTGCACTGGTGTATGAATGTGTGATTATGTTGCACTGCTGTATGAATGTGTGAATGTTGCACTGGAGTATGAATGCGTGAATGTTGCACTGGTGTATGTATATGTGATTATGTTGCACTGCTGTATGAATGTGTGAATGTTGCTCTGGTGTTTGAATGTGTGTGAATGTTGCTCTGGTGTATTAATGTGTGAATGTTGCACTGGTGTATGAATGTGTGAATGTTGCACTGGAGTATGAATGTGTGAATTTTGCACTGCTGTATGAATTTGTGAATGTTGCACTGGAGTATGAATGTGTGAATCTTGGTCTGGTGTATGAATGAGTGAATGTTGCACTGGAGTATGAATGTGTGAATGTTGCACTGGTGTTTAAATGTGTGAATGTTGCACTGGTGTATAAATGTGTGAATGTTGCACTGGTGTATGAATGTGTGTGAATGTTACTCTGGTGTATGAATGTGTGAATGTTGCACTGGAGTATGAATGTGTGAATGTTGCACTGCTGTATGAATTTGTGAATGTTGCACTGGAGTATGAATGTGTGAATGTTGCACTGGAGTATGAATGTGTAAATGTTGCACTGGTGTATGAATGAGTGAATGTTGCACTGGAGTATGAATGTGTGAATGTTGCACTGGAGTATGAATGTGTGAATGTTGCACTGGTGTATAAATGTGTGAATGTTGCACTGGTGTATAAATGTGTGAATGTTGCACTGGTGTATGTGTGAATGTTGCACTGGTATATGTGTGAATGTTGCACTGGTGTATAAATGTGTGGATGTTGCACTGGAGTATGAATGTGTGAATGTTGCACTGGTGTATGAATGTGTGTGAATGTTGCTCTGGTGTATGAATGTGTGAATGTTGCACTGGAGTATGAATGTGTGAATGTTGCACTGGTGTATGAATGTGTGTGAATGTTGCTCTGGTGTATGAATGTGTGAATGTTGCACTGGTGTATACATTTGTGAATGTTGCACTGGAGTATGAATGTGTGAATCTTGCTCTGGTGTATGAATGTGTGAATGTTGCACTGGTGTATGAATGTGTGAATGTTGCACTGGAGTATGAATGTGTGAATGTTGCACTGGTGTATAAATGTGTATGTATATATATATATATATATATATATATATATATATATATATATATATATATATATATATATATATATATATATATATATATATATATATATATATATATATATGTTTCATGTATGTTCAAATATGTATGTTGAAATAAATAAATAAATTAAACTGTGGCATTAAAGTGGTAAAATAAGTCTTTCTGGTTGAGCTGGTGCTTTTTCCTACCATTATGGCCGATAGAAATCATTTAGTCACGTGAGCTCTATTGGTGTATTTTTTGAGGGAGGAGAGTGAGGGATGTGTGAGGGATGTGACAAGACATGGACACATTCTGTAGCCCACCTCCTCTATGTGCTGATAGTTATAATTTGACATATACAAGGACAAACCCGTTGACATTGGCACTTGCCACACAAAGAGATTGAGTCAATTTTAGGTCTTCAATTGGAGCCATTTAAGCATGTTACGTTTATCTCCTACGTTTTTCTTTCCCTATTCCTTTTGTTCCTATTTATTTTTTTTACGTATAGGCAAGATACAGTAAATACTTTCTGGCCCAGGCTTTTCCCACTTTTTAAGTGTAGTCAGGTTTGGACTGGGAGTTCAGTACAGGAATAATCATGCTTAGAGTTGAAGAACAGTCAATTTATTTTCTCCTTAGATATGAATCCTTTAGTGGTTCTCAAATGGTGGTACACTGAGTGATACTTGGTGAATTTGAAAAAGTTTAGTTTTTTAGATTGAAATTTTAAAATATCAGTAACTCAATTATTTTGTCCTGGGACCATTACGTATCTTGAAGATTCAGTGGTACTCATTGTGTGTCATTGTCTTATTTTCTTTATCTTTATTTTTATCTTTATTTATTTATCTTGCAATGCAACTTTTAGTGGTGAATTAACCAATCAGCATATGTCACCTTAAACCCTGAGGGGGACAATTGACATTTTAAAGACCGAATAATGAATCAAGAAATTGAGAAGTTAATTAATAAATTAATTAAACAATCACAGGCTTAGAAAGGTCACTTTATACTATATAAAAAGTATAACAGAACTAAACTGACGGCTTTTATTAGTAATCTTTTTTATGCATCTGAATCTCAATATAAAGCTAATTATTTTGACTGAAACTGATTATATGGCATCAATCTAGGGTCAGCTTCAACGTAGACAAAAAATAATGTAAACATAAACTTGGAACTGTAACCAAAGAAAAAAATTATAATAAGAAAAAAATAGAATTCTAACTGTGACCCTATAACTGTAAACATAGAAAATATTTTTCATAAATGTAAAAAAATTCACAAATTTCGCAAAAAAAAAATTCATCATTGTTTCTGAACCGCTCTGACCCTGTTTTTACCAGGAACGGGCTCAACGCCTATTGGCTGAATTGACAGAAAGTGACACGGATCAGGCATGACTGCCCAGAAGTAAACTGTGGCCATGAAGAGCACTGCAGGTCTGGAGCTGGTCTGGACCAGCTGCTCCCTACTGGAGACCTACTGGGAGGATTAGTGCAGCAGTCCTTTTAGTCCTCCCTCAGACCAGCAAGACTAGGACCACAGAGACCGGTGCTGGGGCAGCTCAAAACAGGGCAGGAGGGAATTCTTTCCCCGGAGCACAACTTCTTGTCACTTCAGCCAATAGGCATTAAGCCCACCCCCATAAAAACAAGGTCAGCACAGCTAGAAACAATGAGGAAAAAATCTATAATAAGCATAACGTTAAGTTTATATTAAATTAATCTTTTTTAGGTTTTTTACATTAATTTTTTTATTTATTTACGGTTATAGGGTTACAGTTTCAAGTCTATTTTTTATTTCTATAATTATTTTTTCTTTGGTTACAGATCCAAGCTTACATTTACTGTTTTCTTTTTTCATTTACGCTCAAGCTGACCCTAGATTGACGCCGTATGACTGTAAATCCAAAGTACTAGCCACTGAATGAGACTGTGGCACCAGTGGAACTTGGTCCAGAGACTATGACTAGAATTGAATTAAACTTTTACTATTCCAAAGTATAAAAATTTTGGTAGTTTTGTGGTTTGTTTACAAATGTGTGCACCCTTCCGTATATGTATTTGCACTGGAAAAATGTTCTTCAGCCAATCAGCCATAACACAGCTGTGCTTTCCCCCCTCATCCCCTCCTCTGTGGCTTTCAATTGTACTTTCAATAGTCTGCTTTGGATCCTGCAATGTTGCCTGCTAAGCTCTTTAGTCATCAATGCCAATGCTTGGTCTGACATCCTTATACACACATGCAGGTAACAACAGAAATTAGATTCTACCATGACAATAGAAAAAAATAAAACCAAATGCAAGCCATTAGCCTGCTTTTTTCACATTGCGCTCTCTTGATCTATGGTCGTGTGATGTGTTGTGGCACAGTGTTTTACCTCTTTGAAGTAGGCGAGGCCCCTAAAATATTCTCCTTACGTAACTGTCCCTGTTGCAAGGCTACACGAGGCTGTGTGAGGCAAAGCGTAATGGTGGTGGGTTTGCTTCTGAATGTGTTTGTGTGTGTGCGTACTGTATCTAAGTGTGCTTTTGTATGTGCTTGTCTGCCAGCATGTTGGAGAGACAGACGAAGCTTTCTCCTCTGTGAATTATGCAGACCAGCATGAGGGCAGGGGAGATGAGCCACTTACATAGCTTTTGAATTAGAAGACTCCCAACACCTGGCACAAAGCACAACTCATAAAACAGAATTACAGGAAGTGAATGAGAATGTGGTGGTGGTTATATGCTAAAGCAGGAAAAAGCCATATGAGGCTCAAAGGTTTAGGCAATAGATTAGGCTAGAATAGGGCTGTGAAGTTTACAGTAGACAGGGGGGTCGATGACAGGTTTAATGAGAAATGGAGCACAGATAGGAGAGAAAATGGGGGGGAATCATTTGAAATCATTTTCAAATCCACAGTAGTTTCCTCTGTATATAGTCATACCATGTGCAGAAAAATCCACCTGCTAATTATGCATAATTATCCTAAAGAGTCTGATTAGCAAGCAAGAAACCTGTGCCTGTTTTATCTGTGAAACACACTCAGTGGTGCCACAGGAATGAAACACAAAGTAGGCTGGTTATTTTTGGTACATGTGCTTTATAAAAAGCTAGTCAGCCATAATTAGCACTTAGTTTCTTATCAAGTCATGAGACATCACAGGTGTCACATTTACCCAAAGTTTTTCTATTTATGCATCAATTGTAGTTAATTTTTACCTAAATATTTTTTTAAATTTTTATATATGTAATGACTAACCAGGCTTTTCCACTCTTTCTATGTACAGGTATTGGTCAGGGTGTGCCAGTAGTGGCTCTGATCGTTGAAGGAGGCCCTAATGTGATCTCGATAGTACTGGAGTACCTCAGGGACACACCTCCGGTCCCTGTGGTTGTTTGTGATGGCAGTGGCAGAGCTTCAGACATCTTGGCCTTCGGACACAAATACTCAGAGGAGGGAGGGTATGGATTCACTACAATGCGAATTAAAAGTGAACATTTATATCCAAAAGTTTATATTTTTATCAAACATAATATCATGTGCACTTGATACATAGTAGTATAAGTTTAAGTAGTAGTATAAGAGTAAGAAAAAGTTTAAAAACAATTGCACTTGATTCAGACATTCAGTAGTTAAAATGACTATAAAATGTATTTTTATATATTTATATTGCCAGGTATAAGGTTGAAATTCTCATCATAGTCTTTAAGATACAGCAGTAGTCTCAGGCAACTGTGGTTGACTTAATAATAAACTAATTTAATTAGCTAGCTTCCCCTCTGCTTTCTCTAAATATTTTCTTCTCCTTTCTTCTTTTTGCTTGGCTTCCTGGCTTTCTTTTCTTCTTTTCACACAATCTGTCTCTCCAGCATAATTAACGAATCTCTAAGAGACCAGTTACTGGTGACCATCCAGAAGACTTTCACCTATAGCCGCACGCAGGCGCAGCATCTGTTCATCATTCTAATGGAGTGCATGAAAAAGAAGGAGCTGGTGAGTGTTGCTGTCATTTTCATGGCTTAGACACGTGTGTGTATATATACACACATGACATTCATATGACATCAACTGAATGCAAGTAAACAGCATGCAACACATCAAATATTGCATGAACAGAACAGACTGCTCGGGATACACAAGAACAGACTAGAAGTCAGATATCTTCCATTTTGGCCCAGAACAAATGGATTTGTCAAACAAAGCTTTCTCATCATGAAACTTTAATTGAAGCAATTATTACCCCATCTTTGATGTATGGCCTAATGGTTAGTGGATGTAAATGTTTTCATATGACTTTTGGGACCAAATGGCCTTCACTTTGAGTGTCTCTAACCTTTTGGCAGTGTTTAAGTCAGGACACACATTTTGTCAAGCACAGCTGTCACACATTTCCCTCTTCCTCAGGGACAAGATTCCACCCTTATTAAGCACCGTCAGTCATATAATTCCAGCATCTGGGAGGAGGAGGAAGGAGGATGCTAAGTGCTGTATGTGTCTCTATGTGTGCATTTATATAGACATGTTTGCTATATCTTTTGCATGCTTCACAGATTTAAGTAGCATAGAGACTGACTGTGTCTCGAGTCATGGACATGAAGTTGAAAAGGCCGTTACAGCATGTAATGTGCACATAAAAATCCTCTACGCTCCCAAGTAACACATCCTTTATTACGCCATGTTAACCAAACAAACAGCTTGCAGCACTTACTGTGTCTAAGCTCTGCTGCTAACCAGATCTACAGCTCTGTTTGCTACACAGTCTTTTCTTCCTAGTCTCTTTGTATTACATTTTGCAGATGATTGTTTGTTCATACAGTGGACAAGGTTCTTTCATCACATTCTTTGAGGTGACAGTTCTCATCAGATGAGATTGGCTATCTATACTATGATGGCAATCTCTGATGTCTCTGCTAATATGCTCTCTGATAGCATATTTGATGTGTCACATGTTTTCTTGTTATCCCAGCCATATGAGCCCAGAGTGTGCTCAAGACATGCACAGAATTTGTGGCTGTGCACCATTCTCCCAAAAATGATGGTGTTAAAGCAGAGACCGAGTTACTTTTGACATCTCATTCTGTACTAAGAAACAAATTGACCATTTCTGAGATTACAGCTGAGAAGTTGTAAGACAGCAAGGTAAAAAGAGAGTTTGAATTGTCACTCATTTATGTCAGTACTGTAACAGATTCATGGCCAAAAGGAAAAAGGCAGATACATTTGTAGATACTAGGAGTGCGTTGCACATGATCATTGCAATACTATGTTATATTGATGTATTTGTACAGTTAATGCAATGTCACAAAGTCTGTCATGATATGATTCAATTTGATTTTTGACTACGTTCAATATGTCCATGCTTCACTCGTCCAGGCTCTGTTGCAGAAAAAAAAGAGTAAAGACTGTGACTAAAGGAGATGGACTGACTGGGATGATGTATTTAAGGGGAGGAAGTGCTGTGTGCTTAAGAGGGCAACTGGTGATTTTGTTTCTGTGTTTTCAGCATGTTGGTTTATTCATGTAGACATTTACTGCTTGGGTTATTTCCCTGCTAACTCTGCTTTGTTTGTCATACTCACAGCTGTTTATGGTTCATATTAAGGCACAATATAACTGCAGTGCACATTTCTGTACTGGTTATAAACATAGGGAATTAGACATTCTGCAGACTCAAGCTTGCGTGTATGGGATCCTTTCTGTAATATATTTTTAGTGGAGTAGTTAAGCCTTCATACAGCGTCGCATTTGTATCTTAATAAAGGTTGATTTTTATTGCGAGGAGAAATGGTGTGCGGGATTCTTCTGTATCATAGTTTGCCTGGGTTGTTCCCGTTCATCCGACGCACCTGTCTTTTGAAATCAATGTGCAAAGTCTTTTTTGTTGCTTGTCCTGTGGAGTAGTTTGCTTATAAATGATAAGACATTATCATTTATATCATTATCATTATCATCCTGATTCCTTGTGTTTACTGAGTACTACCTTGCTACTGTATCCCATTTTGGTCTGAATTATTTAGTACAGAATGGTCCTTATATGTTTAATTTGGATTAAATATGGAGGAGGAACTGCCAACCCACTGTGTTCTACCGCCTCTTGAAACTATGAATGAGTAGGCGGAAGATGAGAAAGAAAACAAGTGACTGAAATAGACCATAAGAAATTGTAGAGGGGAAGGGGGTGGGGGTGGGGTGATGGGGGCAACAAGACCAAAAGTACCAGGATAGAAGTAATAGTTTGGATCAAAACACAACACAAAGTGGGCAGGGGGTTGGCAAAAGTGGCAACGTAATAACTTAACTATTATTCTGAAATAACGTATATTTTATACTTTCATTTATGGAGATTCGCATAGCCTTCTGTTTATCTACCGTCAACACCACAGAAAAGCCACACCCCAGAAGATGCTTTAGAAGCTCCACCGCGTGTACAATATGTATGTTGTGTATGCACATGTAGCAGCATGAGCCTTTGCCTGTTAAATGAAGATGAATGTTTTGTAATCAGTGTGGCTCACGGCAGCGTGAAGAGCGGTTTTCAGATCCTCTAAGCATAGAATAAAGCTTTTCTGGAAAATGTGGGAATGATCATACACATTCCCATCACAGGGAAAAATGGGAAAATGCTTTGAGTTTTATTTCTTATAATCAGCCACAAATTGTTGACAGAATATCTTTCTTTTATCTTTGTCTCATGGACTTCTTACGCTCCAGTCTCCACATTCTTCTTCTTCTTCTTCAACAACACACAGTAGTAGAAAAACTCTGTCATTTATGTGCCCATGTTGTCACAGTCATAACAGATGATTGAATGCCACCATTCTAGTAAGTGCTCAAGATCACCTTGAGCACATTTGCCAGGACAAAGCCAGTGGCTACAAACTCTCTGTTTGCTTTTACAACGTCTTATTGATGAGTCCCTGTTGGTATTGAATTAGTAACCCTCTTTTGTCATAGAGATTGTGCTTAGCCTCTGCCAAGTGGAGCCTCTTTCAAAACAGGTAGCGCATTTTCAAAAGGTCACCTTGGGGATACGACCTGTGGAAGAGAGACACAAAAGAGCTAGGGAAGAAGTGGATGAGGACAGGCGGGGTGAGCAAAGTAGCATGGCAGTGGGAGGTTATTACTGGTTGGAGGCGGGGGTAAGGCTGAAGGGTGAGGTGTAAACGAATAAAGCTGGACGTAAAGGAGAACAGGCGTGGAGGTAGAAACAAAGGCGAAACATCTCCTATAATTATTATCTTTCCTCCACTGCATCATCATCCATCTTGTGTTGTGAATACAGCCAAGACTCCAATCTACTGTATGTCTGTGAGTGTGTACAGGAATGTGGGGGCACTCTTGGATAGGGGTGGATTTGGCAATAATACAACACAAATGTACTCACTGTCCACACTATTATCAGAGGTAAATGATAAATAATGGTCTTGATAATAGATATTGCAAGCTCTAGAATAAACCAAATCAAAACATTCACTGCCATACAGTAGGATAGTAATCACTGATTCACTATTGGGCAAGAATTGAGCATGGAATTAAAAATTTAATATAGCAATGATCAGTGTGTGAGTATCTTGGCATCTTATAAACCCCCTGTATTTGTCATCTGGCTTTTGATTTTTAAAAGTACTTGTATATTGTGAATCCTAGATTTGGTTTTACACTCAAAAGCCAGAGCACTGATTTACATACGCTCGGATGCACATACACTTGATTAGATCATAGTATTGCATGTGTGTTAAACAGATGGCTCCCTAAATGTGTTGTTAGCATCAATTAGAATGAAGGCAGAGATGCATTCTAGCAAATAATAATCTCGCCACTGGCACACTATGACTAAAGTGTAAAGTACACAAGAAAAATGACACAGTGTGCCTTGCACTTATTGGTCTCCATGCGTATAAAAACCTCAATCAATATTTTTATATCCCATCACACTTCTATTTTACCTGGGGTAAGACCTTGTGATTACACACATCGCCACACACAAACATGGCTTCACATATTAAATCCTATTAGAGATTGATTTTGTAATGCATGACACAGGACGAAGGCATTAGAAGATGTCTTGCCTCTCGTTACTCTCTAAGGGGTGGAGCCAATGTAAGATCTGCATATGATTAATAACAAATGAATGAGCCATCAGAAACACTGTGAATAATCAGTGTTAATTGTAACACTTCTTTGCATTCTGTTGTAAGAAGAGGAGAAAGGGTGGAAGAGGAGGGTTATCCCACAATGTTGCAACATTCCCTGAGGGAGAGAGCAGCCGCAGCAAATCCCACAGATTCCTGGAGCTCTACGAAATGAAGCCATTTATAGGGGGAAGATGGGCTGTGGGGAGGAGAGGAAGGTGGGAGGAGATGGATGTGAGGATTGAAAGATTAGAGAAATAGCTCATTGTGCATTCAGAACACGCATTCACCGTACACGGCTCCCGCAAGGTGCCCTTGGCACATGCACGCCCATACAAGCATGTGTGCCCATGTACATATTGTATTTGTGCCATGCTTTTACATACTTGCTTTATATCAGACAAGATAATCCAGAAAAGCTGTGCCAATCTCTTTTTTCCCTCTCAGATTATTTTGGCCTTTGTTCATATTACCATTACAGAGGAAATAAGAAGGCAACTAAAATGTCAGTAAAATTTGATTAGTTAAAAAAAACAAAATGGAAAAAAATCAATAGTAAATGTGTTGTCTCCTCCCCTGATGCCAGCATTTGCACATTTGATTTTTTTTCATACAATAAACAACAAAATAAAAATGAGGATGTTGGCATCTCACTAGATGTAATTTTTATGTAGAAAGTTATTAGCAATTAAAGAGTATAACGTTACACCAAAATAGGCCTCTCACAGAAGATGTGTCTAAAGGTCTATGTCTGCGCTAAAAAATCATACATTTGTTCAAACAACAGTGTCAAGACTAAAAGCACATTGACGCTGACTGGTGTAGAAATAATGTATTTGTCATTTTGTCTCTGTCTGTCTTACATTGTGCCAGATAACAGTTTTCCGAATGGGGTCAGAGGGTCATCAGGACATTGACCTTGCCATCCTTACTGCATTACTCAAAGGTAAGTATGTGTTTGTGTGTGATGCAAATGCACTGTAACACAGTGAGTGGCTCCCATATGGCTGGTTCTCCAGGGATGTTGTTTTTTAAGTGACTTTAGATTTGAAGCATATTCTTTTTTTTTTTTTTTTTATCTCAGAGCATCACCTGGCCCATTTTTAGTGTTCACTGTAAAAGCAGTTTAAGCATAGACATATTTCTTTGTCCAACACTGTTGCCTTGCCACAACTTTCAAAAACAAATACTATATACATGACTCAAATTTAGATCAGATCAAATCAGGTTTGCAAGAGTTCACTCGGACCCAAGAGCAACAAAGAACACCAACAGTAAAAATCAACCTTAAAATAAATTCTGGTTTTATTTCGGAAAACCTATCCGTTTTTATAGTTTGCTGTCAAGCCTCTCTTATGGAACCCCTTATAAGGGCCTCGAGTAAGGGCGCCACTATAAAGCAATATACCTCTGTCCACCAGAGAGCAGGCTCCAAAAGCAGAACTATAAGGAGAAATCCAATGGCAATTTTCAAGTGTTAAAATCATGTTTCCATGAACATGATTTACGTCTATTTTCCAATAAGACCTGGAGCATGATCAACTTGCATCAGGTAGAACGCTGCTCATTAATTCTTGAAAGGCACTACCGCTGACAAAAATATTACATTGCACCTTTTATTCTATGATTTATTTCTACCTTTATGTTATTGATGTGAACTAATTTGTTTTAGAAAATAGACATGGCAAATGAATGCAATCAATTTGATTCCACTATTTAAGCCTGATATTATCGTCCAGGCTTTACAACTGACAAATAAATGCATATTTTGAGTCATATTTGTGGCAGTTTTATTTTTCAGATATAACAATACATTGCATAGATTCAGAATATTAACCTATAAAATGTGACCATGAAGATTTACTATACATTAAAGAAACTATTAACCTAGATTTTGAAAGAAATTGCTCAGTTTAAAAGCACAGACATTGTAATTAAAGTCAACCGGTAATTGTTCTTTTCAGCTTTACTGTTTATTCTTGCCTGGCCCTTTCTTTTCTTGCCCTCCCTAAGCCTATGCACGTAGGACTCAAGGATCCATACCTTCGATTGGTTGTTCAGTAGCTTGGATTGATAAAGATGGTTCTTGGCTCTTCAAGGAATAGGGCGTTAACCAGACCCTCTGGAGTCTTAAACATGCTTTCAACCACACATACCTATGCACATGAAGCTACACACTACAGATGAGTCTCATGGGAGTGCTTAGCTGAAGAGATACGATTGACTATTCTCGGCTTCAGTTCCTCAGAGTAACAGTTCTTGAGTGTGAATGGGCTTAGCCAGTTTGGGGCGCTAAGAAAGTAAAAAGGAAACGTGTTTTGCATAATTTAAGTGTAGCAGTCAGTTTACATGACTTCTTTGCCCCACACATCACTTTGTGATCTTTGTTAATCTCAAAGACTGACTTCTCTGTAAAACTTGTATACATATCCTACTCATGTGTTTGACGAATAGTGGCTTAGTCATGCCCATTTTTTGTTGACCTTTTTGATTAATTTATGACACAACATTTAGATTGAAATGAGGGAGAAATTAAACACTGTTCAAAACAAGTAAAAGGAAGAGAAACGTTCTAAAGAAAAATGGGGCTTTACGGTAAACAGCATGGGGGCTTCTGTGACTGGCTGAATGAGACACGTTAAGGCTTTTAGTGCAGAATAAAATCAGTCACATCCTGCCTCAGAGCCATTTAAAACACTGGATTAGACTTCTTTGCTGAATAACTAAGCTACTGCCTGAAGCTCAACACCACGCTGTAGTCAGGATGGCACTGTGCAGAGAGAAGAGTTTAAAAAGAGGCAGTGTGTATGTAGTAGAGCAGAGCAAAGCAGGAAGGTATACAAACTATGTCTACCAACACGTACAGGGCCATTTAGGCTAATTGATTGTCTGCTGTCTGAGGTAGTCAATATCATGAAGATTGCTCTATGAAGCCCCTTGGCTGGAGTCTGTGGTTCCCGCAGGCAGGGACACAGGAAGCCTTTGATAAGGCAAGGCCACCCTGTCTTTTAATATAAAACATATATCTCCACTGAAGCTCTTATTAGTGAGCTCTCTATCTAATTAACATGGATGAACTCACACCATTAAGCTTCAGTAATGCTTTGGGCCTTTTAGTCTTGGGGAGCACTGCGCAAAGCAATGATACTGAGAGCTTATTAAAATGTCTACATACTAGGGATTATTATACTTCACATTACACCAGATTTCTCTAAAGGCTGTGACAACTGCTCTCCCACCTCCATAATTTCTGGACTCCTCCTAGTGGGTAGTTTAAATGTGGTTTATTCTTGTTGCCAGCAGAGTGTACCTGTTACATTTTTATGGTCAGAAATGAGGAATAATGAATAGGTTAAGTGGTGAAATCAATGGATGGTTGGTGGTTTATATCTATTAAACACAATTACTGTATGTACTATTGCTTTTTTTTTTTTTGGTGGCCCTGTCTGCAGTACAACATAACAACTTAAACCCAATAGGTGACTCTATTCTCTCTGAGGATGGGACAGAGCTCCTCTTGCTTCACATTCTATCATTCACCTCTGTGTATCACATCAATAAGACAATATTTTATTTATTTATATTAGTCAAAAAGTCCTCTGAAAGTACTGAAATTGACACAACAAAAATGTATCATACTGCAACTGTCCAGTTGAGATGCATCTCTTGTCGAGAGACAAACAGTATTCCTGGCAGCCACTGACAGAATACACAAATTGTCAATATAAAAATGCAGCACTGCAATGTAAACCTCACCTCTCACACTTCAGCAATAAAGTAAAGTAAAAACATTCATTATGCAGCTGTTTGACTGTTGCACATCTTCAGATTGCATCATTACCTCTGTACTAAAGTGCAAAGCAGTCTAGCAGGAGCACCACATTTATAGTCAAGTAAAGATAAAGTTTTCTGTGTGTGCTTGTATGGACAACAAGCATAAGCTCTATTACTGTATAAACAATGTAAAACAATATTAATGCAGTGTCTCAAATGTCATGTCCTCCTTCAGGTGCCAATGCATCTGCCCCTGATCAACTGAGTTTGGCTCTGGCCTGGAATAGAGTGGACATCGCTCGCAGTCAAATCTTCGTCTATGGGCAGCAGTGGCCTGTAAGAAGACAGAATACAGAATGATTCATCTGTTTTTTTTTTTTTTCTTTTCTCAAGACTTTTGATTACTGCAATGTTGTGCTCTCGGTCAGCCATGGACTTGATGATAAAAATTAGATTTCACCACACAATACTTTTAATATAGCAAACGAGGCATGCAGTGAGTAGATATGCAGCTAGAGACTGCATATACAAGAGAATCAAGGTTGATAGGTTTGGCATTAATCCAGTTTTTGTGAAAGGTTAATGAAAATATTTGCACTATTCCTCTTGGCCCTCATCACATGAAACTTGTGAAGATTGTGAATGTGAAGATTTAGAATACACTGTTTATATAATTCTGACTTTGTCTAACATGCAGACAGTTTGAGTTATTGTATAATATTTACTTTTTAAATATGTTTCATTTTATCTATAAAGGTTGGTTCACTGGAGCAGGCAATGCTGGATGCCTTAGTTCTTGACAGAGTGGACTTTGTCAAGCTCTTAATTGAAAATGGAGTCAGTATGCATCGGTTCCTAACTCTTTCCAGACTGGAAGAACTCTATAATACGGTAATAACAAATGCACACCAAAGCCCCATTTCAGCTTTTTGTTGTAATTTCTACAATCATTTGTCCCAAACATTTTGTCATCTACTGTGTGACTTAAAAAATACACATTACTGCTTTCAACATGAATATAGGATATTACTTTTTGTTATGCCAAGTAGGCCCTTTTACACCTAAGACATTTTTCACAGTCTCCCCTCTGTCACATTTCTGTTACTCTCACCCTTTGTGGGATTAAGGTGGAATGGCTTCACACTTTTCATGCTCTGGGAGAGGAGGGGGGTTAGTTGACGAAGGAAGATGCTGTAAAAATGTAATAATGAAAATTGCATAGATAGCCTAACAAAAATATATAAATCTTGCACAAATATATGGTATTTGTACAGATCAGATGGTTCTAATCAATTACATTTTATTGTTTTTAATTTTAACAGAGACATGGGCCATCCAACACGCTTTACCACCTTGTCCGAGATGTCAAAAAGGTATGATTATCACCGTCGTCAGTCTGTGGCTCCTAGGCACACTGTGTGGGAATGATGACTTGAATGTGTGTGTTAAAGTAACATCACATACATTAGTTCTTACATTGCTTTCTTGCAGTGTGGGTTCCTTGCATTCAATGTTTGTGTTGGTGTTAGCTGTAGTCGCTGTGAAGAGGCTGGCTTTTCTCTTTCAGCTGGAGTTGCAGGCTGCAGTGGCTGTATAAAGCAATGCACGACTCTCATCCCTAGCTCTCATGACTCTCAAATTACCTGGTTCTTTCTCTCTCACACATCTAGCTACTGTATTGTTTTTCCAACACTTGAGGTTGAGCAAAGTGAGGCTGCAGTGGAACAACCTCACTAAAGCCATCTTATTAATTCTTTTATAATAAAATACATTTATGAAACTGGTACCTGTGGTCTCTTTGCTCATTGAGATGTAACTAAGACAATGGACTGATTAACTTCATATAAAACAACGCTTTGCTGTCTATATTTTTAATTAGACATCTTTAAGATTAATGTTAATAAAAGTCAGTTTTGCATGTAATTAAAATATTGGTACCATTTAGGTTACAGTGACACTTGCAACAAATGAAAGGTGTTCATTAATTCGTTCTGATTATGATAATGCTGCTCGCCCCTCTGGGATGCACTTAAAGACTTATTCATTACTGCACTCATATTTAAATACAACTCTAAAATGTGCCAGTGGATGCAGGAAGATTGATACTGTATTTCTATTTTAAGCCGTGTAGTTCACACTTTACAAAACACTCTGTGGTGCATGGTATAGCAGCCCATCTTCAGAGCTTTGTGTAGTTGCTGTAGTGTAGCTGAATGTTTTGTGTACAGTGCCAAGTGAGTTTAGTGCTCAGATCCAGTCATTGTGTCATCCATGTCCCATTTTCTCCTATATATCCTCCAAGATACTACTACAGTGTTCAGTGGGTGTGCTGTACGGCTGGTGAGGGTCTAATCTGATCTTTTTCTTTACAAAAGCTGAGTCAGAAAAAGACACAGAGATTGGTTTGTAGACTAATGCTGCCAAAGCAGAAATTGATTTTCCTGCTGAGAAAATGAAAATGCAGCTTTGTTGCAAAAATTGGTAACATATTTTTCTTGTATTTTGAATGTCTTATGCGTTATTCATGGATGACTAGACAAACATATATTGCAGTATGTTACACTTAAAGTATTAAGTACAACGGGAAAGTGTAAAATTACCAAAGCAATAATGTTGCTGTGTTAATGTCAGACCCAAACAATATAAATGTTTTTCAAATAAGTTTATTTAGTAAATTATTTTATTGGAGAGTTAAAAAGAGTTTTTCTTCACAAGTTAGCTGCCATGGGGAATTAAAAGGGGACTAAGCTGACCATGGAGAATTGCCTTTAAACTTTCTGTGCATCCGAGAAATAAGAAGGTGAAGGAAATACAACTATTGCCAGTTGATATGGAGTGAAATCTTCTAAAATGATGACAGAGGCAGATGTCTTTGTCTGAACATTTACTTTCAGTTTTTATAAACACAGGAACAGTACAAAACGGGTTTCATCTCAAATTTTATTGTGAATAAATAGTCAAGATGGCAGTTAACAACAAGTACATTTCCTGTTAAGCACCCTTCACAAGAAGCTAACTGTTACATCTCTATACACCTCTTTACCCATATTTCTTAAGATTTTTATATCAAAAGGTTATTCCATATGCATCATTAAATCAAGGTGATAAGAGTAGATAAATAGGTTATTGTTGAACAGATCTGGATAATGTTAAAGTGAATCTCATGAGGAAGAGTACTTGTGTTTAACATGGAAACACAAAAAGACTTGAATAATGATTGTCCCCTCCAGTGGTAATAGCTGGGCTGTCCGTCTTTCCATATTAGTGGTCCTCTCTTCCAGGCTAATAAGTCAGTTTGCCTGCATAAGTTGAATCCCAATGCATACATTTGATTTTTACTCAAAAATGCACTTTATTCCAAGTCACTTTTTCTATATTGGTACACCAGAGGTAGATGTTATACCTCGGTTTTATTATCTTAACCCAAACTTT
This sequence comes from Perccottus glenii, assembly GCA_024416835.2. NCBI lineage: Eukaryota > Metazoa > Chordata > Actinopteri > Gobiiformes > Odontobutidae > Perccottus > Perccottus glenii. The sequence continues at coordinate 18,646,426 of CM044556.2, forward strand.
TAGCATATCATTCAGGAGAAAAAGAGAGAGTCTGGAAGGGAGATCTGGCCCAAAAACATTTGTCGCTCACATCCCTTACTTTTTCTTATTACATGGTCTACTCACTGACATTGTGTGTTTTTTTCAAGCAAGAATATCCAGGGTTCAGTTGGATCTACTTCAAGGTGAATCCAATAATCATGTTTTCTTTCATAGCCAAGAACAGTTTGATATAGATTTGTGAAGTGTGTATGCCTGAGATGAGTTGTTCTGTACTATTTTCCCTTGTTTACTTTCCTGTTTTTTAATCACTTGGCATTGGTTTTTGCCAATAATACTGTTTGCTTTTCTAGGGAAACCTGCCTCCAGACTATCGCATCAGCCTTATCGACATCGGGTTGGTGATTGAATATCTAATGGGCGGAGCTTATCGCTGCAACTACACCAGGAAGAGGTTCAGAACGCTATACCACAACCTTTTTGGCCCCAAGAGAGTAAGTGAATGTCTGTAATAAAATAATAATATACTGCTAACCTCACACAAAGTCTTCCATCTCTAACTTAAATTTACCCATAGTGAAAAATACAACTGCATTTAGCATCTGGCTCTTCCTACTCTAATGTTTACGTGTGAATGCAATGAGAATGGGCAGCTGAAAATGATAAAGCCAAAGCATAGAAATAAGACCAAGCAGACACCTGAAAAGAGAGTATGTGAAGGAGTCCGTAAATGGAAAGTTGTTTTTTTGCATAAAGTGAATGTGCCATTGCAGCCATGTACATATGTGCACTCTTGCACACTCTCACATGTTAACTATGAACAAAGCCTTGAAATAGATGCAGATATGAAAATCCCCACAGGAGACCAGGCTATTTTTACCAGCTCAGATGATGTCTCATGAATGCATAATTCACACATGCCCTGCTTTAATACAGCTACACAGTACTGTACCAAATATGCTCTGCTTTAATAAATGCAAACATGCAAACATAAAAGTATGTAGTATACTGTAAATCACATAAACACAAAATACTGATTTATTTTATTTATTTTTTGCTCAAACATACAGCTCTACAATGCATTTTATTCCCCTGTGATTGTCAATATGCCAGTTTGTATTCAGAGACTACATTGTCCTATAAGTTATACTTGTCTGCTTTTTTTTGTCTTTTCCAGCCCAAAGCCCTAAAACTGCTTGGAATGGAGGTATGTCTTATTTCTTCACATCTCCCCTTTTATTGTGTTTGTCACTTTTAGTACTGTTTGAACTCTCTTTGGACTCATGTTTCTCACAAGAAAAGACCAAGATAAACACTTTTCTGTGCACTTGTGTCAGTGTCTCTTGTCCCCTGTTGCCCTGTAATTTTGCCACAGATTTATTGAGGAAAGGAATATGTCTTCATGAATGTCCCGTGGTTTCAGTCAGACGTTAGCATACATGCCAGAGTAGCTCAGTTATAGTTGACTGAATAGGTAATGACTGACCTAAAGAGAGTACATAATAGATGGTTTGTGTACTCTCCTTGAAGGATCCACATCATAAAGCTTTTATCACAGCAGGACTCCAAAGCCCACAGAGGTATTTATATAAAACATGCAAGGATATCAATTCTTTTTTATGTCAGTCTTTTGAAATCCTGCTCACTGTTTCAAGTGTTTATGTGTCTCTGTCTTTTTTGAATGAAGAAAAGAATATATTTATGTACATTTTAGTCACTGATATAGCTAAACATAGAAATCACTGAATAACAATAATAAAGATTATATTTATTTGCTCCAAAATATCAATGTCAAAAAACAACCAAGAAATGCAGTCAATTTCCAGATGTAAAAATGTGTTAGTATCGGTGTATAGTTTCCCTGATATTTCACTCCGATTGAATGTATGTCCATCAGGATGACATGCCCATTCGTAGAGGCCGCCAGAAAACAACACGCAAACGAGAGGAAGAGGTGGACATTGATTTAGATGACCCCGAAATCAACCACTTCCATTTTCCCTTTCACGAGCTGATGGTGTGGGCTGTGCTCATGAAGAGGCAGAAGATGGCGCTGTTCTTCTGGCAGCATGGGGAAGAGGCAATGGCCAAGGCTCTGGTGGCCTGTAAGCTCTGCAAAGCCATGGCTCACGAAGCGTCAGAGAATGACATGGTAGATGACATCTCCCAGGAACTCAACCACAACTCCAGGTGGGACGTCTGCTGTGGTGTGTTCTTTCTGAGTAGGGCATGTGTAATTTAAACCTAATCTGAATGGATAACAAGGTTGAAGGAGTCACGAGACAAAACAGATAGCAGATACATTAAAAAATTAAAAATGCCTTACAGCATCTTAAGTGACCCTTTGTGACAATCATAAAAGGAGATTGACACATAACAAAGTAATGGGTATTTAGTCCCAAACGTAATCAAAGCAGTCACCTAGCAATAGCAGTGCTGACAACTGAAATGTTAATTAGGAATATCTTTCATACAACAAAAGCCACATAAATAGATGCACACAGTCTCTTGGAAACATGTTTTCAAGGCCAGCAGTAGTACAAGCAAGTCTCAAGTGTTTATTTGCAGTGAAATTTAGTCGGATTTAATCATGGAAAATGTGTCTTTCTGGATAGACTTTAGATCTTTATGTACTATTGTGCCGATAGTCGCTGCATGCTCGTATGTGTGGAATATTTCTATTTAGCATTCATAATACAGTATTCATTTATCAAGTTGCATTTATGCATTTTTTTGTTATAAATCCGCCAGTCCCCTTGAGAATCTCACAGACGGTCACTGATGCTTTAACAAGTTTGAACAATGTTGCTATTAAAATGTTATGTCCTTCTTTTATATGTGTGTCCCTGCATATAATTTTTACAGAGAGTTTGCCCAGCTGGCAGTGGAGCTTCTTGACCAGTCCTATAAACAGGATGAGCAGATGGCAATGAAGCTGTTGACTTATGAGCTGAAGAACTGGAGCAATGCCACTTGTCTACAGCTGGCAGTAGCAGCCAAACACAGAGATTTTATCGCTCACACGTGCAGTCAGATGCTGCTGACAGATATGTGGATGGGACGCCTGCGGATGCGCAAGAACTCAGGCCTGAAGGTAATAGAAGTAATAGATGTTTGCACTGGCCCGTGGGCAAATAAAAGTAACACACTCCACACTTAAAAGATTGTCTAAGCATTTCAGAGGTGCCAAGGTACGGCTTCAGAAATGAAATCTAACCTCTCTGTAGAGGTGGAAAAAACTACTCTGGAACAATTTCTGAGTTAACACAGGAATAGACTGACACTGTAAAACTGTAAGACTGTTGACTGTAAGACGGTAGAATGGGGGATTGCTGTTAACCTTTTGTAAGTAGACTTACATACTCAATACACATAGAGAGTCCAGCTCTATGATTGATGTGCTGCTCATAGCAGCCATCAACTTAGATATATCCTTCCATTTTAGTCAGCTGAAGAGAAATTCTATTACAGAAATATCCAAATACATTTACATTGAACTCAATATATTTCAATGCATGTAAAATCTCTGTGAAACACAACAACATTTTTCCATCATTAACAAAAACAGATTTAGTACTAATTACTACTACTACACTACAACCACTCTAGTATGAATGTAATTTGGTCACACAGTCAGTAAGTCACAGTGAGCTTAATTTAATGGTAGAAACTACAAGTTGTGTAGTAAAAGTCCTTTACTTGAACCAGAGGAAACCCAACAACAGCCCCTAACCATTGAAACTGTGGCCCACATATTTAATAATGAGGCTGATGTGGTGAAGATTCCTTTTAGTTGAGGGAAGCATTTACACTTGGAGTTTGAGTCATTTTCTCTTGTGGTTGTTGTAGATGTGCGAGTGCAGGGTGATATGTGGCAGATGGTAGGATCACAGAAATAAGAGTTATGTATAATAAAGAGATGCCATGGGAGTTGCTTAGAGGATGGTTGAATTCACACACATTCATACACACCGAGAGAAGAGTGACTGGTCTGGCCAGCAGGGCAGACTACAAGTGCTTTGGGTAAGGTTCGGCCTTTGCAGGTGGAGAGGAGAGAAAGTGTGTACATGCATTGTGAAGGCAAGGTCACTGGAGCAGAAAGAGGACAAGAAAGTGTAACAAACAAGATTGTATTCCCCCAGGGGATGATGATATACAGAAAATAACATTGTCAGAATAATACGCTTTCACGTCTCTTAAGTTGCTGTAGTTGTGAGGCTTAAAACACATTTTTTGATATCAGTTGACAATGATTTCTCTACATATACTTCCTCACATGACAAGAGACATATAACTGCTTAACTGAAGTTTTATCTCCAGTCACTAACCACGTTCTTGTGTATGTTTTCATTTGTGTGATGCTGGGTGCTCTTCTCACTTGCAGCCTGGCTTTTAAATCATAAAATGTATTCTTTTGCATGCCTCATTTAATCAGAAATGAATACAAAGTAAAAATTGAGTCTTCCATAAGTTGTCAGAGCAGAGAAACAACTGCTCCTTTAGATAAGAAGACACTTTACACCGCTCTCCATCTTTTTTACTTTTAGGTAACTGTGGGTCATGTTTGACTATTATATATGTGAAGTGTTTACAGCACACTTGTCCCCTTTATCTGCTGCAGCTGTGTGCCCCTCTCATTTATTGTGTGACAGCGCAGTGCATTTGCTGCCCATTTGGACTAATGCTTTTGTAATTGGCTTTTCTCGTGAGTTGTCACAAGGACCAAAATCTTTATTAATCTGCTGTCTGCATGCCTTCATTATGTAAACAATAAGGAAGTTAATTAGGCTCGTTTTGCAGGTGGATATGATTAACACAATATTTCAAAGGATGGTTTGTTTCATAGTCTTTGAGCTCTAATCTTTGCAGCACTTACCATAAAAGTGTCTCCTTTACTTCTACCACCTGAAACAAGGTGATATTAGGACTGCTTCTGCCACCATCCATCTTGAGCCTGGAGTTCAAGAACAAGGATGAGATGTCATACATGCCACAGGAACAGGAAGCGTACCTGCAGGAGAAGGAAGAGGAGGAGCCCGAGAAACCTGTCAAGGAGAAGGAGGAGGACGACATGGAGTTCACAGTAAGATCTTACTGTGAGGCGCAGTACAACTCCGTGGTGAGAGAACCCACCCTCCTTGAGCAGAATCTATAGTCAACAATAAAAACATTTTCAGACTTTACGAATATTTTGTGGGCCAAATGTTTTATGTTATTTGTGTCCACAATGACAATATATAATACATAAATGTTGGCACACCTTTTTCCACACACCTACTGTACAAATACATGTTTCTCCACTGGCCATCTGGACAGGTCCAGACAATAGGCCATTCCTGTTCCTCATCGTTTTAGCAAAGACATTGGTTGTGGAGTTGTAGCGTCTCAGTCTGTCGCCGCTTGTGGGTTCCCTCTTGTATGTTTCTCTCCCCTCTCTGGCTTGTTCTCTGCTCTAGCTTCCCTGCTTCCCCGCTTTTGCTTTCAAACTCTTCCCTCAAACCTTCTTCGAGGCCTATTTCCTCACTCTTTCTCCTTCTTTCCGAGCTCACTTCCGATTGAGGTACAGTACTGAATGCCCAGCCGATTGCTGCCCCTCACACTCACCCATCAGTGATGGCTTGCTGCAGCAAACCACTCAGCATGAAGGCCTGCTGAGCACGGGACGCCCAGGCTTGTGCATTATATAACCATGTCTGCTTGCTGCAGAGCTTAAATCTCATAGAGTTGGAGCACCCACTACCAGGTCGCCGGAAGAATTGGTACTGATCCATCTGCATAGACATGGATGTACAGCAGGATGAGGACACATTCAATTTCAATCCAATACATTTTGGAGACGACACCAGGATACAACTAGTGGACTGTAACTAAGTGACACTTTTAGGCAATTCAAACAAACAAACAGGATCCAAGGTTGTTCCATTTATTGATTGAACTGAGATTGAATGTCCTTCAGCGCCACTGTACATACTCTTCATCTGCTTTGAGTACAGCCAGCAAGCCAGCACAAAAGCTCACAAAATGGGCCATTTTATACATGTAGTCCTCAAGGCACACAGTTGGCTGCTGCCAGAGGATACATTTAAAATGAGCTCTGTCATTTAGCCTGGCTTCCAGCTGTACAAATGCACTCTCAGATACATATGAGTTCCACCAAAAATCATACAAAATTACACAGACTGCTGCACCGCAAAGGGAGATTGTATGTCTTATCTTCAGATGCTTTAGATAAATCTCACCACACTACGATGAATGCTTCAGTTTAGTTTGTGTCCACTTGGATAATGCATGTCAAGTGCATCTTAATTTGTTCCCTCAACAGTTTTGTCAATCTCCCTTAATCCTAGTCAAATATTTGTCATAGTCAGTACGTTCAATGAATTACAAAACACAGCACTAGAAGTAGTTGTCTTTGTAGTAGACTGTCCTCTATTGTACTAGTTGTATAACCTAGGAAGATAAATCCCTATATTTAATTTTTTTAAATATATATAACGTTCTAATTGAATTTTGAAAGCCACACATCTCCGAACATGCAGTACATGAATACAAGTAAACTCCCTCAATGCTATGGTGTGGCTTTGACATAAAACCATGATCATAAAACGGGCTTCCAAGCCTCTCTCATGGATAAAGACGTGTCCCAGAAAAAAAACTAATATTTATGTTTTCTCTTTGCTTTTCCTCTCCTCCTTCTTTTCCTGTCTGTTCTGCCTCTCTACTGTTGTCTGAGACACAATCCATGAGTGTCTGCGTGCGCGTCATCTGTTTATCAACCTCCACCCGACACTCCACCTCACACACACATTTTGACATTTTGGAATGATAACATTGCTTGTGCTTGCTTCTTTGATTATGTAAATAAGACCATGCAGTACCATGCAATCTAATAATGACTGTTTTTCACTTCTCTTGTTTTCTGCTCTTCTCTCCCCCTCACATATTTACCTCTGCATCACACCCAACTGCTTCACTGTTGATCCAATCCATCCCCTTTTCCCCACATCCCATCGTTCTACTCTATTGCTCTGTGTGGGGTCCCCTGTCTCGCCCAGGCAATGCTGGGTAAGGTATCCACAGAAACATCCAGAAAGAAGGATGTGCTTCCAGAGGTTCAGAGCCGCCACCGCCTCATCCCTATGGGACGAAAGATCTATGAGTTCTACAATGCTCCAATTGTCAAGTTCTGGTTTCATACGGTGAGTGTCGCTCACTTAATATCACTCACTTTCTTAATATGTTTTGGTTAAAACCAAACATACCAAACGTAAAGCTCACTTTATATAAAACAAATTTACATTGACATAAATCTGAATACCAGACCACCCAAACTAAACAAACAAATCTACGTAAAAGCGAAAAAGTAATCCTTTCCTCTTGCCACAATTAACTGTATGTACAGTTCATTTTGCTTTAAAAAAAAAACCAAAAAACAAGCAACTATTTTATAAAAGATGAGAGGAAAATATGTAAAGTAGCATTCTACATTCTATCTACCACCTCTGTGGACATTGACATCTCTAGGGCATATCTTGTGTCCTGAAATTACATCTTGTTCAATTGTATCATGATGCATGAGGAGGGAGAGTTGTGGAGATAGTGCAAGAAAGAAATACTTAAACCCTTGAGCAAATCCACTTCCAGCATGGTTTAGTCAGTGTTTACACTTGGGAGATAATGTGCGTCTTTACATGTGTCTGTACAGCACTCTTATCTAGATTTATATTAGCTTTGTGTTCTCTGAGCTTGTGTGATGTTTGATATAAACTGATCTTTTGTTCACATGCCTTGAATTGGGCTCCTTCAGTTTGCTTGCCTAAGAAAAACATTTTGCTAGATCACCGGCAGGGATTTTTCTGTTTGTTTATTCTGTGGAAATATTTTCCCTGCCTTTGTCTCATCCCTTCTGTGGCTATTTATTACTCCCCTCCTTCTGCTTTGTGCCCTTGAGGTTAAAGGGAAATATTCAACTGTGAATTTTATTATTGTGCTTACAGAACCCAGTGGGGCTTTTCTCTGGGTCAAAGTGTACACTTTACCTCATTATCAGATTTATTCAGCGCTCACAGTTGTATTGTAGATCATTGCCACTGCTATTGTAGCATCAGTCAGATCTGTGTGGGGCATTATTAAAATCATCACCTGCTTTACTGTATCTTTTTCCACATTGATTAAAGGCTAATTATTTTTCACAGTACATTAAAAACCTAAATCTACAGAGAAGGCTTCAGACCCTACAGATACTGATCCTACTTGTGTTAAATGCAGTTATGTTACTGGAATATTGATCAGATAATAATTATCATAATCAATACTACTTGAAAAACATTCAAAACATGTCAAATGTCAACTACCTATTTGACATTTATATTATAATATTATACTTGATCCCTCAGTTGAACACTAGACATAATGCGATGCATAGATCATTCAACCTTATTCCCTCGTATTCATTCAATCAATCTCATAATGATGAAAATGAATTAGATTTGCACTGTGATCAAATGTGCAGAAGACAGCTGACCTGAATTTAAATATAAAGCCAGACCTGAACATCCAAACATCTGTACCATTCAGAAAAGACTTTCATTTTATTTGATGTAAAATACCTTTATTAGGCTTGTCATTTCATGTGAAGAAGAGTAAGACTGACACCAAAACAGTCGGTTCTGCACAAAACATACCCATTTTGCTTGGATTGAAAGCCTGTTATAAACAATGTTTATTTAAGGTTTTTAATATACTGTTTTTACAAAAAATAAGCAAAAAAAAAAAAAGAATTATTGGGGTCAGTCATACAAAATTAAATTTGGGAATGCACATGGGAAACAATGGGAAACAATGGGAAACATTTGAACATAAGTTTCTAAAAATCCTTTTCTGTGTAAGAGTTAAACTTTATCAACACATTTGGCCTAAAGACCTACAGCACCTAAAGTGAAGAGACTCTGACCAGACTGATGTCCCTCTGCTGTGTGTTTTTATGCAGTTGGCATACGTGGCCTACCTAATGCTGTTCAACTTCATTGTCCTGGTTAAAATGGATCTATGGCCTTCACCTCAGGAGTGGATCGTCATTGCTTACATCTTCACCAATGGGATTGAGAAAATGAGAGAGGTACAGGAAAGCTCTGCAATGCAACGCACAATGATCAGTGTTCTGCCATTATGCGGTCAAATCTAACACAAGTTGCCTGTGGTTTAATACAGTACATTTTTGTATAACCAATAAATCATTGAAATTGGTAGGATCTGTGAAGGACTAACAAATTGGAGTAAGGTGAAAGATAAAGGCAAAAGTGAAAAAATCATCAGGAAGAAAAAGATAAATAGCAAAAACATATTTGTTGGGCATGTGTATGAAAGACATTAATCATTGTGTCAGTGACATTCTCAGCTACACAACAATGCCTCTCCAAATATCGGCAAGCTCCGATGGGTGAACTCATAGTGCCCTCTAAAGGCAGCCTTAAAATATTGCATCTCATTTTTATTGTTCTCAGCACTGTGTTGTATTTTGTGTATGACTGACATCCTCTCTCTTCATCACTTTTTAAACCTCTCATAGATCTTGATGTCAGAGCCTGGCAAGTTGTTACAGAAAGTGAAGGTGTGGCTGCAGGAGTACTGGAACATCACCGACCTCATGGCTATCCTCATATTCTCTGTTGGCATGGTCCTGCGACTTCAGGAGCCACCACTCATGAGCTACGGACGGGTCATCTATTGTGTAAACATCATCTATTGGTACATTCGGCTGCTTGACATCTTTGGAGTCAACAAGTACCTGGGTCCCTATGTAATGATGATTGGCAAGATGGTGAGAAGAGGCACGAGAGGGGATTTTTGTGTTTTTTTAACACATTCATTCCATTCATTTTCACTGTTAGAGTTACACACTAGTATGTAGTATTCTATGCTAAAATACACTGTGGTCCATTATTGCACATTTTACTATTTACATTTTAGCATTTAAGAAGTCATCCATTTCTGCAGTTTACGTATTCAAATTTTTCTAAACAGCATAACGTACAAACATTACAAGATATTTTTATTTAAGCAACTTTCTATAAAGCAAATATTACTTTTGACTCACATTAAGTGAATCTAAAAGAGCATATCAGAGCCTTTGATACATAGAAGACAACATCAAGGCTATATCATGAATCAAAAGCCTAAATCAGTTCTGTACACGTCTGATGTTTGCCTATGTATCATCAAACAAACCCACTTTGATATGAAAATCAGCAGTTGGTTTGTACTGAGAAGTGTTTTAGACTAACATTTAGTGATGGAGTCATGCAATTTCATGAGTCCGCAGCATCATAACCTGATCAAGTCAGATTTAGAGAATTTGTGAGAACGCTGCAAAATAGTAAACACAGCAGGCATTGTGAAGTAGTAGTAGTTATAGCGATAGTTAGGTTCTTTTGCTGCTTTCCTATTTCATTGATGGTGTTTTTTTTTTTATCCGTACCCTTACTCCAAATATAAACACTTATCATCTCATCCTTCTCCTCTCTTCGTCAACTCCCCTTCATCAGATGATTGACATGATGTACTTCGTCATCATCATGTTAGTGGTGCTCATGAGCTTTGGAGTGGCACGGCAGGCCATCCTCAACCCAAATGAAGACCCATCCTGGATGCTAGCGAGGAACATCTTCTTCATGCCTTACTGGATGATCTATGGAGAGGTGTTTGCAGACGAGATTGACCGTAAGTTCAAGACAGAATCCAGAGTTCAGAAAGTCAGTTACCTACAGTATTTCACCATTTTTTGTGAAATATGAGTGGATTATTGTTCTGAAAGTTTGTAAGATGTGTGATTAAATACACACCATCCACTTACATCTCAACAAACCACATAAAAGAAACCAAATTGCAGGTTTACCGTATCTGTATCAAATTGAAGTAAAGCTGCTTTATTCCACAGACAGGATAAATATTTTACTTTACCTTTCACATGTGCGACTTTGTGTCCGTTAATTGAAAGTATTGTGTGCTGTGTCTGTTCAGAGGAAAGTATATCTTCTGTTGTCTTCATGTACAGTACTTTAATCTATATAAAGGTGTGCACAGAGTGTGAGGAGTGGCCCAAAGAGAAGAGATCTGAAATAATGTTTTCATTCTTTGTTTCAGATATGCATAGTAGAAGGTTACAGCAAAGGCTGAATGAAAAACTCTGGTCTGGTCTGCTCCAAAATTTCATTCGAACTCATGGAACCTGGCGTAATATTGGTCCATCCCACATTGCCCAGAGCAGTCATACTCCCAGTAAATGATTATATATGTAGACCTCAATTTAACTGCATCCACATATCCCACCTTCTCATGTTAACCATGTCATGCCCACCTTTACCACCAGAGGTTACTTGAGACCAAAGTGTGCATGCAGCTTTTCACAGGATAAAGTTGGCCTCCCTTGTTTGGTATCTTGGGTCAGCTGCTGTATTTTTTTTTAATATAAGCTTTTTAAGCCTCAAAAATAATTTCTATTTCATTGTTTTGTTTTAGAAAACCAGTAGCCTGACTAAAGGTTATACCAATAAACAACTTTACCCTGACAAATCTTGGCACTGTCTGGCAAGTGGCACTGTTACATGGCAGCAGCACTTTTCAAATGCATTAATTTGGTGTTTCTTTCCCCTTTTGGTTAATTTACTTAAAATAAACTCCATATCAAAAAGTGACTCTGCCATGTGAACACCATCTTGTTTCATAAATACATCACCCTTTCTTTTATGCTGGATCAGAAAGCTATGTCATGAGTATGCACAGATATGTAGACGTGAAAACAACATAAACATACAGAGACATATTGTACTGCCACCTTTCATCAGATCAGATGATATTTGTTTTTTCATGTGGTTCAGTTGTCAGAGTTTTTAATCAAAAAATAAAGAAAATAATAATAAAAACAGACAAATTACTTCAGTTCTCTTTCTTTGGGCTGCATTGTGTGAAAAAAATTACAATATGCATGTCTAGAATGCATTTTAAAGGCAAAGGCAAACAAACCAAGAACAAATGCTTAATGTTCTCCAGATAAGCTGCAGCAACTGAACCATCACAGATGGAAAAAACATACATGTACTAAATACATTTCACACGATTCCATTACAGAATTAAGCTTTGGTACAATTAAGTGTCAATATATTTTTAAACATCAAATGTGTGTTTAAATATATTGGAAACACAATTTTATATACTTATTGAATGTGCTTTATCTCGGAAGATATATTTTGTTTTCCACTCATTAATAAATATTTGCCCCTTATCATTAATTGCTATTGTGCCCTCTGTAATTAAAGAAGCATAAAGCAAATCATGCTTCTTGTTTGTTTGCTGAGAATGTACTTTTTTATTTTGTTGTCTCTGTGTGTCTTGTTACTCGTTGCAGCAAGTGTCTGGGTGACATTTGCTCATATTCTTTGTGTATCCTATGTTGTGTGAATGTGTGTTGGCATATCACTTGTTTTAAAGCATTGCATCAAATATTTTATAGGGCCAAATAATATTTCTATTCGCTTATTGAAATACAATCTTGTATCTCAAGCTAACCTCTGTATATTTCATTTTTGTGTTAAAATACAGCACCCTGTGGGCAGAATGTCACCACTGGAGATGGTGTGGTGGTGTCCTTGCCTCCCTGTAAGACAGGGGCCTGGATTGTTCCAGCTATCATGGCCTGCTATCTGTTGGTAGCCAACATACTACTGGTCAACCTTCTGATAGCTGTGTTCAAGTATGTAGCCTCTCTTTTCCGTCTAATCATTAGATGCTGGGTTAAATCAGAAAGATATTATCATGATATAACCTGAATTACCTTCTGCCTACCTGCTGTGTAATCCTTCAGATTAAAAGTGATCTTTTGTATGTCATTGTAGTAACACGTTCTTCGAAGTGAAGTCCATCTCCAATCAGGTTTGGAAGTTCCAGCGATACCAGCTCATCATGACCTTTCATGAACGACCTGTGCTTCCTCCACCACTCATTATCTTCAGTCACATAACCATGGTCCTGAAGCACCTGTGCTGTCGCTGGCGTAAGCACGATGATGACGAGAGGGACTATGGACTGAGTGAGTACTATTCTGACAATGCCCATAGATGAACCAGGAACTCAATGACTCACTGTATGAGTATGTTTGTGAGCTTTCGTTAAAAGCTATCTCTTCTAACCCACAGAGCTTTTCATCACTGAGGATGAGCTGAAAAAGGTCCATGACTTTGAGGAACAGTGCATAGAGGAATATTTTAGAGAAAAGGATGATCACTTTCACTCCTCAAATGATGAGAGGATCAGAGTCACCTCTGAAAGGTTTGTCTTTGTTAATCTAAGCTGAAATTGATTTTCTTTGATAACCCTGTCTTCCACAGTGCTATTAATATATTTTCTTTCTTCTTTTGCCTTGTCAGAGTGGAGAATATGGCAATGCGTCTCGAGGAAGTCAATGAAAGGGAGCATTTCATGAAAGCTTCACTGCAAACTGTTGACATTCGTCTTGCTCAAATGGAGGAGCTGATTGGACGAATTGCTGTTGCTCTTGAGCGAGTGACTGGTGTTGAGAAAGGGGAAGTCAACAAAGTACGCTCCAGGACTTCATCTGACTGCACAGACTCAGCATACATACTGCGTCAGGGTGAGTGCCCTGACCCGTCATACATCCTACGTCAAAGTAGCTTCAACAGCACAGAGGGCAATGCATACCGCCTGCAGGAGGAGCTGGAGGGAGGAGCGGTGGGCTCCATGTCCCCTCCTTCTCCCACTTCCATAGCTATACGGGCCAGAAGCCATTCTTTTTATGTTGGAGGTGGTCGTGGTGGGGAACGTGCAAGTGGAGCCGAGCGAGCTGAGAGCTTCTTCAAAGAACGCTCACTAAGTCTTCACCGTGCCAACAGCTCACAATCAGTGTCTTCATCCGCCGCCCCCAAGGAGTCTAAGCCCCTCCCGTTGGCGACGCTGGCGGTCTCCCAACAGCACCGTCCATCATCATGCATAGACATCTACGTCTCAACGTCTGAGGAGGTGGGGCATACAGAGGTCTTCCTGGACCCTCTCCGTGTGGTCCCACCACTCCAGAGAGACTTGTCACTGCAGTCAGAAATAGAGACGGTGCTGCCGGGAGGCCGGGACTTCAGCAGCGCTACTACCAGCGGATTGGGCGACAGGCGCTCGGAGGGTGGTGCAGGCAGCAGTGCAACAGCTGGAGCCATGTTTGATGATAGTGCAGCTGCAGATTTATCATTGTGTTCAGCACACCTCTTACCAGATACAACATTACCTCTGTGGGACACAGAACCCTCACCTCCGCCCTCAGCCGGGCTGCTCGAGCGCTCCAAGAGCAGCCGCTACCTCTCCACTGCAGGCACGTCCTTCCTGGATGAGCCTCCCCTAGTCAAGTCTCACAGCCTCATGTTCACACCACGAGGCTGCTATGGTGGACTGGGGGCAGGTGTCCAGGTCAAAGCTACAGAATACACCAGCATCACTGACTGCATCGATACACGCTGTGTGTCAACCCCTTACACTCCTGCAGAACGCTCTCACTCCCCTGGAGCATCCACCTCGTTCCCCTTTGATAAGCCGCCAGAGATTGTTTCCAGTCACCCTGAAAGAGAAGCAGAACTCAGCCACACAGAGTCTGATCCTGAGGACCCTGACGATCTGATTCCGGGCCCTGACACACATCGTGTGGTGGGCTTCAGCGGGCCCAGTGGGGCCCCCCTCTGCAATCCCTACTCCAGGCTGGAGCGGGCAAACAGCTGCTCCTCCGACGACTCCCATCTTTCTCTCACACTGGCTCCTCCGCACCGGAAGAGCCTGTCAGTGAGTGAGAGGGTGGAGAGGGGCCCGGCTCTGGGGGCAGACAGGGGGCCTGGAGCTGGGCCTGTGCCTGGAGGCCGGGGCCTGGCAGGACCCAGAAACCCTTTCCTCAGGAGCAAGCCTGGGCCACGGCCTGAAACAACTAAGACTGACAGCCTCTCCATGAGGAAGCTGGCTCATCCTTCGGCCTTTCGCAGCTTTGAAAGACAAAACTATACGTGACACAATCTCACTCAGAGGACAAGCCCAGTAAATGTTAAAGCAGGGTGACGTTCTGAAAGATTTTTATTTTAAGCTAGTCAAAGTAACAGTTCAGTGCTTGGCAATTTTACCCTGCATCAAGAGCTGACATTGGAAGAGTCAAGGTACTTTATTCTAGTCCAAAACAAAGTCAAGGTCCTTATGTACTCTAGTCTCAAAAAGCTGAATCTGATGACTCTAGATTAGTCTTTGCCTCTTGTAGCCAAGGTACTCTCAATGGGTGTTATGGCAATGAAAGGTGTACTGTGTGTCTTCCATCCACCACTTTTACACATCTGTCACAGTTACACAACATGTCACGTTAGTCAGTTCAAGTATACTACTACTAGCTGCAATATTTGGTAAAGATTAACTACTCTGAGTGTCAAAGCGAGAAGTAAGATTAAAAATTAAACAAACACCTCATTTTATCTAAGCATAGAAATTATGGATGTCTCAAATATTTTTTTTACTATCTGGACCTTACAATGTACCATCCCAGCACTATCAGGTTTGGTAAACATCCTTAACTAATCAACAATTTACAACAACTTACCTCGGGACATATAATACACCTGTCAGAAAAAAGGATCTTTTGTCCACAAATGTGTTGCTAACACTATTATTTATCATTTAAAGTAAAGTGTTTGAAGTAAAAAGGCTATTACTTTGTCATCTCCGTCACTAATGTTTGCTTTTATATCCAATAAGATAGACTAGATTATTATCAGGAAATATTACACTGAGGTGTTTTAGCATGTACACAACCATGTGCACTTTTATTTGTCGATATATTCACCCATGCCTGTTTAGAAAACCATACATCTCACAAGCAAATCCTGTACATTGTTCCAGAGCTTTAATAAGTGCATTTGCAAGAAACTAAGTCAAGAGGGCGCCATAGCCGTGTTACAGATATCACTGGTGAACTTAATGTGAACCTTAGCCTGCACCTGACACCAAAAATCATTCCAGTTCAAAGTAACACAGTTGTGTAGCAGTTTTTGGCAGTGACTTTATGTTGCATTGACTTAACATCTACACTTACACCAAAGGATCCGTCCTACATATTCTCTTTAACAGTTAGTCGTTTGCTCTTTTATATTTTGCATTCAGAGCAATCAGAGCCAGCCACAAGAAGGGACTCTAAATGAAATTGCCCAAGAGTGAAGACAACCCATTATAGAAGACAAAAAAGAGGTCAATAATAGTCTGTTGAGCATATTATGATACTAATCAAGAGAGAAACATAATGAAGTTATGCACTGTAGCTGAGGTATTTAAAGAAATTACATTTAAGCAACACAAAAGAAAGATGTGGGATGAAAACTAAAAGGTAAATTTCAGATTATTGTTTTAAAAAGTTGAAGCTTTTTGAAAAGTTTGACAGAAACCAATGTCCTTCTTTGATAGCTTTTTAAAAAAAGAAAAAATACTTTAGAACTCCGGCAGATTTTTTATGTTGTTTTATTTCATTAATATTATAAATGAGTTGAATCATGTTGCATTTATTTTGGGATTGAGTCTGACATTTCCTTGATTATTATCATCCATATTTATAGTAAATGCCTAAATTATGTATATCTTATCAGTAATATTTTTGTCAAATTTTAAGTATTTTCTAATTACGCTTTTAAATCAAATAAAAGGCAACCATATACATGCACTAAATGCTGATGTATTATATTATTTATTAAAATTTAATATTGTCGAATATATTGTACATTTTAATCATATTTAAAGTATTTAAAGAACTTTTTATTGTATGTTTTATCAAGCAACTTATGAGAATTTTCTATTGTATGGTTGACACGGCAACACAGTTTGCCAGTATACCAAGCTAAGGGTGCCTTTTGGGCATGGATGGTGTATGTGGTGAAGATCTGTGAAATTTCTCATCCTTTTTCTTTTTTCCCTGATCATAGAGCCCAAGTATTTTCAAGTGACTTTTACACACATCCACTCACAGACCTTTTTTATGAGAGTATGCATTAACTGTCGCTTAAAACATATCTGATGTACAGAGTGGGGGCTTGTATGCTTGTATGATTATTGATTCAATCCACCAAAAACTCCAAAATAAACTCAAAAATACAGCTTAAAATGTTTGCACATGATTCAGAAGAAGGGTGGAGATGCAGTAAATGATCTGCATTATGCTTCCATGGAATTATCTTTGTCACAACCTATTCTGTCCGACAATCTAAAATCAGAAAGCATATTGCGACTTACAGTGTGTTCCGTACACACTGACTAGATCACTGTTATTGTAATTGGCCAGAGGTGACAGTTTGAATGGGATTTTATCTTTATCACATGGATAGGTTACGGGGTGTTTTCGAGGGGTTGACCCAAATTAACGCTCAGGGACAACATTAACCAGTGATGCAAGTTATTATGGCGAGAATAGGAAAAGGACCAGCAGGTTTCCAATAAAATCACTGTGCTATAAGAGTCTAACCACCATGCTTGTGGGATGGTGGGAAATCTTCTGTGTATTCTGTTTTTCACTGTCAATATAATACCCTACAATTGCAAAAATGAGTTAGGGATCAAGATCCAAGTAAATGTTGTTTAGAGAGAGTGATTATTATGAACAACTGTCCCAGAGACATTTAAACAAACAGAAGGAGGTTAAAAAGTCAATGTAGTGTCCATGGCACCTCAAAACTCTGTTAAAGGTTTCTTTAAAAAAAAATATATATATATATATATATATATATATATATATATATATATATATATATATATATATATATATATATATATATATATATATATATATATATATATATATTTTAATGAATAAATAAAAGAGAGGTGCATGTGTTTATGTAAGCACCGTAAATTCACATTAAACCCAGCTCTAATGAAGAGGAATGTCACAACAGTCCAACAAACTATATGTGTACAATATTTTTATTTAATTTATTAGCTCTGCAGCCTGATATTTTGTGCATTCTTAAACAGATAATCAGCAGATTTCCCTCCCTCCTATAATGGCCTGGGACTCATAAACGTCACGCACATGTTTTTCTGCAATAATTGCTGATGTTGTGCTTTTACAACTAAAAGGGAGATAACCCCTTTACACATCATACTTTATTTTTATGTCCTTTAAATGCATGCAGTTCTTCCACTCAGCGTGTACAGAGATGACCTGTAAGGATGAGACTGGGAGAGTTATAGAGTGATTATAATATGAAATCAAAGTAGTGAGTATTTGGATGCAAATACAAACCTGTATTCTTCAGTGTGAATAGGATCATGTCTGGCATGCATTGTTAAATAAACAATTCCGTAGATTGGTAAACTGT
Organism: Perccottus glenii; assembly: GCA_024416835.2. Taxonomy (NCBI): domain Eukaryota; kingdom Metazoa; phylum Chordata; class Actinopteri; order Gobiiformes; family Odontobutidae; genus Perccottus; species Perccottus glenii. Next base: position 18,664,791 of record CM044556.2, read on the forward strand.
CTCATTCCTTTTTTTACTTGTACTTGACTGTCCTTTAAACTGATGCACTCGAGACCCAACATCAGGATCATCTGCATTTGTGCCTTTTGAGAGCAGTAAAACTCATCTGTGCAACTTCAAAGGCTCAAAGTGTGAAAAGGACCAGGGTCACTCAAGCTGTTGTGAAGATGAGGCACAATGTCAGACCCCACAGGCTCTGGCGACTGCTGCTGATATCAGGAAAACAGGCTCTTGAAATGCATTACATTAAAGGTTCACCCTATGGGAACGCAGAATCATTCACTATCAATCTTGTTAATGTCTCTCCCAAGATTAGACACTTAGGACACTAACAGAACAATTGCAACCAGGGTCCTTTTATGTGATTTCTATTTTGGTGCAGCGCACGGTCCCTTCCCCGCTCAGAGAAGTCGGACTAAAGCATGCTCAATGTGTCCACCTGTGGTTTTGTGGGTGTTTTCATATAAGGAAGCGAGGCGGCAGTGGTGCGTCAGCTCCTCAGTGCCGACTCAGCACGAGGACGGGAACATTCAGTACTGGCTTAATATCACGCACTGACTTTCACGCGCACTGTGGCACTCCCAAAAGCAACATTAGCACAGACACAGTGGCCAAGTCCAGACAACACTATGCACACTCAAACTCTTGAACTCACACTTTTGTGAGAAAAACAATGCCATTTACTTCTCTTCTGAAAACTGTTTACAGCGGTGGAGCAGGAGGAGGGGCTAACCTAGTTTCAGCCAGTTTTTTTTTCCTGGAAATTTTAGGGGTCTGCTATAGAACAAAGTGGGGGCGAGGTTCAAGTACGGTCTTTCTGGGGAGAGCAGTGTGTGGGCTGTGGGGTATTTAAAGCTATAGGTCCCTAAAGTGTGTGTTAGAAGTTTACGTTTAAAAGAGCTGCGTGTATAGGTTCACAGAACACAGATTCTCACAGGACCTCTGAATACGTAGCTTAGGCTGTACATTATGTGCCAACCCAATTCTGACTGTGACTTTTAAAAACAACTTCACAGTTGTTTGCAAAAGCGATAAGGACAGCCCACATTGTTCTGTCCCACCCCCAGAATCTGAGTAGGATTTTCTAGGAACTTTGACCATGAATGAACCACCCACAGTCCTGGAAGAAAAATTTTTGAACCAAGGATTGTGTTACACTGAAGAACCCAACTGCATAAAAGTCATTCTTAGGTCATAATAAACACTGTTGAATACTTTCATTTGCATGTATTGTAAGTATTGTACGATCACCATAGTTACACAGTTATCTGTTTACAACATGAATGGACTTGCTGACTTTGTAAGATGAATAAAGATGTTATAGAGTCACACATTTACAGAATAAAACTACTCAACTCCCCTCAAGCTGTCTTTCTTTACTCAGACCAGTGTTTCTGAAAATGTTTAAGGGCTTAAGCAAGTAAAAAACACACCTTGTTTACAAGAGAAATGCACAGTGTCAAGTACAGCACTGACACCGAGGTCAAGTGTAGCTTGGAGGACAGTTGAGGGCTGCACTAATTTGGGATAAGACCACAGTTGTGAAACTGGCACACAATGCCAGACTTGTCCACAGCTGAAGCATTATGTGTCGGGGATTGTGTTGGTTTACATCAACCAAAACAACATATCTGATTGATCATGTTATAGATTAACTTGTCAGCTCCTGGTACTGGTCTCACCAAGAGCTCACTTTTCTTATCACGCATGCATTTCTTGGGTTTTTGACTAAACAAAATACTCAATTATAAAACGCAAATGGATGTTGTGTTAATGTCGGCACAGTTTAAACACAGTCCCGCCTCTGCACTTTTCACTTTTTAGCAATGTAGCCTCTGACCTGAAAATCACCAATAAGTGTACTTAACTATAAACCTTTTAAAGATTCTTTCTGGCAACACTGTTTTCTTAAGTGTTGCCTGAAGACATAATCTCATAAATCCACAGTCCACTTTTGAGCATGTGCTCCAGATTTCCCAGTTATCTAAAGTACCTAAAGGCATCCTCACACTGACCAGCCCCCTGTTTAGCCCACTGATCCTGTCATTGGACGACTGTCCCATCTTTCAAAAGGTAGGCGAGCCCGAAAAAAAAAAAAAAACTAGTCACGTTTCTTCTCAGCCAATGACAGGGCAGCTTTATGATGACAACGTGGGATTCCGCGAAAATGTTTCTTGGGAGTTTGGAGAAGTGCCGCTCACAGTGAATTGGGGCATGTTGGCGTTTGAGTTAAAGCGCACAAAGAAGCTGAATGAGAGCAGACGACAATAGCGCAGTTGGTAGGAGAGGGTTTCCTCATATTACTGACCAAGAAAGGACCGTTAAGGAGAAGAAATAAGGCAGAGGTTTAGGTCGAAGGGCTATCTGCGGAGGAGTTTATTTACCCACCCTACGCCTCATTGAGAAAACGCAGCCTTGGCGGAATAGTCACATTGAAGACGACACGTGTGGATGGTTAACCGCATGTTTCCTGAGAAGACTGATTACTCAGTGGATCTCGCCGTTGGCTTCGTTTTGCCATTAACCTACTTCTAGTTCCCCGTTCGCGTCTGTTTCTGCGGCAGTGATGTCCGAGATGTCGGCAGACTGTGTCCCCCTTCCACTGGGACACCCAGAGGACACGCTGAAAGAAAACCCGGAGAACAGGACTTTATTAATGGTGGCGATGATTCTCCTGGACTTAAACAAGTGTAACCCCGGCGCTATGGGCACGCCCGGTGAGGTCGCTTCTCACGACATCGCGGAGAGGAGAGCATGCCGGGTGAAGCCTCAAAAACTGTCCCAGACCAAAAGAGAACCTCGGCACGACTCACTCGAGAAGAGGCACAGGTGTCCCTTTACCGGCTGTGACAAAGTCTATGGCAAATCGTCCCATCTCAAGGCCCACTTAAGGGTTCACACCGGTAAGAAAGCATGCCTGCGTCAGTTCAGTTTTTGCCACTGTCAGGACAATGTGCGTCATGCCTCTATGATTAACTATAAACTACATATGTGGGCTTTCCTGTCTGGGAATAACATGCCATATGATCTGTATCGTGCTGTGGTTGGAGAGACCACTTGTTCCTACAAAGATATTAGATTATAGGAACGGGTGTTCCATGAATTTGTCGCGGCCGGGGGTGTGACTGACCTGCCAATAGCGTGCAAGGCTGAGAAAGGATCGAGGGGGATATAGGGGTGAAGGGAGGGGTGTGGGTTGCTGGTGTTGTAATGTCCTGTTGACACCCACCACGCTGCGTTGTGGGAACACCGCGTGCCGCCGCCTGTATCTGGATCATCTTCAGTGGTAGGCTATGTACGAAAGTCAGTCAAATTCACGCTGCCTTACGCAACACTTGTGTAGCCAGCCAAAATGTCAATATGACATATTGGCTGGATTCACATCAGGTTACTGTGACATTGTTGTTTCCACATGTACTTGTCCGAACATAACCTTCCTGCGCCACTATTTCCTCATACGTCACAGCCAGTGCTCCTCAAATCTCGGTTGTAAACAAGAGCGGACATGAGGTTCATTGGCGCACGTGGAGGGTCTGCAGGAGGAGGCAGTAATATGGGCTGTATATTTTTAGTTTTCTTATCATCCTGACTCAACATTTTCAGACCAGTTCATGGGTTCATTCCTAGAAGCTATTGTCAGTACAGACTTGTTTTCCAGAAGTCTCAAAAACAAAATTGATCTTGACTTGGACTCTGAACAGTTTATTTGTGAGCAATGACTTAACTAAGTATCTGTTTTCAGTTAATACTATTTATGTCTTTCAAAGCATTGCAGGGGAATGTTGGAGATCCCAAACAGTGACGGTTTGATTGATTACATATGTAACATAGGTGTTTATTTCCTCAGGTGAGCGGCCATTTGAATGTACCTGGCCCAGCTGTGGCAAGAAGTTCTCCCGATCAGATGAGCTGACACGTCACACCCGCACACACACCGGTGAAAAACGCTTCAACTGTCCAATGTGTGATAAGTGCTTCATGAGGAGTGACCACCTGACTAAACATGCCCGGCGACACGCAGGCTTCCATCCCAGCATGCTCCAGGGCCCTGGATCAGCCAAGAGACGCCGCTGCTCTGTGTCTGCGTCCTCCTCTGAGTCTGGAGACCAAAGCCCTACTGGGTTTGAATAAAGCGCTCATGCATATACACACTTGCATACAGGCACATGTGCAGAGGAGAACAGCGGTTTACAAAGACAAGGTCACACCACTCATGTGTGGTGTGCACTTGACACAAAGTCCTGTCAGATAACACAATCAGCCTGACCACTATGTAAAAAGTTTATGTAACATTGTCCAAACAAACTGAATCTTCCTCCTCAGCTTCTTTTCTAAGCAGACCTTAGTTCTTGGGAATTGATCTTTTATTTATTGATAAAAGACTTATTCAGTAACAAACACTAAAATGTGCCTGAAGGGATGGCATTAATAGATGTACATAATACATGGTAATGCTTTCAAAACACTAGTTTGCTATTTTAACATGAAGAAACCAGTGAGCAAACAGATTTTTAGTCAATGAATGTTATTGCACACATACACATTTATATTGTCCCCTTCCGTCCAGGTTTATGTAACAGTATTATGTAAAGACCTCAGATGAATGGAATACTTCATAAACAGTAGTGTACATGTAACATTATTTTCAGTTCATTTTTAAATTATATATTTAGCTAGAGTCTTTCTTAATGAGAAAACTGTAGGCTGAGGTCATGTGTTTTATAATATAGTGTAAATCATCTTAATAATTGTAAATGATAGAACCAAAATATTTATACACAATACCATAGTATATGCATAGAAAGGGAATGTTTACAGTATGGGAAGCATAACCGGGTAAGGAAATTGATTTTCACTTCTGCTCTAAACACTTTGAAGACTCATTTGTTTTAAAGTGTGTTCATCACAACAAAGGAAATCTGTGCCTTTTTAAAGGTTCGTTGGAGGGATCCACTGTGGTCAGTTTTCTTATGCAAATATTCATTTATAGTGATCATTCACACCAACAGTGCCACGCTGTACATTGAAGCCAACTTTCTTCCATCATGGCAAGGCATAATGATTAGTCATTTTAGTTGCTCTGCTGCCCCCTGGTGGTTGTAACATTTTAGGCATGTTTTGTGAGTTTTTTGTTCGTGTGATTCCTTGAATTCCATCATGTAGCATGTTTCTGTTTGGTACATTTTTTCTACAGTCTGATTATCTTTTATTATAATGGTATTGGGATGTGCTGTCTCTTATATCCTCTTGTAATGGAAACATGTTTGTAATACAAAATTTATTTCTCTTTTAAGCATTGTGAAACTGTGATTATATGCTGGTGCCTTTCAGGTGAAAGCCCTTACTTCTGATGCTACTGTACTGTCATCAGGGACTGCCAGCGCACTGTCCATATTACTGCAATATAAACAGAGCTGTGTAATTATCATGCAAATGTTACAACAATAAAGTTTTATATTTATTTTTATTGTCCTTTCATTAGTGGCTCTAATGATCTAAGAACTAAGCACTTAGTCACAATTGAATAAACAGGAATATTAAAAAGTAGGAAGTCCTTTCTAAGCATTGCATTTATTTCTTGTTTTTATACACTGCACAAACTTAACAACATTGTTAAATACTGGAATAGATGTGGTTACAACACAATGAAATCAATTAAATTACCAAAATAAAATAAATCACCCCTTTCTAAATATAAAAAAATGCAAACGATAACAAAAAGATCTAGATGGCAGTAAATAGACACATTAAACTTCTCAGTAGTTAAGGCATACTGTAACTGAATAATTAAGAGATTTAAGGGGGTAGAGGAGTTTAAATAAGGGGTCATCTAATAGTGCTCTAAATCAGCCACATTAATGTTAATTTACAGTACAATTTATGATGTCATAATCGTTATGTGGCCGTTGTATGACTGTATGCTTGCATGTGTGTTAGTGTACTTGTGTGAGACAAAAGAGTAAAAGAGTGTGCTCTCACAATAATCTGAGGTGAACCTAGGAGACAAGGGGAAATACTGTACTGTGTAGAGCAGCAGACTTTGGCTTCACTAATAAACATGTTACAACAGGTGACAAGGTTTGTGCAGCGATACTCTTTCCTTTTGACACAGTTCATTTTTAGTTAACAGACTGTCATTGCTATTCTGGAAAGTGTGCTGATAATATGGGAAGAATGTGCAAAATCAAACCAAAAAGCAGCATGTGAGCATCAAAGGAACATAGGCTGTCTACTCTGTAATTCCCATTCAAGTATTCACTCTGGTGTTGTTCATGCAGTTTCTTCTAAAACATTCATATTTCCAACACATAAATCCATAACCATGAAAACCTCTAGAGGCATTAAGGTTAAAAATGGTTAGATGTGACATAAATAAGTGCAATGACCTGGCCTGTGCTACATTAAAACCCTGTGCAGGACAACAAATACAGTACCAAACATTTCTGTCTATTTGGGAAAACAAGACCAAGTCCTTCACTGTCTCCAAATGTACACTAAAAAAAGTAGGCATCTGAAAAACACTAAAATGATGGAATGAAAATAAAAAATAAATAAAAGCTGTCATGGTTGAGTTATGAGTGTTTCTTTAGTGAAATATAAATCACTTTAGCCTCTGTTAGCCGTTAGTTTCCTGCCCACTAATATCAGATCATCCAACAAGTGTTCGTCCTACCATAGGAGGAAACTGCCACTTTAACTCATAATTCAAATACAATAAATTGAATATTGTCATATTGTATATGTTTTTTTTTTCTCTCGATTTGAAAAAACGCTATACGTTAATGATTATTTGTCATTGTCAGTATCATCATAGCACTTATAATTAACTGTTATATGATTCTACCAATGCTTCATTGTCACCACTCCAGTAGCAGATGAAGTTGGGGATTATGTTGTGTGACGGGGACGGGGCAGCAGTTTGGAGGGCTGGGTTACTGTATGTGACAAGTGGTGGACGAGGTTGCCTGGCAGCACATGCAGGTAGGGTTGACTGATTTGGGTGGGATGAGGTCTAAGTCCTCATCGTCTGGGATCTCGTCAAGGCGGTAACCATCTTTAAGCAGCTGGATGTTCAGATCCTGGTTAATTTGCTGGAAAAAAAAGAGAAAAGGTCAGGACAGTTTGAGTAATAGCCCCCACACCAAACTGTGTTTTTGTATTATTGCAGACGTATATCTTAACATTACAGCAAAACAATTTGTACTGCTTTTCAAATTTCAAATATTTATTTCAGATTTGCATTCAAACTTTCATCTTATGGACATTGCATCTGTGGTATAAATACAAAGTCCATTTCTGGATGGTGGAACGACAGTGGCTGTTTACAACGGCTTGTGATTTCTTACAGCAAGGTTGTCAAGAATATGAATGAATGCATAATTACAAAACAGTTTCAGAAAAGAACTCTCCCAGAGAATGTATAGTGATCATGTGCCATCAATTTGCACTTTTATTGACAAAAACAAGCTTTGCAGATCTATATATCCATAAATGACTATGTAAAGATTCAGGTTTACTTGCTAAATGTCAAAGGAACACGTCTAAGTAATAAATTACCTCAGCAGATGAGTAACCCGATGATGAATATCTAGACATATCGAAATCATCATCACTGGAAAAAAAAAAGATGTTAGCACAAAATTTGTTGAGCATATTTGCATTTAACTTGATTTTCCTCTCACCTGTCAGTGTCTAAGGCCACCAAAGGCTTCTCATCTGGACTCTGGTCTAAAGAGGAATAACCTTTATTTGGCACTACCAACCTGCAGAGAGGAAGGAGGGAACGAAACAAAGAAAAGAGCAAGCATTGAAAAAAAGTGCCTCGACCCAGATAAAGACTGGAGAGGGAGAACAAGGCTGAAACAGAATATGACATGGATGAGGTGGGGGGGAATAAACCGGACTGGTAAACAATATTTTATATTGGGCATAACACAGAGACTGTCATTAAAACCAATAAAGTTAAAAAAGCATTAACAACAATCCACAGACCGTGTTCTGGCCATAACGTTGTTCTTCTTGGGCTGCTGGTTGACAGGACTGCCAACAGTGTTTCCGTTCTTCAATGAACCCTTCCTTGCAAGTTCTCTCTGTTTCTCTGCACAAATGACACAGAAAGAAATTCACAATCCAGTAAGTGAAAAGGTATGCATCGATGCAAAGCAACTTATTAATTACATTATTTATTCAGATAAGACAGAGGCTATATCATGAGTGCAGACACAATGTGAAAATGCAGCAAAGAAAGACATTACTGTAGCTTAAATGCCAGCATTTAATTCTTATAATTTGCAATTTTTCTTTCATTCATTCATTTTCTACCGCTTAGTCTTGTTAGGGATTGCAGGTGACTGGAGTCTATCCCAGCAAGTACACCCTGGACAGTGGCTAGTTGGTAGGACTGACATTTAGAGTTACAACCATTCACTCTCACATTCATTCACTAGGGACACTTTACAGTTGCCAATTAACCTGTACATGCATGTCTTTGGACGGTGGGAGGAAGCCGGAGTACCTGGAGAGAACCCACGGTAACACGTGGAGGACATGCAGACTCCTCACAGAAAGACTGGAGTCGGCCGAGAATGTTTGAGCCGGCCGGGGTTTGAACTCCCGACCTTGTTGCTGTGAGGCAGGAGCGCTCACTACATCTTTGCCTAAACTTTAAGGGATCTCCCCATAAGGTCCACTAAAATATCCTCCACCTCCACAGCCTTCTTTTAATAATTACTTTTTCATGTAGTGGGGTTATCCTGGTCATTGGTAGGCAATTTACTCTCATTCTATCACAACTTGGATGGATCTAATCACTGCTATGATGTGGTGTCACTGCTTAATGACATTTCAACTTTAAGAAAGCAGTCAGAGGCAGTGTAGGGTTGGTCTTAGCTAAAAAAAGCAGAAAAAGACAATAGAAATAGTACAAGAAAAACAAAAGTCTGTAAGTACATAAAATATGAGCTTGTTTGTATTTGATAAGCTAATAGAACTTGGTGTATAATATAGATTATTTTTAGGTCATATATTTTTGCTTGGAGATGGATTTGCAAATATGGAGAACTAAAAGAATCCCAGAGAAATCAAATACATATTACAATGGAAGAGCTTTTAATAATAACAGCATCAGTGCTTTCTACTGGACTCTGTCCAAGGTGCTGAAATAAGACCTAAGGGTCAAAAATACATACAAATGAAAACCTAGCATCTATAACACATCATTTACATATAGTCATTGATTGGTCTGCTTTTTAGGAGCCCAACTATACATCACTGGACTCTCAACGCTGGAGTCCACTCACCTATTTTCATCTGCAGGGGGGAGGGTTTGTAGTTAATAGGGACAGGTTCCCCCTCTCGGGTGTCTGAGTCAGCCTCTGAGGCTGCGGTCAAGGCTGGGTCCTGGACAAATGGGACATGGGCAGAAGCATTACAAAACACTTCATTCATAATTTATGTATTCTTGTAACCAATATCATACAAGACCAATACAAAACAGTATATGACCCTTCTATACACTTTATTACAGATAAACAGTCCTGGACATATATGACACATTTTCCAGGCAGTGACTCTGTGGCTAGGACTAAAGGGCTGCAGAAACCCACGGCCCAGCTAAGGCCATCGAAGCGCACCTACACACATCTGCTGCACTGACCGGCTTAAACCGTGACGATATACATCATAAAGTAACCTATTAACATATTCCAGTGAGCATAAATTATCCTAAAATCGCAGGTTGCGTAAGTGCCCACTTGATGCTGACGCGGTGGGGGCTGTCGGGAAATGAATGCTTATTTTTGCCAGACATTACGGGTGCGCCTCACTACGCAGACACAACAACACCGGATGCTACAAACACCACCAATAAACTCAACTACACATTAATCACTTGTTACAATTAATTACATCATCAATGCGTGCAGCATTCAGTTTGATTGGGCACGGCAGGTGATACGAAGTGGTGATGGATATGTTGGATTCCCCAAGCCTAGAGCATTATGGACGTAACGTGACGCCCCAGACATCCCTGGCAGATATGTCAAACTATTTAAACAACTATAAAACCCAAGTCCAGTTCTGGCTTTGTGGCGGTATACAATCGCAGCTTACCAGTGGCTGCATCTCCGCCTGCATCTCCGCCTCTTGCACGACGCTGGGCACTTGGAATCTGTCTATTTCTTCCATCATTTTGGCAGCGGCTCCTCCTTCTGCCTGCCCTCAGAAGCGCGTTGTGGGCGAGCAGTGTTTGGTGGTGACTTCTCACAGGGATGCGGAGCGGTTTCAGATCCGTAATAGTCTCATCCCAGGAGCCAGTATGTCGGCGATGGTGTGACCAACGCTCGCTGTGACGGCGAGTCCACCACCCACTTCCGGGTAGGGTATCCCAAACTGAGGTCCGCGAACCCAAAAAGGACGATTAGTAATGAATTCGTGGTCCTGGTCGAAAAGTGGTTGTTGTTTTTTTGCATTGCTTTATCAGTCTTTAACAATGCAAGCTCAGTTTTCAGGCCTTGTACGAAGAAAGCAGTGTGTAACCCTATATGTGGTTTCATCAAGTGCAGAATACTTATAGACTTGTAGTGAGTTCAGGTCACATGACACTACAAAATATAGTCATTATTCTGTAAACTGCCGCTTAAAGTAAAATAACCAACCTCTGGCTAATGACAGAAGAGCATCCATGGTGGGTCACTCTCTTAAATGTCACTGATGGGATTTGACGGCACAGTATCCTCAGTAACACCAGCAGAGAGCAGCAGTGGTGTGCTCTAGTGAAGTCTAGCACACAGTTGCTGCTATGGCCAAAAACAACACAGGGATAAAACACACGAGCCAGCAGGTGGCACACTCATTCTATTGGAAAAAGCTTTCCCAAACTCTTCTACCCTTTGTTTCCACCAGTTGTGTCCAAGTGTTTACACCTCATATATTTCACAACCAAAGTATGTGTGATGCTGATTTTGTGTTCGATACAAGGACTCCTGGTGTAAAAAATTAATTAGGGGTAATTGTAATTATTGAATTACTCTGGTATTACTGCACATAACAGGACTTTTCATCTCCCTCAGGCTTTAGATATCGCAACCACAGGGTGATTCAAATGTTTTTCAGACTCAGTTTCACAGCATGTAGTGTCCAGATGAATATTTGATCCCAGCACACAAACACCATGGCTGTGACTGGATGTTGCCTGATGTGTGTTATGCAACCCCTCCAGCAGTGCAGATGGGGTTGAAGATTACTGAGCTCTCATATTTTTATTAGTAATCTCCCCGTGAGGAATATTTGTCCAGAGCATTATGTAATCCTGTGTTGAGTGACTGGCTGACTTAAACTCCTCTGGACACTTCTGTATCCATATTGTGAGATCAACAGTCACAACAAGATCTGAGTCATAATACTTTTTAGGGTGTATTGGAGAACTCAGTGGAAAACGTCAAACAAAAGAAAACACAAGTTTGCCTCATGCCCATGAAAGAAGTGAGACAGACTGCACTGACCTTCACATTCAGGCGGCTCACAGTGGAGTAGATCACTGGCTTTGCTCTGGCCACTTTTCCTGGCTCTGGCACTGTTGCAGATAGATGCAGAACAAATAAAAGGAAGCCAAAGATGCAGTGAGGAAGAAACTGGCAAGCAGATAAATAGAAGTGGATAAACACTAGACAGCTGTAGAGGGGCCTTTCTGACAAGCACTTCCAAATCAACAGTCCACCAAAGGCCCTAACCATCTGTCTCGAATGCACCATAAAGTACTTTTACACATGCAGTGAATACAACTCCTCTGTAAACACACACAATCACACTGGCCCTAGTTGCATTTAAGTCTTCTTAGTGATAAATCAGTAAAATCAGTAACCTGTTCAAATCAATGGATATTTACAAAAGAAAACAGTGAGGAAATGGCATTTGACAGTATCTTTAAATTGTACAGTTCTACACTGTGTGTTTAGCCATTTAACATAATATATTGCATCAAGGATGAAGCCTGTTTTTTCCTTTTAATGATGCACAGTGGTGTTGAGAAATGAGGATGGTTGTAGTTAGCCAAGAGCAGGAAACAGATCACTGCTGTGGCCATATGTTCCACACTGATAACTAACTGATTATGGAGTGTCTTAAATACAAAACATAAATAATTGGAAAGTTGCATGAAGGAAAACATTGTACAAACAAGTTCAGGAATAAAAGAATAAATTACATTTATTGTATCAGTGTGCCCAGATAGGGGGTGTTCAAAGAGACAAGATAATTTCTCATGAAGTCTGGCTATAAATATGTACATCATTCTTCAGAGGATGAGCACATAGGAGGAGGCAGACACTTGTGTGTCAAACATGGAGACTGTCAAACAATGGCCTTAAGCTTTCTTTCACATCAAGCCTTCTTCTCTTTATTATGGCCTTAAATTTATTCTCTTTCCTTCCTGCATTGGCTGTAAATCTCTTTCAGACCTTTAGTTTCTACCTGTGGTTTTGTTCATGGTATAATAACCAGGCAGACACAGACTGCACTGTGTTCCCTTATCACTTAGTGGTGTTTGGTGACTGTCATTCGACCCACGTCTCATGCGTACTCTTGTATTCCCATTCACTATGTGTTTGCCACTTGTCCATTCTCTTCACTGCTACATCTGAAGGGATGAACAGGAGTCGAGTAGGGGATTGTGGTCTGCCTGTGCAGTGCAAAGTAAACAGACTGACAGATGGACAGTCCCAACAACACACAGCGCAGATAAGAGGATTGAGCTGCTTGAAGCTGTTGTCAGTCTTGCCTCTCGTTGTGCAGAACCCTTGCTTCACACTAGTACATTTACAAGTGAACACTGTAAGACAAAAGAGACTGGCACAATCAAGCTGCAGTCAGCAGGTACTTCTGTTCAACTGCTCTTCTGTCTGTTTCCAATGTTAAGACAGGGGCATTCTCTTGCTGTGAAGGCACCTTGCACGCTTTATACAGAATAATAAAGAGAATCAGGATGAGGACGCCCACCACAGAGTTGCACACAATTGCCACAATGGCCCAAATGGACAGGCCCATGCTCAGTTGATGCTCCATGATCGAGTAGAGAGCTTCCCATCACATATGCGACGCCACTGCACACGAGTTTGAACCTGAAAGAAAACACACACTGCATTAATTTTACAGACAAACTGTGTGAAACACTTGGCCACAGTTAACCTGTCACATGAATCCACTAGTGAGGTCAGCTCAGTGATGACTCCTCTGTTACAGTTAACTCACAGGGCCAGGGTGGCTTCATCCCTTCAGGTGCTAAATATAGAGTGGCACATACAGTGTGTCCACTTACACAGGCTGAACAATCCCCATATGGATTTTTTTTTATAAATGTAGAACTGCAGAGCTTTCTAATCAGGTTATTCAGCATTTGATTTTACATTTTGTGTTTTCTGCGTATGATAGGATTACATTTAAAGACATCTCTTTTATTTATTTTATCCAGGCAAGAACCAGTTTTTTCTTGTTGAATTATTTTTTTTAGCTTTACAAAAACACTTGACAGTTTTGTTTCTGACATTAATTAGGTCATAGAGGTGTAATGCTGTGCATGTATTGTTGTGTGTGTGCCACTGACAGAGAGACAGAGATGGGGAGAGTGGATATTTCTTACAGATAACACTTCCTCTTGCTCTCTTCTTTCCCCTAATGCATTTCTAATGAGACCACATACTTCCACCTCTCTCAGAGCAAGTCAGAGCCACAACAACACTTTAAACTAGCTCTTGAGAGCTCTTTTCCGCAGTATTTCTTTCCTTATGGGCATTTTATGAACAAATCAAATAAACATAGACTGGTGCAAGTCAGACTATGTATTGATGCTGCTTCTGAAATGATGTAGGAAGTAGCTTTTGTACTAGGTGAGCTGCTTAGGATTCTGATGGCATCACTGTGAGACAAAAAAACCTATAATTAACCGGGATAATCGTATATAGAGTAGCTGCACTTACAGCTTTGTAAGTAGTTGATGTAGTGCATCTTGTTAACAATTGAAATGAGAACAGAATGTATGAGCTATTGTCACATAAAGAACCACTTTCTGTGTTTTTAGTGCACTGATACGTATCAAAGGGCAGCATGCACATGAAGCAGATTCTGCAACTTTTTAAGTAAATGATTGTCTTAAAATTGCACGGACAGACAATTCATTTTAATAATTAGAATAAACTAGATATAATTACAAATGTGCAATGGAGGCTTTTTTCAACTATAAAAAAAGTTCATCCTAAAAAAGGAAGACAGATTAAAACTAGTCATGTAACTGCCATTAACCAACATGTTTTAATAAGTAACAAAAAACTCAGTAATGTCTAACCTTTGTTTTGTTGATTTAAAGGTTCAAAGAACAGCACACAAATAGATGTTTGGGATCTAGCAAGGTACTTTTTCTTTATCTACAAGCCAAAAACCCACGTCACTTCTCATGCACAATATGAACAATAGGACCATCAAATGGATTATTGTCTGATTAAGGCACATGGGTGAATATAGTACATAAATAGCTCCAGAGAGTCTGTAATAGCATTATGTTCAAGGCAGAAAATCATTATCAAATGATAAAGGTAATTTCTTGTGACGCATAATATTACAAAGAGTAATCTGAATAACAGAAGCCACAATGGAAACGCCCCATGCAAATACGGCACCAACCAAAAAATACAGTCAAATACTCTCGTATGAATAAACAGATGTTTTGCATAATGTATCTCGTTGTAGTGAAAGTTCAGATGTGACGGTCACGTGACGTGTCTCATTGTCTCCAGCTCGTGAGACACTTGAGTGCACTATAACATTACAATTATTTCCTTCTTTAACCGGAAATTGAGTTGACAATTTTCTCAAGTAGGGTTCCTCAACTGTAACAAATGTTGCCTTCACGTTTACCTCGTGTCCATTTTTAAGAAACACTATGTAGCCTAAGTTTTACCACGAAATGCATAACCCAGAAACCCTTCAATTGTACAACCTCCAATGTGTTTTAATATTTCCTTTACACGAAAAAATAAAACGTATTTGATGCATTTAGAACACTAGATATTACTCTGTTATGTCTAAACGACTGAGAACACTTTCATCTTAAAAAGAGGCCCGTGTAAGTTTGCAGAAGTTACAGAAAGATGAAGCAAAGTGGCACAGTGTTGCTTCACAATGTTTCTTCCTCGTTAAACACAACATATTTGACGTAAAGACCCACCTATTCTTCGTCTTTGCAGATGCCTGTCCATTCACGTTGAAGTTATTTTCCGAAAACTAAAAAAAAAGAAGCTTCGATGAATTTCAGGGCGAGCAGCGACTTTTAGTGCGCCTTCTTTTTTCCGAATGGTTTGAGAGAGCAGGCGGGAACCATGGTGATGAACTGGGTCACAGAAAGACCTCCCGGGTGGAGCAGCCCGTGGTCACCACCGGACTGTTAATTAAGTGACGCTGGCTCCCGCCCAACACAGTCCCAACATGGTCCCAACATGGTCCCAGCGATGACACTGCTGCTGGCTGACGTGACGGGACAGAGACGCTGATATCTGTGAGTGTGGCTGATCGTCATCCTACAATCCCCTCCTCTTTTTTAGCTTCTCGCGCTCCCTCTTACAACTGCGCTAGGCCTATAAATACATAAAAGCCTACATCCTATCAGGGCATTACTTCACATGCGCCTTTGTTCAGGACCAGGGTATTCAGGATATTCTGAAC